>CM050405.1:1052879-1652879 GCA_027580255.1 Therioaphis trifolii | reverse complement strand
TGAACCACATTTTTTCGAACATTAAAAAATCGTCGGAAAAACAAACCGTAACTAGAGAAAAAGTTCACGGTTTTCGACGTTCGACTTATGAGTAATTCGTTTTTTTTTTATTCGTGAAAAAAAAACGCCAACATTCTTCTATTAGAATAGTATTTCTAATACTACAAAACCTCTCTATAGAGACTATCGAAGGTATTGCCTTACTATTCATAAACATTCGTCACCAAGCAATATTTAATTCGTACACACACCTCTGTGCGCTGTTATAACCACTCTCAGACATAATATTTTATGATTGCCTTGTTCATAACACGAACATAATATTGACGCTCAAGTCGGATCTTTAAATCTCGCTTGTGATTTTCAAAACTACGAAACTACGTATAGAGAATCGTTTGTACTTGAATATTTCCTCGGCCTCGTGCTCGTGTTCGTGTTTCGAGAAACACACGACCTCCTCCGTGAACCCAAACAATTTAACACAAACAACTCGATGTGAGTTCGAATTTTAAAATGATCAGAGATGAGTATAATATAACGAAGCCGTAACGCGTACGGATTCGAAATCGTATTCGTTCGTGTTTTAGATTCGCGTGTGACGTACACGAGCAAAACGTGTATTTTCGGAAAACACACTTTCGGAGGAACAAATACGGTTCGAAAGTTTCGTGTAGGTTTATTTTATATACCGAGAGTTGAAAACAAATCATAAACTTCAGAGAAATCAATTAATACTCCATAAACCCACCAGATATTGAACTTATAAAATGCCATTTACTATTGACGGCCAAGTACATATTTGTTTACCGAGTTTCTAAGTATACCGAAGTATTTATTTCAAATAAATTCTAATAAAGTTTCGATGTATTTTCTCCACTACCACGACGCGCAACGAAATAATACGAAGGCGTGGAATCCGACAGGTAAAAGAAATCTCACAGTCGTCGTGATACCAACAAGATTTCTGCGCAGGTATTCAAGTAATACCGTTGAAACGTGTAGGATCTAGGAAACAAGGGTGGATCGATTTTATGGTGAAAAACAAAAATTGTCTATTTCCATATTCTAATAGTACTTAAAAGTTGTGGTACATATTCAAATAAATGTATAAAAAAAAAGCTGGTAAGATAATGGTGGTGGAAGTTCGTCCTTCGTCGCTTCGCTCCTCGGACAAGATAATGGTGAGGAGTATATAGCACTTTCTATCATGGGATCACCTAACCTAACCTCGGACAAGATATTGGTGATGAATGTATTAAGTTTTAAAGAAATGATGACTCATTGCTTTAGTATAAAACGATTCTGAGCAAAGCTTCAGTGTAATATAATATATTATTTATATACTGTTTACGTATTTTTCGGTTATTTGTCTGATTTTTGGTGAGTTTTTTCGTTATTAAACCCTCATAAAATATTCAATTTTTAACTCGTTAGAAATTTTCTGTTACCAAAAGATTCGAAACATGTTTTTATATCTATATTCCAAGTTTCATTGTGATCGGACACACCAAAAAAGATTTATACAGATTTTAAGTTGAAAATTAACGTAAAAACAGTCGATATTCATATACGAATTTATATGAATTTGTTAAAACGTGTATAAAAAAAAATCCTGACTAACGATTTTTGAACTTTTGTTAGGATAATTAGGTAGGTATATGAGTAAGGTCATATTAAATTTTCAGAACTTTTTGTCAAATATTTAAAATTATATTACATAAAAACTTTCAAACAATTTGGTAAATTAAAAGTTCTATATTTAAGTCAAAAGTGCTATAATTGTTCTGAAAATGTTGTCCAATATAAAAAAGTATGTATTTGATATTGGATAAAATTTTCAAGTTTCTAGCTTCAATACTTTTCGATTTATGACTAAATACCTAAAATCTGAACAGTGAAAATCTCGTTTACGGCGGATTTTTACCGATTTTACCGTTTTTACTCAGTTTTTTGATCGTTATTTTTGATTACTGGAAAAACTATGGAGATTTTGGAAAAATGACCTCTCTAAAGTACCATCTCAGTTCAATTTCGAATCTAAAAAGTTGCTGGACGAAACTTTTGGACAAGGATTTCTATACGAAAAAGTGTTTACAGAAAAAAAAAAAAAAAAAAAGAAAAAAAAAAAAAAAAAAATAAATAAACATCATTGTAAAACCATAAGATCCTTCGCTTCACTCAGAATCTAAAATGGATATGATTCAACCAATTTAAGAGGTGCCGCGAGTCATTTATTTCAAATTACTAAAAAAAAAAAAATGAAAACAATTGAAAAATATTATTAAATTTATTTGTATTGAACAAAGTAATTAATTATTAGATTTTAAGTATAAAAAGTATTAACTAAATGTATAAACTCAACCTAATCGAAAATCTTTTTTTGAATTAAAATGACGCATAATTCTAAGACATTCAATTCTTGACCTTTTAAAACCGTATCTCCTAGTTTGTACACATAAAGCTCCAGATGCTTCAGTCACAATTTTCACTCTTCTTTCGACAGCATGAGTATGACAAGGACAATTAAAAAAGTCATTATTGTTGTCCTTTTTGGGGTTTTCAATAATCTAATGCGAAAAACTAAATTAAAATTTTGAGAATTAATATTAAAAAGGAAAAAATTTTTACCAGTTTCAATGTTTCTTGATCAATAGTTGATATACTTGGTGGCTCGGTAATTTGATTGTTTTCCCAATCAATTAGTTCGAAGTAATCATTTGCATTAGTGGAGTGTTAAAAAATCGAATCGTTTCTTTATCATAATTTTGTCGAGCATTTATGATTTTTTCGACAGAGATATTTTCCTAATATCTTCGCGATCATCAAATAACACACATATGAGTATATTTTCAGGTGATCCAAAATACGCATTTCGTTGAATTACAGGGTCGATAATTTTTTTTTTTTTTTTTTTAAGTTTTCGTGTAAATACTACCGGTAGACGTTTTACGTCTCGGTCTAACTTTTAAGGATAATTCGTCACGACGCTATGACGACGGTTATTAATGACGTATTATTTTCGTTGCGCGACGAGTGTGTTTAACGAGTATTTAGAATCGCTTAATTTGCACCAAAGTCGTGATATCCGGACGAACCGTTTTCTCGAAAGGGTCCCGGTTTTCTAACACGGTATTCCTTATCAAATCAACACGTTTTACTGTAGTTGTGTTTTGTATTTAATAACACGAAAAACAATACTGCCGTCGACCGTTATGCGTTGACTTTTTGATTATTTCAAATTGAATTGCTGCTATTCGGGTGACGGAGCGTGCATTAACGAAACGAGCTGACGACGCGAGTAGACGGAACGACGAAACGGAAATTTTAAATAGCAGCCACCCCGATGAGCGCGAGACGTGTACACCACATGATCATTACGCCGCGTCTATGCGCATCGATCAGATCACCACCGCTCGAAACTGCGAACAGAAACGAAACACTCGAACTGACGTGTCGACGTATACCTGTTTATTTTTGTATTGTTAACGTCATATCGGAACCTACGTCGACCGACGTGCAAGCGGTTTAATAAAAAGAGAAAAATCGATCGAAACGAAATCGAGATATTTCATTAACATTTATCGCACATTCTTCGTTTTGAAATTAAATATTACCATCTTTTTTTTTTTTTTTAATATAAGAGAGGATACAAACACCGAGTCGTTGTATTTTGTGATACTTCTCCACCGATACTTTTACAAGTAATATAAATGGCTATATTATCATTGTCGATTTATGTTCACAGAACACTAATAACGCGTTCGTATAATATATTCTGCTCAAGTGTTTGTAGGCGCGTTTTTAATTTAAATAGGTATACGGCTTACCTATGAATTTTAATTATAGACGACTAACAGACTAAAACAAAAAAAAAAAAATAATAATAATATTCTAATATCGTCGTAAAACGTATTCAGAATAATATGTTCGGTATGGTATAGGTTATTTCAACACAAATTAAATGCGTGTATATAACTGGAAAAAATGGTCGAAATGAAAAAAAAAAAAATGATACAAAAGTGTATTTTATCCCTCGAAAAGATACCACCTACACAATATCGTACACTATGTTTATATATATATATAAACGTGCATATTTATTTTACGTTTAAGTTTATTATTAGTTGGATATTCGATACTTTGATCATAATGTATTAGAGCAGAGCTAGTGGCATAGTAGGCCACGTATATTGGCTCCGGCATAATTAAAAACAAAAGTGAGTGCAACTCTACTAGTCTACTGAGTATTTAATATTTAAAAGTTCAATAGGTACGTATATTAAGTGGAAAGTTCTCTTCCTGTAAATAAGAAAAAACTTGGTTTATAATTTTACGCATCGTTAACGATTGTTTGAAAAGTTTAATACGCACAAATTTCACATAAAGGTCAGATACTTGTTTAAAATATAATACGACCGAGTTCGATATAATATTATAATATTCACCTCTTTTAACGAGAATAAAAGTCCCGGTGTAACCATTTCCCGGTCGGAGCCCGAAATTGGGAGCCGTTAGCGATTGCGATTCAGAAGGTTATTTCACTTGTTCTCGAATCTCGGATATTATTAATATATTATATAATGATCTATCGTATATGGCTGACACAAAAAAATATGCGAATGTTTTCACTAACAACGTACGATTAACGTATAATTATTTTTCCAAAATAATATTCGCCTATGTAGGTAAGGGTGGCCACCCTGTTAAAACGAGATCGTCTTTTTTTTTTTCAACACTGTATCCCTTTGTTCTGAAAAACTTCGAACGAAACTCTTTTTATTCCGTTTTTAAAAGATGGTCTCATTTTAATCCCGTTATCCCCATAATAGTATGCATGAAAAGGAAATACAGTACATGTTGTACACGAAAAAACAGGAAAAAATAATATTTTTACAGCTTCGTAATATTGAAATACAAATTGTGACTTACTGACTCGCGGATCAAATGTCGAATGCTTGACTGTAAACTAGAATTTCATCATTAAATGAAAAATAAATAATCATTACCGTTATTGTAAACAGTTAGGTAACACTAGTTTATACTGATGCATCATCAAAATATAATATGAGATCTTTTTTTTTCGTTTTCTTGGAATTCAACTAAAACGTATCATTTTTAAAAAAAATTGTAAAAACATAATTTTCCAGTGTAGTTGTAACTAATTTTAAATCAAATTTTACATTCAAGTTATAAGAATTATCAATGTATAATAATATTAAATCGTAACAAGTTTGTTATTAAATTTACACAAAACACACACACACACACACACACGTATGTACGTGGAACAACAATCACAAAAAGAATACTAATTATGGTGCCATCGAATGATGAAGATCTGTCACTTTTAACATACATTAGACAATGATATCAATTTATATTGTTCGGATAAATTATAATATAATTCATTGAAACAAATTCTATATATATTTTTAGACGTACAACCAATACCTAACTAAAACAGACCCTGCTGGGATCGGAAATATTTTTTTAATTATGGAAATCGATTAATCACTATGTTATATTAAAAATCAATAATATTATATTTTTATATTTTTCATCGCATTTTCCCATCGTGCTTGTAAAGGTTGGTGAAGTGTTCAAATGCTATTAGCTACATGAATATTTGATTTATCCGGGTTTCATTTTACAATGACATTTCACGAACCGTGTGCTGCTGGTACCTGCTAGAACTTGACGACTAAGTTCTTTTCCTTTGGCACGCTCAAAAACTGTTTGAATGTCAAACAGTTGGCTCTTGAATATTCTCGGTTTTGTACCGGTGAATTTATGTTTTTAAAGAACTATCTTCCTCGGGCGGGTACTTCGAAATATTCCGTCGAAAACCATTGGACGCGTGAACAACAAAAAGACATGAATAAAAAATCTTAAAACACGCGTATTCGTCAGTAGACCATCAAAATAAAATAATTGTCAAGTGTCATAGTAAAAGTAAATTTAGACTACGTTTAGTCAACACGATATAATTTGCCATGAGACAAATTCGATGCTGTATTTGTAGAGCTGCAAAAAAAGCTTTTCAATAACTTTCTTTAGAAAACAAAATGTAGTACGTATACACATTATTTTCCTTGTACTCGGTAAAATAATTTAAAACACATTTTGTGTTGAGTGTTTGCTAAAAAAATGTCATGTTAAGTGTTTTCAAAATAAATGCAAAATAATTGAGTTGAGTAAAAAAAAAAAAATTTGACATTTGAGGACACCATACACTCCACACTTCTGAAAACTTTAATATTAAGTTAACACTTCCTTTTCACTGCACGACTTACGGCTTCTGAACGAAAACCGTGACGTCAGTCAAGATAAATCTACATCGAAACGGGAGCAGATTGTTGCTGTTGATTTCGTCGTATGTAAAGGAAAAAAAAAAAGGTTAGGAAATCACGAGCACTATTTGTATCGCACTAAAAACCCCCGGAACACCTAATGTAATTTCAAATTAAACGTACGCGCATCGTGAGTTTAATAAAGTAAATGAAATCTCATGTTTTATGCACGTCCGAGAGGAACTCGACGCGACGTATGAAGTTATTAGCATTTAACGTCTGTGCTAAAGGAAACCGGGAATACAAGACGTGTAATATATAGGAAACCCGCTGGTTTTTTTTTTTCTCCCGTCTTGACTTAAATGTGTATTTACGTGCACGATCAATAATGAATATTGAATTATAAGATAATACTCGTATCAATTTTAGAAATGTAAATAAAAAATACGAATTACCATATAGTAACATCAAATAACAATGACATTCCACTCCTAAATGATGAATTATTCGAACGATGATGAATTATTCGAACGATTCGAACGAATTATTCTAACGAATGAATTATTCGATGAATTATTCGAACGATTGCGAAATACAACACGCCCCACACAAGCACCTATGGTATTTACGGACTCGGGATAAAAAAGAAACGAGAAGAGGAAATCGAATAAAATACAAAAACACCGCGAACAACTCGATGTTCGGGTTCGTATCACAATACGAGACGCGATCTCTCGCGCGGCGAACAACGTCGCGGGGCCCGACCGACTCGATTTTCACCGGCTTTCCGCGCACGCGAATCCGTCACCGGCCTCTACCCGGGCCTCCGCCCGCCGCCGTCCGACTCGCGAGCACGGCTCGTCCGTCCGTCGCCATTTGCTCGCTGTTACGGGCACGGACGACGATAATACAGAGCCCATTCACACGAGCGTTTGCTAACCGTGAGCAAAGTGATATCGCAAATAAATTACGACGCCACGACGTGGGGTTATACGCGTTTACGTGACCGGCCGGTCGAAATTCCGTCACGGCTCGGGAAAACGGGCGAAAACTGCCGCGGCGTCGTGGCTCTCGCGTCAGTCGTCCGCGTCGGGTCGAAATCATATACGTCCGACGCGGACGTCATCGCAGCCGTACGTTTTACGCCCCGACGAGAAATAACGTGTACGTGCTGCGCGTTTCGCCGTCGGATCCTAATCGAATTCCCGAAATTTTACTTAGTACCGTTCACTACTTAATTGTTGTTTTAAAAACTAGTAAGGTTAAATCAAGAAATTAATAAATTACAAAATAAGATTGGTAGCAATTCCAGTACATACTGTTGTTTACAATCTAAATTTGTGTACAGATTATTATATTTTTGTTGTCTCTACATTAAAACATTTAACTTAACTGTTTTGTTAAAATGTATTCAGTTATTTTTTTCCGTGTATGGCGGATCGCGCGCGCGTTCGTGACGTCAACGTTTCTCGCGTACCAATCGGGGACAAGTGTGTTTTTTGGCAAAACGTACGACGCGTGCGCACTGCGCACACGCACGGTCAGGTTTTATATTATCGTAAACGAATGCGATGTTCGGACGCGTTGTGAACTCCCCCGGGGCGAAGTAGTGGCGAGTTTCCCCGACGGTAACCCCCCTCCACACCGTTTTGATCCCGATTTAACACACTTGTCAACTCCCCTGAAAATCGGTCGCCATCCGTCCGAAATCCCACGACCATGATCGAGTAGATTTTTATTTTCGCACAATACCCGTTTTCACTTTTTTCTACAAGCGGACGGTTTAAATTTTTTTTTTTTTTTTTGAATTTATTCATTCGCGTCATTTTCGTTCGATTAACGGTGTATTTTTCACGTTACGAAAGCGAATCGTATACTTTTTAGTTTATAACACTTGTTGATACGAACAATACTCGCGTATTATGTCGTTCTTCTCGTGATATTTCAAAGACGTAATACGATACGATGCGTCGAGAACAAATTTTTAAATAATATCAACACAATGCTATTATTAATTCATTAAACTTATTTTGCAATTATAATTTTTATTCCATACATTTTTTGTACAATTCAAATTATATTTTTCAAATATTATAAAAATTTAATATAAATTTAATATAATTTAATATAAAAATTTTGCAAATTTCGGAGTTTACATGTGTGTTATATGGTTGTATTATCTGTATTAGAAGACTTCAACAAGTACTTGATAAGTAAAAAATAGATACTCATTTTTAAAAACTGAGGGAATTAGCCTGATTTTGGGAGGTATACTTCTGCCAATAGTTTTTTCATTCTGCAATTCGTTAGTGTACTGATATAAAACTATGGACTAGATGCCCAGTATAGTAGTACGTAAGCATACCCACTCTCAGGCAAATTGATTTCTAAGTCATATATTGCTGAACAATTATTTTTCTGATTACTCATAGTTTCCCCCCCCCCCCCCCATAACAAATTAAAACAATGAATAAAAATTTTTTAATATTCTCATTCATACAATTTTAAAGTGATTATGTTTAACGTGATTCAAAAAAAAAAAATAATGATAATAAAAATTATGAATATATTTTAATAATGTAATTTATGCTTGGAATAATAACGTGTTGTCATCCACAGTCCGTTCATTTATTTTTTTTATTAAATAAACGACACTCGGAGTCGGTTTTTTTTTGCAATCACAGTATGATCAGGAAAAATTAATTTTCTATTAATTATAACAAAATATTATTTCGAAAATAATTAAAATATTCAATTAAAATCAAATGATAATGTAGTAATTCATTAAAAACGCTTGAAACTCTCTCTTTCTCTCTCTCTCTCTCTCTCTCTCTCTCTCTCTCTCTCTCTCGACGAAAACGAAGGGTGAGCAGCACTGCGCATAGAATCAAAAATCGAGTGCACTCTGACTAACGTTTTTAAACCACGTTTTTTGTACGGGCGTGCTGTTGCCTGTGTGCATAGTAGTGGTGACGATTCGACGAGTGGTGAACATATTACGTCTTTTGACATGAATAATTGTTCGCGAAACTTTACGATCACTGTTCCTCCGTGCGCCGGGTAACACGACGTAATTGTATTTAGAACGTTTCTTCGTACGTGTCTATACATTCTCCCTGGCCACCGCGCGTTCATTGTCATACGTTCCGGTTGTTCTGCACTTTTATATTAAATTACATGAACGGAAAACAGTGTTATGTCTAAGCAAGATTTTTTGTTTTTTAATCGAGTTAAAAAATCATAAACGAACCCGACTAATTCGATAAATCCCTCGAGGAGTAAATATGGCGTACGCGTTTAAAAAACACGAAAGGTGTACATTGTACAATGTTAACGGTGTCGATTCTATCGGAAACAAAACCAAAGCGGAATCGGATTGATTCATCGTTCGATGATTACTTTTTGGGGCGGCGATCCGTCAGCGACGGCTTGAACAGTAGAATTTATTTGCTTTTTTTCTTTTTCCTTCGTGCGAATAAATCGTAACTGGTTAACAGTAAAACTTTAACGAGACCGTTTGAATTTGTGCAAAACATTTTTTTTTTTTTTATCAATTCGAATCGCGGTACAAGGCACTCGTTTATAAGACGCTACAATTACAGTATAATTACGTACGATTATGAATTATCCGTGTGCGACGGCTAGGGCCGTATTAACCATAAGCACTGTGCCTAGGGCCTACGAAAGATGGCTAAATCTAAAAAAAAATAAACTTTAACAAAACAAGATCCAAAAGATCTTGTTGCAAAAGATGCAAAACGTCACTCGACATCTAAAAAACAGTTTAAAATATGTAATCAAATTGTTTACATAAGCGCTATATATTTATAGACGACGAGCTTTGCAATGGTCATGCGATAAGGAAATTATTATTAGAGTGTATAACATTATCACAGTATATTACATCTGAGTTTGAAGCAAATGTACATGATAAATTTAAAATGCAAACATTTTTTTTTTTTTATGAAGGATTCCATAATTGTGGAAATTAAAAAACGAAAAGAAGCATACACAAAATTAAATGAAAGGTTTAGTTTTTTAGCTGATGACAAATTAACTAAAAGTGAAATCGAAATAAAAGCGAATAATTTAGTTCAAGTATATCCATTAGATATGGGAAATGATTTTGTAGCAGAATTTCTAATTTTTGTAAATTTTCATGACTGTAAGTGACATGCTTCAAAAACAAATTGAAAAAAAATTAATAACAAGTTTTCCAAATGTCAGTATTGCTTTTAGAATTTATTTAGCGATATTTGGATGTTCTTTTGGAGGGAACGGTCATTTTCTGTGTTAAAAAGAATTAAAAATTAAAAAGAATTAAAAATTGGCAAAGGTCTGCTATCAGTCAAGAAAACTTAGCATCTCTAGCACTATTAACAATAGAGTCAGAACTACTGAGAGAAACTTTTTTTTTTTTTTAATTTTTTCCCCTTTATTTTGAAATATTACAATCTATACATAGTTTGCACAATAAGTAATAGGTATAGAGATAAAAATTTGGAAGTGAGTGATTGCATGATAGGAAGTCTCACATTAGAGACACCTATGACTTAATATTTAAAATTTGAATTGAAATGTACATTAGAAATTTACATTGATATTTACATTAATTTACATTGAGTTTACAGTTTTGAGAGAAACTAGAAAAGATGATATCATTGATGAATTCGCCAACGCAAAATACCGAAAAAAAATGTTTAATCTAGATAATGTGTTAGTGCTCATTAATTTTATTTATTATATAAAATTAAATATTTGATAATTCGATTGTAAACTTATGATGCTGTATTAATTTAAAATAATATAAAATAATAATATTCAAAAGCGACTGTTATGAAATTCAATTTTGTTCAATGCCTATGACCTACGGATGGCTTAATCCGGCCCTGGCGACGGTGGTCTAATAGAAAATGCGTTTTACTAATAGTGTTGTAGACTGTCTACCACGTACCGCGTGTGGTGTTTTCTGTTAAATAACGATCGACTTTTATTGTTTTTCTAATTGATTTACAAGTCGTAACTGATTGAATTTATGTCGTCGATCGGCAAGACCGTATAAATAATAAATATGGATTCTTGCTTGTGCTTTCTAAAGCAAAAACTGTCCTATCCATACTTCGATGATCAAAATGTAATAATTTTCATAATTGAAATATTATTGTGATAATCGTGATTATTAATAATCTTTGTTTTTAGAAATATAACAATAATTATTGCTATTTTATTGTGAAATTTCAGTTATAAATAGCAATAGTCGGTAGGATTGAAGTGAAAAAATTCTGAGAACTACTAGTACTTAATAATTTCAAAATATTCATGCACTTATGCATTAAAAAAACAAGAAATATGCAATCATAATATGCTCTAAAAATGTATTTAATTTTATTAGTTCATCTAATTTTAATATTTACATGAAAAAAAAATTGTAATAAGAATTATTTCGATAAGTTAATTATAATAAATTCTTGAAAAATGACGAGCAACCGAAGTTCACTTCCTATATTATATGTTTCGATTTTATCGGATAGATAGTAAATATTATCTTAACGATGATAAAAATATTATTTTTAAACAGAGCATTTGCCAATTAGTTCTTTTTTACCTAAGCTAATTTAAGAAATTATATCGAAAATTACCAAATATGATCTTAATTTTTCTTATATACTCAATATGCATTTATATGCAATAATGACAAAATTTGCAAAAATATGCAAATTAAAATTTTAAATATGACTTCTTGGTATTATGAAACTTATTTGTTGATCACTAACATGATTCTACGATCTTTCTAAAAAAATATGAAAAAACTTGAAGTCCTCAGCCCTACTCATAAGTGAACTATGTATAAAATTCACATCGATTATTAATAATAACATTAAAAAATGAAACAATAATAATAATAAACTAGAGATTTTAGGAAAATTACAGAATGATGATAAAAAAAAAATTTATATTTACGTGTAATCAACAGGGTTTTTTTTTGCTCATACTCGTCTTTATAGCATTAATAAATTTAAAAATCAATTTTTCGATTCCGCTAAGCCAAATAACATTGTGATGTGTCCGAAATAATATACTCCTATTCGTATTACTAAATGACATAGAACGAAAACACTTTTTTATTAAATATTCATCGAGTTAAGCATCTTAAGAATTATGAACTGCTATGTATCACGGAAACAATTTTCTTTCCGACAGAAGATTATAAAATTTCCATTCTCACTCCGAGAATAACAATCAGCTTATGAACAAAAAAAAACATCGTAGTACTCCCCGCGAGCTCAGAAACGAGCGCTGGAAATTCAATAATGCGTCGGGACAATTTTTTCGTGACATCAAGTATTTATAAACGAAAACAGATATATAATAATACCGACCCGTTTACGTCGACGGTTATTTCGTAATGTCATTAAACGAGAATAGCAAATATATACGTTTCTTGCGGTTATGAAACATTCGAACGGTTTCGACCTAATGGCTTTTCTCGGGAGCTCTTGACTCTGACGGTATAATCGGTGTCTGCAAAATGTGTTTCAATAATTCGTTTTGTGAAAAAAAAAAAGACTTATATCTCCTTGTTGATTGCAGATAACGTACGACACGTCGATGTGGTCTTGGGAGATAAGGCCGAACTGCCCTGTGACGTGCAGAGTAAAAAAAACTCGACGGAATGGCCAATTTTAATCGTTTGGTACAGAGGACACGATCATCCGATTTACAGGTAACGCATCACTGACAACTACATCGAGTCAAAATATAATACACTGATGGTGAAAGTGAATAATCATAGTCATAATAATAATAATAATAATAATAATTTTCTTTCGCCGTTATTCACATATTATTATTATTATTATTATTATGAGCCATGCACGAATTCGTGTCATAAAAAGATAATTTCAATAACCTATAATACACGTACGTATATCAGCGGTTCTTGAACTCTTCGGGTTCCGTGAGAGTAATCCAAAGCTCTACAGACACGTCTAAATCGAATCCTAATAGTATATTTAGTTAAATCGTTACGTTCTACGGCTGCGGTATTACTCGGATCCGCCCGCCTTTTTTTTTTTTATCTCGAAATCGAAAATGACGTTAGATATTGCCGATTTTCAGGGTTTTATATATTATATATATATATTTTTTTTTTTTACTTTTTTTCGGCACCTCAACTCAAATAACGGTTCCGTGAACAAAAAACTGGAGAACTGCTAATCCATTTAAATTACATTACCTAAGTATAACGCGTCCTGATCAAATTATTTAGGTAAACCTACAAGACGTAATTGAGTGATACTATACATTAAGATTTTGGACATACTAACATAAATGAGTGTTCCGTTTAAAAAAAAAAAAAAATACATAAGTTATCAAGTGAAAACGGCATTTTTTTTCAAAATTAATTTCAAATAGAAATATTATCAATAGATAATTTTTTTTTCTTCACGGTTATCGGAGTACGTATTACGATTTTTTCAAACCGGCAATTTTTCAAACTAATTTCGACATTACGGTCATGTTATGATCACGGTTTGTTCGATAGATATACTCAAACGACGTTCGAATATCATCATGAAGTTTACACGAATCAGTCAATCATACTCGAAATGTTTCAGACAGGACTAAAACACGTTAGGCTTATGCTCGGCATTTTGCACTACACGCCCAACAATTATTGACATGCTAATATCTTAAGATTAATTTCGAATAACGAAACGGTTTTCGGCGCACGAGCGTAATACGAACTTTGGCAGTTATTTTAGGCGCAGTCAATACGAGTCGATGAACACTTCGCGAAACGTAATTACTCAAAACCGCCCAAAGTAACATATCGACAGTGGCGGACTGGAATAAAAAAGTCCGGGGTGCAAAAACATTTTTAGGGCCCTATCAACATTCTATAAAATAAAAAAACATATAATGCACTTTCTATTTTATTCTCAGTAAATTTTTTTAATGTATTCATTATAGTACATACTTATTTTCTTAAATAAGAAGAATTTCAGCTTTTAAACAATAGGACTGTATAAACTTAATCTTAATAGTGTAAAATAAATTTAATTTTTTTATAATAGTTACATTTTTATCTTTTGAAAACAATTAATAATTATATTTGTATTTTATATTAATTAATATTTAAATTTGTGTATATAAAATGTATAATTTTTAAAAATGTAATAATTTTGAAAATGTTGTAGAACTTTCTGAAATTTTATCAATTATACTTTCTGTATCAGGCAAATAATCGTTTTCTATACTTAGAAGAAATTACGCGTTTAATAAACCTTGTTCCATTGTTGAACGTAATCTGTTTTTTATAATTTTCAACTTGGAAAATGCCCTTTCACAATTTGTTTGTGTGCATGCCAGAGTTAATATATATTTATATAATATATATAAATTTGAATACGCCGCTGAATGCAAATTATATTTTTGTAAACATTTAAAAACGCATGGTATGCATTCTTCGCAATCATTTTTTTTAAATTTTAAATTTAGAAAAGTCGAAAGATTAATCATCGCCATTGTTGTCATCACTACTTTCATCTTCGATTTGTTCACTATTTACTGGTTCATTTGTTATTAAGTCATCTTTATAGTCGGATACATTTTCAAAAAGTGCTTTTGAGGATTTTATAATAGTTTTATAAGAACGCGCAAAATTACAAAGTTCTTCTTGTAAATCTTCATACTTAAGGTTAACTTTGTCAGCTAAAAATCTTAAATTCCCAAAATTATTGACGAAAATACGAATTCAATAGTTGGTTATGTACTTATGTCTATTTTAATCATTTACAATCTATACTTTTGTATTATTTATTTTAATATTATGTTTTGATAATAAATTCAAATTAATAATAAGAATAAAATGTGATGGTGGCAAATAATGATAAAGTAATTATTTTCAATATTAAAAACCTTTTTTGTTTTTCTATGGGCCCGGGGTGCGATCGCACTTTAGCACCCCGGGCCAGTCCGCCACTGCATATCGATTCGATTACTACAACTCTTTAGGGCGCCGTGAAATAAATACGTAAACGTTGATTAAAGGACGGGAACACAAAACGAAAAAGCCCCGCTTTTGATGAAACGGTGAATAAATAATCGTAATTTATGCGACTTGTGCACAAACAGCGTGGACCAGCGGGAACGCGCCACGAGCAAACACTGGTCAGACCGTTCCGTGGACGAAAGAGTATATTACACGGAAAACAAAGGACTCGCCGTCTTAATAATAGAGGACGTCCGCGCGTCCGACAGCGGCCAGTACAGGTGCCGCGAGGACTTTAAGTATTCTCCGACGCGCAACAACTTCATTCTACTGGACGTTATAAGTAAGTAGTGCTCGGGACGGTTGCGAAACCGCCCTCGTCGAAAAGTAAAATCCAAACGCGACGACGCCACCCGCGTCGATCACACGCCGGTGATCGATAGAGTTTAGAAAAGAGTTTAGAAAAATATCACTTTCGTACGATACGATAATATTGTCGCGTGTTATAATAATTTATAATACGACGACGTTTCGACGCGTTTTTTTTTTAAATTTTTTTTTATCCTACGACGCGCTTTAAACAGAAACAACAGTCCAAATTACGACATGACGATATCGCGACGATTTAAAACGCACGCATTTCATTACTGTGAGCCGTATGTATGTCAACACCTATCTGGTTGAGTAAAATGCTACATTCGTTTAATGGGGTGTAACAACGGGATCGGACGAAAAAGGTTTAACCCTGTACGGCGCATGCGTTTATTCATTTAGCTTACGATTTAAAAACACTAATAAAACTAAATTTTTTTAATGGAAAAAATTATTTTTTTTTTTTTTTTTTTTTAGTACGAGATTTCTTTAGTTTATAGTTTTTTTTTTTTTTTAACGATAACCGCTATTTACAATTTAATACTGCGAGAGATGATTTTTATTTAATCATTTTTTTTATTTTTATTTAATATCAAAATTTGCAATGTTATAATACGATGTTGTAAGTAATGGTTGTCATTTAAGACAACTAAATAAGTTAGAAAAAAACACTTAGAGATTAAAAAAAAAAAAAAACAAAAAACTTCTACAGGAAAAATTTATAACTCGTGCATTTTTAAGGTCAACCCACACTTTTCTACCCTATTAGTCAACACTCCGGTATGACGTAGGCATAACGATAATGTTTAACACGAATTCACGTTTACGTATATTATGGAAATAAATTACACTAAATACGCGACACCGAAATCGATATCGAACACTTACGGTCAGGTTAGGTTACAAATGCGATTAAATGTCATGTTTGAAATAACAAACAGCCGATAATAAATAATAAAACGCAATGCGTGTACGACGGGATGCGTGCGAATATCATTAACTTCGTATCGCGGTCAATTAGATCACTTTGAAGTTCCGGCGACGAGGACTCGGGAAAAAATCGATACGTACCGAAATGATATGGAATACGAACCGTTCGGAAAACGCGATGTATTTTTTCGATTTTTTCCCCGATACATTGAAACCGAAACGAAAAAAGCCTTCATAAAAACGTGTACGTTTATTTTTCCCACAGTACCGCCCAGCAGACTGGAGATATTAGACAACGAAAACAATCTCGTGTGGAATTCCACGATGTCGCCCGTGATGGAAGACGGTCCGATGGAAATCACGTGCAAAGCGTACGACGGTATGTATACAAAATAATGACAATTAAAATTCTAAAAAAAAATAAAAAAAAAATAAATAAATAAATAGTGCCGAGTACCCCGCAGCACTTGCACACCTGTTGAAATACGCATCGACGTCGATTCCGGTAGCGTAGGTACCAAAACCGTCTAGCCACGGCGCGGCGCCGCGTCATGATATTACGACTAGAGCATCCGCGATTATGCCGGGTGTCTAGACGTATCGAAATGAAAAAAACTAACCGCGAGCTATAGCCATATTTTTCGACACGCTTTGAGTGTATTTTAAAATGGGAAAACGGCTTTTTAGGCCAGAGGTTTTTTTTTTTTCTAAAACATTAAGATGAGAAAACATTGAGTCTTTGATCATTATGAACACGTCAACTTGAGAACATGAAGTAAACGTTTTATTTCCATGCGCATGAAAGTAAAAATCAACTCGGATTTTCGTTTAATATCTCAACGCTTGACATTTTTATTATTATTATTATTATTATTATTATTATTTAATCTTGAAACTTTAAGTATTTTAAAATCTCTAGTAAATTTATGGATAAGGTTGTTTTTTTTAGATTCTGAGTGAAGCAAAGGATCTATTTTTTTTTCTTTTCGGATAGTTAGACAAGGTTTATAAGTTTCAACCATTGAAATTATAGATTGGAAGTCGCATGTAAATTGTGCATTAAAAGGATCGCTTTTCTCTCGTCTCGATAGTTTTTCCAGACGTGAAGGAAAGCTGACGAAAAACCGAGTAAAAATGGTAAAATTTTCCATAAACGATACTTTCACTCAATCGATTTCAGTTATTTAGTCACAACTCCAAAACTTATATTGCTAGAAACTTAAAATGTTCACTATATATTAATGGCATATAAATACCTATCTCGGGGGTTTCAAAAAATGTGACAACTTTTGGACTATAAATAGAACTTTGAAAGTATATTGTTTTGTTAAAGTTTATCTCTAATAACGTGTTTTATATTTGACAAAAAGTTTTGAAAATTTAATACGTTCAAAAATCGTGACACGGGATTTTTAATTATTAACGTTTGACTAAATCATCATATTATTTTTACGGAATTAACTATGTTTATATCAATTTTCAATATAAAATGTTTATTGAAAAAAATCGGTGCATCCAATCATGTAATCATGAAACTTTACTGATAGAACAACATGTTTTGAACGTTTTGGTAAAAAATAATATCTCATTTGTCAAATACAAAAACTTTAAACAGATTTGATAAAAAAAAACTTACCGACCGATCAAACTAAAAACGGTTAAATATGTGAACGGTATTTAAATTTGTCTCATGCTGGAGCTCAATACACCCATCTCCCCTACTTTGTCCGGAGTGCAATGAATACTCAATGCTGCAATGTGTGTTCTTTTTTTTACAATTTATTGTTCTGAATTTGTAAAATTAAATCAATTTATATAATGTTTTAAAAAAAAAAATTATTATTTTATCTGTTGATTCGTCATCATTGGCTTTCGTGTAGCGGGTCGAGTATGTGATTTTTATTTCTTTGTGTTTCATATTGACGACATTCGGTTAAATATTTTTTATTCTAAGTTGAGCACTCCAAGTTGAACATGATAGGAGTTCTTCTTTGGGGCCATCAAATATCCATGGGTTAACTTTGTATGGCCTATACTTGATCTATTTAATACTCTCTCATATTTTCCATTTTCGTAATTTATTGGTCGCTTGTAAACAGTTCTTTTAATTTCACTAAGAGTAACGTTTTTTTTTCAAGACTGACATCAAGAATCAAATAAAAAATATTCGGAACTCGCGTTGTATGTTATCTTCATGAAAAAATGGATCTACCACGATAATTGTTTGTTGGCGTTGTATGTTATCTACAATTTTCTATCTCGTGTGTACATTGTAGGTGTCTGGCATACACTAACAGCGGGTAAAACACCATGCTGTTTAAAAAAAACTGGTGCACGTTTCGTCATTGTAAATAACGTGTCTGCAAAAGTCAATAAAATGTTCCGTTTTGATTTAACAAAAAATAATTACATAAAAATAATTGACTTATACTAGAACAATTCAATTTGAAAATTAACCGCTGTCCTAATACTATGTCTACTAGCTGATGTCATATGATATGTATAAAGTGTATGCTGCAGAGTGTATTATTGATGTTTATAATACAATTATAGGATTATACCCACAATATCGGTTTCCGTACAACGTAGATATTACCCGAAACGTAGATTACCTACATAAAACGCGATCGAAGTTATGTAGATAGCATACGACGCGAGTTCCAAATATTCCATTTTCAATACGTCATTATGGCTAGCCCAAAAGTAGTCATATTTTTCAAAATTTTTGTCGAGACAGTATTCGTTGATATTTGGTGGAAATTTCAAGTGTCTAGATTCACTTTATTTAAAGTTACGACCGGATGGGTGAATCGAGTCGATTTCATGAAAATCTCTTCTAGGTTTTACCGTTTTTATAGCGGTTTTTTCCAAACATTGAAAACTATATTTCGTTGGTCCAGCGCCAGAGATGGTAAGTGAAATTTTCGGTGAAAACTATATAATAATTACAAAGCTCTTATGAAACCAATCCCAAATTTGATCATTATTATTTCTATTGAAATGTGAATTTCCCAACGTCTATACCGAACGATCTATTTAAAGTCTTTTACCTCATCTGCGGTTTTGACCATCGAATTCCGATCTGTTGAAAAACCGAACGTAATTTTTGGACAAAATTTACTACTAGATAAAGTGGTTGCAAAAAAAATAGAAATGAGTTTCAATGTAAAATCAATAGATCTTTCACTGCGCTCGGAATCTAAAATAATACGTCATATGAGTAACGCGGCGCGTGAAAAAAAAAACGGTCCATTTATTTGAATCGTTGATAAACGAAAATAATGATAAGGTGGAAAAGAAGAGCTCATTATATAAATTTATTTCGTTCTATTTCAACGTACAATTTGATACTACTCCTGGGAAAATTCATTGTTTTTTCCTTTTGAATCGCGTTCGCCACCTACTACAGCCGACACACTCAACACACGAGTATTCATCTAATAATTTGCATTCCAATTATTTTAAGTGTTGACGAAAAAAAAATGGTTTGTTATAGCGCGCAAAAGGTAAATAAATTCAATGATTTGATTGACATAATTAAAATTATATTTCCGTTTTTTTTTTTTTTTCTTCGTATAAAATTATACACGGAGGTTGTTTTTTTCATCATAACATAATGATTACTAGGCCTCACTGAGAGGGTACTCGTGTAGAGACCTAGGAGTTATATTGTTTACAAATGTTCAATATTTAGATACAATTAGAAATCTTAATGACTATTATTTGAACAAGAAAAATGATAATAAAAATAAAATAATATTCATAAAAATGTGGTATAAATAATTTAGATATGTAAATAAAAGCTTTATATTTGTTTTAATTTACATCGTGTTCATATAAAAGCCAATGAGTAATATATTTTTTGAATATTTGTAAAGTCATATTTGAAATATTATTGGACATTAAGTTATATATTTGGGTTCCAACAATTCCAAACATGGTAGGAAAAATAGCAAAAGAGACATCATGTTTTAACTTGAAAAAAAACGAGAAGCAGTCCGTCGACTTTTATATTTTTCTTTTAATTGGGCAAACCTTATTTGTATCAACAATACACAGTCGTTATATATATATGCGTACACGAGCAAACAAAAATTGACCATCTTTTCAATCAATAGGTACCTTTTCAGCTGTTTTATACTTCAAATAATTCATAACTCAACAAATGTAATATTATTATGAAACGAATGAAAAAACTTTTTTAACATACTCATTAGTTATGAATAAAAATCGGTTCGATGTAATAAAATATTTGACTTTTTTCACATTCTATTCTATTGTCCAAATATAATTATGAACAATATTTTTCTTCAAACGAAAATCGTTTATTTTTAGGTTTTAAATATTATGTAACAAATTATCAATTTACCTAAATAAAAATCAAAAAAGAAAAGAAAAAGTTTTAGAGTGAAAAAATAATCAGCCGTAATGAACATTATTTCAAAAACACGAATAAAATAACTTAAAAATGTAAAAAATAGGTTTAACAATTAATTTTAGACGAGAAAAAAAGAAGAAGCTACCAGTTCAAGGGGCTTTTTTGTAACAGTAAATCAGTGGCGGCGCTAGGCGTGGGCGGTGTGGGCCATTGCCCACGGCCTCGCACCTCAAAGGGCCTCGCGTTCTAAAGGGCTTTATAATTAACCATAGAGAAATATGGGAGAAGTATCTATACAAAAATGTTTGTATCTATAAAATTATTTTATTGTAAAAAAAAAAATCATAAACATAATAATTACATATATAGGTAAAGCAAAAAGCCGAAAAGTCCATTTCTTTTAAATAAAAAAAAAAATTGAAACTTCTTATAGTATTATTAATTTAAAAAAATATGTATTTAATTATATAATTATGTGTTAATAAAATTAATATTATATTAAAACTACATTTTCAAATAAAAGGTTAACAATTAGAGCTTATTTCTAAAAAAAAATTCTAAATCTTAATAATTATTAAATAACTATTGTAACTTAAATAATGTTTACTACAAAAATTTTAAAAAGGGCCTCTTTAAGTCTACTTCGCCCACATGTAAACTTTACCTCGCCACGCCACTGCAGTAAATGTCAATACCATAATTAAGGTATTGCGTGTAATATTCGGTCTGTAGATTAAATATCTCAAAACATTGAATCGAATTCATCGAATTGTATACAATACCATAGTCATACTAATTACGAATATTCTTGTCGTCGCATTGATACATTTGATTTCGATTGCAATATCGTTTGTTCCGAATAATTATACTTATTTCGAAGCTTAATTTTATTGTTTGTGTTCGGAACTTTTTATCCCGACATTGAGTATACGTCGTATAATAAACAAATTATTACTGTCAATAAGTACACAAAGTTGAGTTTTCGGGAAAACAACTAAAAAAGCAACAAACTAAACTCTCTCAATGGCCTCTTTGTCATTCCGATAAAAATGAAAGTAATAATACAATAAACGAGAGATAAAAAATGGAAATATATTCAAGATCTTTTAGCAATATCCTAAGGATGTGTGCTCGGTAAATTTCACCCATGTTTTCTTTCGGTATGTATATTTTTACCTTTTATACCGTCGTCGGGCGGGCCACCTTCTCTCCTCTCCTCACTATTATAAATGTTTTCAAGAGAGTAATAACTTATGTACAATGACATATTTAAACGTTAATGATCAATATATTGATGACGGCATCACGGCGATGTTATTTATTGAATCTTGTACTCCTATTCTTCGGGACATCGCGAGTAATGGACGTTTCTCTTTTGTACGCAAAAAAAAAAATTACCAAAGTGCATGTTTTCTAAACGGAGTCGATGGGTTGAGACTGAATTCCTTTGTGTTCTTATATTCACTTATTACTTCGTGTACAACGAATTTGGCCAAAATATGGTTTTAAAATTATGGATAAATTAAAAGTCCAGCTGGACAGAGACGCAATATTGTACTGGTCCATCATAGAGACTCGGCATTCGGCAATATTATGCTATTAATTAAAATGAGAATGGTTATAGTTTTCATTAAACGATTTAAAAAAAAAAAAAAAAACAATTGTATTTGAAAAAATGTAATGCACACGAAACAATTATAATTTATAAGTAATCACTGTCGTATAAAACATACCTATATTATACATGCAGACGGGATCCTATTAATTTTTATCACATTTTAAAGTATTCGACTTAAAGACCTGCAAGTTTCACACTATCTCTGAATTTGTAATGCATTTGTACTGAACAAAAGTTCAAATAAATATCGTCATCTCAAAATTTGACTCATATTTTATTGTATTTACATAATAACGAGCTGAAAATTCAAAATTCTCACAAAACGGATTCATTTAGTGACGGTAACACGATAATTAAAATTGTTTTAAGTACTCGTAAAAGCTCCATTTAACATACAAACAATTCTAGCGCCTTCAAAAAAATTGCTTCGGTTCAACGCGTAGTTCGTATGATTATTTTAGACCTTAAAAACGAGAGTTACAAATTTCATTGTAGTAATTATTTTTGTAAGTAATTACAAAAATCGGTCTGGTATTATTCGAAATAAAGATTATTTGAACTTCAATTCAAACTTTGAGCGATAATAAATAATAATTCAAAAAAACAACATTTATGTCACTTTCAACTTAGAAAAGTTTATGATTGATTTTAAAGTTTAAAAAAATATACAGCGTAAATACGAGTATAATAAAGATAATTGTGGTAGAGTTCGTCTTTTTCCCATCGTCCCTTTGGTCATCAGAAAAGATAATAGTGATGAGTATATTCAACTTTGAAGAAACGATAAATCAATTCGTTATTAAAACGATCATAAACTAAGCTTCATTGTAATGTTGATTGTTTATATATTTTGCTGTTTTCAGTCTGATCGTGGGTGGGTTTTAATGAAGATAAAACTTTGTAAAATGTTGAGTTCTTAATCCGGTAGTAGCAATTTTCATTCTCCAAAAGATCCAAAACATATTTTATATTTATTTCCCAAGTTTTATAAATATTGGACCAATCAATTGTTATTAATAAATATTCAAAGTAGAAATTTGATAAAAAATATGTTTGATCCGTTAAAGTTCAAAATCTTAATTTTAACTAAACGTTGAAAAAATTGTGATGAATTATTTTCAACATTTTCCCAATATCGTTAGTAAAGTATATAAAAACGGTCATATTAAATTTTAGGTCTTATCATCAAATATTAAACATTTTATCTAATAAAAATGTTATAAAATGACATTTTTCATAGTTCTATATTTATTCCAAAAAAGGTAAAATTTGCCGTAACTATTTTTATCACAATATAAAAATATTTTTGGAAATCGTTAAAAAATTCAAGTTTTTAGCATTGGTGTTTTCAGAGTTATGATCAAATAACTAAAATTGGTTAAATGAAACTTTCTTTCATGGCACATTTTATCGCTGTTATACTCAATTTTTCGGTACCTACCTAGTTTTCCCAAGTATTAGAATATTTTAAGAATAGAGAAAAATGGTCCCCGAAATTACCATTTGCGTGTTATTTCTGATCTATAAAGTGACAGAACGTAACTTTTGGATAAAGTTTACAACCCGAAAAAAGTTTCTGGGAATAAAATAAAATAATCATCACTGTGAAACTGATAGATTCTTCGGTCCACTTAAAATAAAATAATGTTAACATTTCGATTAAAATACATCGCTATTCGTATAATTATCGGTTCACTGAAATTTCAAAGTTGTAAAAACGATCATGAAAATCACAATTAAATCATGGTATGGAAATTCGATTTGATTAATTCATTTATGCTTGTTTTAAATTGTAAACGCTTTAAATATTTTCAAAATTTCATATTCAACATAAAAGTCATCATTGTTTTTTCTTTATAATAAATAATCAAATCAACGTTTCGTCGATTGAACAAAAATAATTCTTCCAAATTACACTACTTATTATTCAATTGCAACTCGACACATGGACAAACATACGAAACCGTTATTACATAAATGACATAGAATTTATTATTCGCAAAGAAAATAAACGCATTAATGGAAACTGAAAATTCAATCTCAACGATATTTTTCACTTCTATTTATTTATTTTTTATCTTTAAATTACTTTCTATACGTTTTCAGTACTTAATTATAGGATATGCGGATATATTTACTAGGTACGTTTTTACTTTGAAAAATTATATACTTCCTACTTTGTAAACTTAAAGATATGTTCTTTACAATCTTCAGTTCAACGTTTAAACGCGTGGAAATTAATTAGAAATTTATTTAGTTCTTAAAGTTTTATAAAATATTCTTGAAGTTTTTAAATGAACTTCGAGCTACGATTGTATAATTTTAAAACAAAAATGGCAAGTAAAAGATTAAAAAAAACATACACATACATATATATATATATATATATATATATATATATATATATATATATATATATATATATATATATATATATATATATATATATATATATATAAAAGTTAATGAGGTGTGTGTACCGTGATCTGTTGAAAGTTAAAATAGGATATATAACATATATTTAAATATGAACGTATAAGCATCATAATATAACACATTTCAATAAAATCGTCCAACTGGACGTAATGTGACGAGAAGTTAACTATCTTATAGTTAGACGCAAAATCTAAAACTGTCAGTCAAAACCGGAATATTCTAGGTGAAATTAAATTTCTTTTGAAAAACATACGATACAATATTATGTACCTTTGTGTTACATAACGTTTTAATTTTTATGTCTGTACAGTTTTCACGGTTAATTTGATTTTCGAATACCGTTATTAATTCTATACTTTGTAGTTATATTTATGAGGTCTAAATGTTAATAGTTTAAATAGTGGAAATGTAATCGTCGTTCTCGAGATACTAATTAGTTTCGAGATCACTGTTTCATAATAACACGATTATTCCGTAAATGGCTCTAGTTTTAATGTGGGCGAAGTCAACCATACACTGGTTATTTATAAACTTTTGTCAATGCGTTTATTCGGCTGCATCACGCGCATGGAAATACTTAATCGTACCGAAAATTAAACAAATTAAGTGTTTACCTCTATAATATCGTCACTCGCGTCCATAAACAAACCAGACGTACGTACACCGAACACTCACTAGACGAACGTGGAAATGTAGTGCTCGACATAGAAAAAAAAAAATCGTTTAGAAACAAAAGAAATTTACTTGACAAAACACACTGACAGAGCCATGTGCAAAGTGTCATTCAATTATTTGTATTATGAACGGTTTCAGGAAAAACTCATCGTTTGGTAACGTTACAAGACATAAAACACAAATGAGTATGAAATATAAATTAGTTCTAAGGAATACATGAAAAAATCGTTTTAAAAAAAATTAAATCATTTTACATACTTTATTTTTCATAGAACACTTTAACTTTTTTTCTCTCACTAACGAAAAAACTGTATATGCACATCCATAAACTTAGATAGCGACTAGTCTTACATTATAAAAAGATATTAAAAAAATAGGGTGATGATTTTTCACATTTAAATTTATTTGTTTGTACATTTATATATATATATATATATATATATATATATATATATATATATATATATATATATGTATATATATATATATATATATATATATATCGTCAACCTAATTCCCTAATCAATTAACTCCATATTGTCTAGTTTTTAGGAGAGACGAAAAACATCTATTTACTTTAAAAATATATATTTAAGACTTAAAATGATTACCGTATTCGTATTATATTTTATGTATTATGTATAGGATTCAAAAAATATTCCTGCCTTCATACACAAACTGATTTAGGAGAAAAAAAATATTAAATTACAAAAATCGAGTATCCAAACTGATCTCTAGATAAAAATCTGTCTAAAACACAACACAATCAAAAAAGCTAATTTCGTTTAAAAAAGACGACGACCTCAAATCGTTTAGTGTCAAATTAGATGTTGTGTACACACTATTATAAATTATAATACCACAAGATTTCATTTATCTAAAATACATTGAAATTGTGTTTGCGTTCAAAATTATTCTAATAACCATACCACGGCTTATCTGTTGGAAAAACATAATTTTCAGATGTCACAAAACTATTGACGATTTTTCAACTCGGTTGGATGAAACATAAATTATTTCTCAAATATAAACACACGACTTGATTTTTATATTAAAAAAACCGTATTTTCGTCGAAACACCGAGTATATACGACAACATTTACATGCAATGTGTTTCCGTAGCACATAATGAAATAGGTACATTGAATAAATCACGTCTTTTTCGAAATGCACCTGCCACGTTTTCTGTATTTCACTTTCAAAAGATATAGTGTTATAAAAACTTTCATGAGTGTTCTTAAACATGACAAATTAATCCATACCGTATTTCATACGTTTCTGCACTGGCACGTCAAACTTTTGTGCGAATCCGTAGATTATTATTATCGTACGGTTTATGAATTAGTAAATAATATTCTATTCGTGTATTTGCGTGTTAATCTACACGCGTCGTTGAGATCGTCAAATATAAACTACTCTGTCGGATCGGAATAAAATCTTTTTACGACAAATCATCACTGATTTCAATATTATTTAATGAAATCAAATGTAAATCATTCAATACTACCACGCAGTGAATACTAGTGATGATCAGTTCATAAATGTCTGATAGGAAACAAATTATTGAACTGTCGAAGGAAAATCTGTAGGTAACAAAAATTAAAATCTATGAATAATGATTAAATATGATTTTCGATTGAGATATGATGAATAGGTTTAGTTGAAATCCGTACTGAAATAAATTTCCTATTTTATCCTGATAGTGAATTTACCTTATAAAATGTATGAAGTCTAAAATTAAAACTTGGTCGAAAAAACAGTTTCTATATTGAGTAGGTACTATAAGATACAACAATTAAGTAGAGCAAGAATGTTTTTAAGAAGTTGTTTGTTCTTTGGAAATACCTGTTGATTTTAAAGAGAATTAAGTAAACTTTATAAATGTAAAATGTACACTAATTAACAGAAAGCTTTAATTGTAACGTAAGTTTTTAAATATGTATTAAAGTTTACTAACAATAGCTTAAATATTAGCAGCATTAAAGTTTTAAAGTTGGTAACAATTTTTTCCTCAGACGACCGAGCGACTACGTCTATAAATTACACGAAACCTCTTATTGACCATAAAGCGTTGAACAGAAGTCGCAAATCGTGAGCACGTACAACGTGTGTACCTGAATAACAGTTTTATTTTTCACGTTCGACGTATCGATTCATACGTTTATTCGGTGTTATACCTAACCTAATCGCATTCTATCGCAACGAGACACGCTGTTGTGATCGATATTATGTATTGAAAACCGTGGGCGTTTGAATGTAATCGTAAATCGCAAAAACCTACGAGACAATGTTATGCGGAATTCGTCCGACATCGATTCGTGTCCCGAGCAAGATATTAGTGGTGTTGAGCAGGGGCGTATTTATGGGGGGGGCTGAGTGGGCTTCAGCCCCCCTCCGAAATCTAGGAATTGTTTATAAAATCTGCTTATTATGTCCTCTCAGATAAAAATCGTAAAAGTTCAATACAATTTTATAAAGAATTATTAGTAACAACGAACAAGTTATTCATGTAATGTGTCTGACGATTTTGATCGTAACGATTATACCTTTGAGTTCGATTTAATAGGTTGAATTAGGGAATTTCAGTTGGAGAAAATGACACAGCCCCCCAAAAAAAAATCTTTATACGCCCCTGGTATTGAGTGTGTTTATAATATAACCTATTGGTCTGTTCGAGTTTTTCTAAACGTATTCATTTTTTTCGTACAAAAATTAAAATGTTTATAAAACAATCACGAGGACGAAAATACATTAATGTTCACAGTAAGAGTCGTTTGAACCGTAATTCTAACTTTTAAGCATATATATTATATATATATATATATATATATATATATAAATATGAAGAAATAGTTCGTCAAGCAAATCTCTGTAAAACTAAAATGTAGATAAAAAAAATACGAGAGCCTTCACGAAAACAAATTTTACCAGATTTAAAATTAAAATTTCACCGAATGAAAACTTTTGAAAAACAAGATATTTCCATTATGATAAAAGATCTTTGTTGTTAAAAATTGTGTTGATAAAAATGTTTAATTACACGACTGTTACAAAGAAAATTTCAATTTACCAGCGTTATTATTTCGGAGTCACGACCATAGCTACGAAAATCGGTTCCGTAAAAATCTAATTTATGGCGTACGTTCGGTTTTACTTGAAAATCTCCCGCTGATAATTATTCGGCTTAAAAGAAAACATATTTTCTACTGCTAATGAAAACTTTCGGACCACTTTATTTTACTACACGAGAACGTGTTCACATATAAATTTTCAAAAAAAAAAAAACTCGTAGAAGTAAATCCGAGACACGTTCTCCGTGTATCTCGTAAACGTTCGTTTCTACGGTTTAACACCACCACACAACAATAGGTTACCTGGTTACAACTCGAGTTGTGTACCGAATTAATTAGTATTAATTGACAAAGCGAAATAATTAAAGTCGATAGGCGACGAGTTGTGTTCGCGGCTGCTGGATCGTCGGGCTCATACGTCAAATCTAAGGCTCGACATTCGAAACGCACCGACACAGTCGCAATAATTAACGTTTACCGCTTAGAAGACGACACTATAACACTCGGTGGAGCACTAACGTGCGTGTCAGACGACTCGCCATCGTGCGCATAGGTCGCCGCGTTCCCCGATCAACGGTAAAAAAAAAAAAAATTTTAAAACCAATAAACGCGCGCCGGTCGCGTAATTAAAAATCACTCGCGGGCACATAGACGCTTCTTTTAAAACCCGAACGGTCTTCTCGAGTCTAAGGCATGGCAAACCGTCGAGTCCAAACGAAATACAGACGTTTCGAAATATCGCACTTAGAAAAATTACAAACTCCAAACTTCATGACGACCTTGATATTAAAACGGAACGGTTTAATAAACGACCACTTTGTTTTAAATTAAACGATGACACCGATCCACTCGTGAACGCGTTGTCCGCCAAAACAATTCTCGGTGACCTCCGCCGACGATTGAAGTACACCTGGTGTCATAACCACTTACGACATTAATAGTTAAAATTTAAATTAAAAAAAAAAAAAAAACCATCAAAGAAAATGACATCAACGAATGGCTTCTTTAACAAAGAAACACATGTGTCGAATCCGTCATGAAGTATAATATGTATATATATATATATATTATAACTCATTGTCGTGTTTTTCTTACTGATTATTTACGCACTAATTGAATAGTGAAAATAAAAGTCGGACATATTGTGTCATTAGTGTCGGGGGTGGTGAACATGAAATGAGCCGCTTTTAAAATCGGCGAACGTTACGTGTAGATAGTGTAGGTATATTGTTTTGAATTTGAAACCGATTTCAAATCATTATTTTCGAAAAACGATCCTGAGTGAAACTCGAGAACTTATTTTAGTGTCAACAAGTTTTCGAAAAAATGAGAAATTCCGTAATGAAAATTTGATGCGATTTTCAAGTTCTAAGTGATGAAAAACTTTAAAAAAAAACCTATTGAAATAATAACGTGAAAAATTTCGATTCAATAATATCTGACAAAATCTGTGAAAATGCTCTATTTTGCCGTATTCCGATATTTCTAGCTTACATGAAAATAAATAATAAACGCAACCGATTATTATGCAAATGTAAGGAAAGCTAAAACCCCTTATAAAGAAACGTGCATACAAATTTCACATTTAAAAAAAATACATTAAAAATTTTATGAAATATAAATAAATCTGACATCTCACGTAACAAGAGTTATTTGAAGGGTAATTCCAACTTTTAACGCATTTAAAAAATAACTTATTGAGTAAATATTCATGAAACTCGAGCCGTAGATATGGGGATGTATGTGGCGAATCTATATGGTAAAAAAAATAATATTTATCGGACTAACAATTCCAAGTTGCATAAGGCTTTTCTTGAAAAATATAGCTCATCTACGTGTAACTAATGATTTTCATGAAAATTCAAACTTTAAACGTGCATAAAAAAAATAACCGAGATATTTTCAATAATTTAAAAGTTCTCTTATAACCTCGAGAGTGGTCATCATATTTCGAAACTTTTTTCGAGCCCGTATAAGAGTTTTGTTATGGTTTGGTAAAAATTTCGAGTATCTAGTACCAATATTTTTATTTTTTTTTTTTTTTATTGAAGGCTAAATATCAAATATAGATTTCATGAAAACCGTATACAGCAAATTTTACCGTTTTTACTTAATTTTTCGGTAGTTTCTCTTAGCACTTGGAAAAACTATTAAGAATCGGAAAAAATTACCTGTTTAAAGTACCGACAAGATGAAATTTCTAATCTGCAGAGATGTCGGACGGAACTAGTGGAGCATTATTACTTATCTTAAAAAGTGATTACATATACAAAAATAAATAACAGAATCGTTATAAAACTAATGAATTATTTCGTTTCAGTCAGAATCTAAAATAATTTCTTTTATTTACGCAGTTTGACACTACAATCGATATTCTTGTAATTTGTTTTCCCTGATGTTATGCAGATGTTATGTTACTTAATGTTTGATTTTCCTCTCCTTTTTATTTATAAAAATCAAAAAATATATTTCGTGACGCATCACGGACTGGAATGTTCTGTTCAAAACATCGACGGGATTTGCAAATACGTTATTTTAACTTTGAAGTTCACATTTTATTCCGTTAACTATGGTAACGTATAGACATTATTAATTTTGAAGAAGTAATTTATTTTCGCGAGGCGCAGCGCCGAATCCCCATTCTCCGCGTTTCTTAGTAACACTAATATTTAAGTCCATCAACCAAAGTCGTGCGTACGAGTAAAATCAATTGTACCATGCTGTTTAAGCAGGTTACCGTCTAATAATCGGGCATTAACCATTTACATTTTCACGAATTAAAAACAAACTCGTCTTGATATCAGGGGGTCTATTCTTGAAATCATTCGGATCGGATCCGTTTACGAAAACCGTAGTTTCCACACGGATTTCCACGTGATCCAAAAAATACGTATTCTTGAAATTTTTCCGTGTACAGATGGGTTCGGTTATGTGGAAAAGTTCCGATCGATTCATCCGAATGGGGGTATGGCATTCGGAAACGTATTTCCGTATACAAATAAACACATTATCATGTTACTATCCTATTGTTGTCGTTAATTAAACCACATTAATTAATATATGATTACTATAACTGCGTATTAACTATAAAAATAATTGATTATTTTTTTTTCATTAATTATGTACAGCGAATTAAAATATAGGAAAGTAACAAAATAATTGATAAAACAAATCAATAACCGTGGTTTTTGACAATATTTTAACTGATGTTAATAAATAATATATTTTTTATCCGAATAATATTGTACATACCTACCTATCTTGTAATGTTTATAAAGTTTAAAGTTTCAACATTAAACATTGAGACAGATATTTAATATATTACTTACTTTTAGATTTTTATTGTTGTCATATCGCTCTAAAATAAGTTAATATTTAATATACTTAATAGTTATTTATTAATTATGATGGAAAATTATTACAATACAACAACTTTATTTTAAATGATAAAAAATCAGTTGTTGCCCGCGTTTTTGTTTGTCGCGTTAAAATAAACAATGAAATTGTAGATTTTAGTAGTGTTACCAACCTTATTCATACGATATAATAAACCATTCGGACAAATTTCCGTGTATGTGGAAAGTTTTTCGTATACGGATAGTTTTATTTCAAGAATACTATTTTTCGTCCTTACACGGAAATCTATCGTGTGGATTGTTCGTATACGGATCCGATCCGAATGATTTTAAGAATAGGCCCCCAGTATATTAATGCGAGTTTCTTTGAAAGCGCTAATGGGTAATTTTTGTTTTGACTTATTGTTTTGAAACACTCGACCGTGCCTGTATTACGTTGTGTATATTTATAATATTTTTACCACCATTTCAATTATTCTCTTATCACACTTCTAATATATTATGTATTTTAAAATACCGATCAAGTATAAGGCCGTTGATAAATGTTGATTTCGATAAGCACCCCATAGATTTAATTTTAAACGTCTCAAAGAGACAATAATATACATTCTACTCTTTAAAATGCTTTGACGTAGTTATTGGCAAAATGTTCCTGATTTGTCATAATTATTGAAAGGAAATGAAAAACCATTCTTTATAAACACGGTAGGTAAGAAATATGTTATCCGATTTTGTTAAAACTTTAATTTTTATTAACCTTTATTGTAATTAATTAACTGTAAATTGGGTGTGCAATATTACGTGCTTTCATTATTATGAAAGTTGTTAATTTTATGAATCACTTAACAAAAATATGAATTCTGAAATGAACAGATTCGTTTTTTTTTTATGATTTTAATTCTTATGGTGTACGTTATCACAATCATGTAACTATATTAATATATGTTTTTTATTAATTTATTTAGAATACCGATAAAATGTTATTCCATCGAAAAATGATTTTAGTTTAATTTTGAATTTTCCAAAATATTAGTTATATCATCAAAATAGACATAAGTTATAAATAACAACAGATTCAACTTTTAATAATGAAACATACATCATCTGTAAACGATGGGTTAGTTTTCCCTAGAACATTCCCTGTTAAGTGGTCGTTTCATGTTTTGACCACTAATACATTTTATACGGGAAACGGCAGTCACAGAGGCTAGTAATAATTATTATTGGAGGAACATAAAAGACATGTGCGCTAAACGTGATTTTATTTTTAATTTCAATTTTTATTAATGTTTGCACGTACGTAAAATAAAAAATACATAACACTTTAATATTGAACTATGTTTTTATTGATTGTCCTGTCTTCGTTGGCATGTTTACGAGTGTTACTTGGGTTATGCTGCAGCCGCACCTGTATCTTGTATTTTCAATCGATCGTCGCCCAAAGGTTACATTAAATTATCGATTAAAAATTGGTTTTAACCAAAAGCATAAATACAAACGCTTATAGGTTTTACCGCAGAATTATAGTGACTTAGGATTCCTAAGATCGATTTTTCGCTCCATAACATATCGTAATAACTTAAAATATTTATTATATTTATTTTTCATAAATTTACTTACGTTGAACATTTTAAGAAACCACACAAGTTACTAATATCCACAGAACAGCGTTAAATCGTCCAACACTTGAACTCGAACTGGTATCAAACGCAATGTTTGATCGATTCATCCATGATATAACAGAGTGAAAATTAAATATTCAAAAAATTTTACTTAGAGATTTTCTGATCAATATTTCAAAACGTCCTGTTTTAAACGGAATATAAAATGAACTTTCTCTTTTCGAGTAAACGGTTGAAACAGAATGTTTTTCAAAAATAGTATTTATCGTCACGTATATACTGTTCGTTCGTGCTCAATATACTGTTCGTTTGTGCTCGAACGTTACGATATTGTTCACCAATGGTAAAAATTATTATTTCGTATAACATTTAAATATAACAGTGTTCATAGATTCTGGAAATATCAGCTTAACAGGTTTTCTCTACGCAATAATATCGCAACATAAAAGCAAATGTCAAAATGTATCGACAAATATACACTCTAGACACATGAAAATACTTAAACGGCAGAGTGCAAGAAATAATACTACAATTACCCCGAAGGGAAACACAAAGATCATATAATCAAATTGCGCAAAAGTTTACATACAAAGTAAATGTTTTTTTTTTTAATTTTATTTTATTTACTTAAAACTTTTCGTGAGGAGTTATCCGACTAAAACGGAAACTTTAATATGAGAACATATCATTAAACGATCGCGCGGTACAGCGTAATTGTTCGTTGCTCACGAATTATATAATCAGCCCTATAATTCGAATGTCTTGAGGTTAGGTAGTATTTAAATTCGTTCGCTTTAAAGTAAATGCAACTTAAATGTCTAATATTTTGGCACTCCCACACTCACACGTTATAAATAACATGTTTCGAATTTTTTTTTTCTTTTACAAAACCCGAAAGTATCGATATAAATAATTCATAAACAAATATTTTTTTATTGTTTTAAATAAAAACGAAGTCGTTATAAACGTGTCGAAAACGGTAGACTTTTAAAGTTTCTGACATGTGAAACGATTCGCATTTCATTCGGTTAGGAATCAATACGGTAGACAGCAATATTGCTGATAAACTCGTTTCAAAAAGAATAGTTATGGGGTCAATTCCTATGTGTAGAGTAAAAGAAGGAATGGATTCCATTATGCAATAAAGAGATAAAATGAGAGAGTAGAAACGAAATAGCTGTGCTCCTTCTTTTCACTAAATTGAGTGTTTAGCACATCGAGTATGTAAAATTCGTCTTGCAAGTTCGTAGTAGTTTCAGCGAACGAATTTAAAAATGACATACTAATTTAATTTATAACCGTTTACCAATGTTCTTTTTCTATCTTATTTTCAAGTCTTAAATCTAAAATGAAAGCAGTCCATTATGAATTCTAGACCATGGTATTGTGAAAAATTAATGGTAAAATACATTATAATTGATTTACTTAAGTCAAAAAAAAAAAAAAAAATTAAGCCATTGAGCCAAAATCAGCTCTTACGCCGCTTTTATTAAATTTTGAAATACTAAATAATGATAAATCTTACTGGTAAATCTCCAAAACAAAATGAAACAAACATTTTAGTATAATAATTTATTTCTACTGAATGTAGTAAAAACTGTTCATTGTTTTTTAGTTTTTTACGCTTAGATAATCTTCGTACTTGATTTTAATTTTTCTTTTTTTTTAGAGGTTCTATGAACACAAAAAGTTTAAACTTTCGTAGAAATTAGAAAAATAACTATATATAAAAAAAATGGGACGGACTTTAGAGATAAGTTCCTTTTAATCATTTATTAAAAGAGATAGGAGCAGGGGGGATTCTTACGAAATGCAACATTAACGACACTAGCAGAACAATCGTTTAGTTACAATTTTTAATTTCACAACAACTTGAAAAGTATAAATGCTATAAAGAAATGAACGATTTAAATCTCCGTGATAAATAATACGTTGTGTTATATCACTGTTATGTAACATATACGGCCATTTTGTTTCAACGTTTTCGAAATTAATTAATATTGTCTTCATCTAAAATCAGGGTGGTCAGGAATGTATACGGCTGTATACTGCGGTCGTTTTTCGGATTATCTGTCCCATTGTTCGTAAACTGTTTCCGGGACGCTAAAACGTCCTGTTTTTCAAAACAAAAAAATACCCCGCATGCGCTATTTTAATTTCTCACTTTATCCGCAACATTTAAAAACGTTCGAATTGACAAAACAACCACGTCGTCGGTTATTTTCACATAATTGATAAATAAATATATTATCGTGTGTGCGCGTATGTCGTGCGTGCGTTTACAGTAATGATGTACGATAAATTATAATACGTGCTCGATGGTCATGAAATATTTTCCACTCACTATCGACGATAATTCAATTTATTTTCAATCAAAAACACCTAAGTGAACGGTTTTCGGGTGATTTTCCCTAAAACATTTAGAGCAATTAGCACGATTGTTTACGCCGGCGGTATTTTAAATAATATTATACTTGAGACTATAATCGCATACTTGTGTTAAAAAGTCGTAACACCGCTGCGTCCGTCGACTTGTCGAGAGAAAACATAATCGATAACCGACGGTCAGAATATAGACGTCGTTTCCGAACGTTTATCGATTGCAAAAACGAATAACAAAAAACAAAGAACAAAAAACAAGAACGATTTATCGAAGTCTGTCGAAACACACCATCGCGTGTACCCGCGATATCGGCAACAACGGCTTCGGCGCATTTCGCGTTCTGGCCCGGACCACTGGCGGTTATGACGACTACACGCACGTCGTTCGTCCCGTCGACAGTTAATCGACCGGCCGGAACGCAGTGAAAACTTTCGCTCCGGTCGAATCCGTACAGTCGACAGTGGCGTGGCGAATACAGGTTCAAAACGGGCAAATTTTGAGGGGGTACCCTCTCAGGGTGCCTCAGCACCAATATGTTAGTGGAGCAACTTCCATGTATAGTGTATAATTTATTTTCAAAAATGCCAGATAATACGGGATGCTTTGAGCAAACCATAAATCGCAGAGTTAATGATAATTTTCAGGTTTCTTTATTTTTATTTAGTATTCAGTAAAAAATAAAAATTTGGTAAACATTTGGGTATTCTAAAACGTCTTGTATGATATTTAAAAATATAAATATTTGTATAATTTGATACTTAACTTTTATTTTTCAATTTAGTTATTTTCAAAGAAAAGTCTTATGAATTATAATCTTATACATTAAATAAACAATTATAAAAATATGCTTCTTGTATCTGCCATGTATTTCAATTATTTTAAAAATTATAACACATTTTAAATGTGATTACTGTGAAGTTAATCAATAAACATATAAATTTAATATATTTTGCTTTATATACAAAATGTATGTACTGAGTGTCAAGACGGTGCAAAAAAACAAAAAACTCTTATAACCAACCCAAAAACATATACTTATGCAGTTATAAAACTTTGTAGGTATTTAATATAAATGTCAAATAAAACTAATAATAACCTTTTTTATTTTTGCAATTTTTTAACTAACTAACTTGCTTTGATACATTTAGTATCTCTTAAATTGTGTAAATCTTGAAAAAAGGTATAAGGGATGAGGGGTGTCGAAAGTTATGTATTTGCCCGTGGTCAATATATCACTCGCCACGCCACTGACAGTCGATATCGTGCCGTACCCTCCTCCGTCGGTCGTCGCAGTACACGACGCACGCCATAGCCCACAGACATGTTACGCTGCGTACCTACATTTTTAGGTTTATTTTGATAAATACAATTACTAATTATATCAAAAACATACATATACAAGTATATTATGTTGATAATATTAAAGTCATGTTTAATGTTCAATACAAGTTACATGATTTATTTTACATATTGTTTTCTGTTCTGAATGAAATAAGTAATAGTTTTTTTTTTTTCAAAGAGCCATAATTTTAGGTATAGACGAAAAGTCAATAGTCATAAAGAAATAGCAAAAGCGGAATAGGTTAGATAGGTTGGTGGGTAAATACGAAACATTCATCCTACATTTTAAAACTTCATAAAAATGTTGAAGAAGGTTAGAAATTTGGTACACATTAAGCTTTACTTGGAAATGGAATAAAAATGAAAAACAATTTTTTTTTCAAAATTCACCAATTTACTGAATTTTACGTAAATTTTACCGGTAAATTTACGGAAAATTTTTCACCGGTAAATTCCACATTTCTAGTCGTGCCGTGCCGCGTGCACAATCTGCCTTGATTGTGGGCGCGACGTTTCAAAAGATTCGATCGTACTTGGAAAAACGACCGAAACGAAAACCCTTTTGCATAGGCTCCGCGCGTCCCGCTCGTACGTGCGCGTCCTGGTCGACTCGCCACCGATACAGGATGCGATACAGGTGCGACCGCGATAAAACGCGATCATTAATCCGCCAACTCGGTTTAGATTTACCACGCGTGTTGATGTATATATTTATATCTAACCGGCACTCAAATGTGAAACTATCGATAACGATTCCACGCCGTAAACGTCACTTCACGTAACGTACGCGGTACCGATCCGTTGAGCCGCGTCCCGATAAAATATCACTCCCGGCGGGTATCCGTAAAGTCTAAACGGCATGACGTTTTCGTGCACGAAAATATAAATAAATAACCGCGTGTAATAACGATATGTAAACATTAAAATTCGGCGACTATACGACGTGTGTAGCTGAAGCCAGATTGTCGTCGACACGATTTTTATTATTTTTTATTTATTTTTTTTTTTTTTTTTTCAATGTATCCAATTGAAATACTTTTTGAATCGGCACATTTATTGTTCTATTTGCACGACGTTCGGGAAAAAGCGACGGAACGCGAAAAAAAAAATTGAAAACATAATCAGTATAGATCAGTATTTAAATTCGTAAACGTTTATTTTTCGGATCGTATCAATATTTCGGACGACCAGCCGACCAAACCGTGCGAATAGTTTACGGACTTTGAGCGGACGGAAATACTGAGCGCGAATGAATACAAGTCGTGGGCTTGTACTAAACACGGAATTTGAATTGAAATCGACATTCAACCTATGGTGCCTGTAATCCACAGTTAATTTATATTTCAGTTAAAAAAAAAAAAAAATCGATTCAACTTCAAATAATAGCGATTGGATTACGTTTTTAATTCATTCGTAACATTTAGTCAGGTCGATCGTTCGTCAAACTTAACGAACCTCAACAGACAAGGCCCGTCACCCGTGACCGGGACGAGTTTTAAAGTACTCCACATCAGAAAATAGTATCGGTAACAGGTTCTCCCTGTCCATACCCTTTGATCGACCATCCTACCACCGGCCTGAATGAAATTTAAAAAAAAAAAATTTGAATACGGAAAAAACCTTTTTTTTTAGTGTTTCGTCTTAAAAACACTTTTAAGTAGGTATTCACAAAATAAAAAGTGCATTAAATCAAGTAAATGTCTGTCAAGGGTTAATGTTGTGTTTTTCGCGCAGGGAGCCCTTTGCCGCGAGTCGTGTGGAACGTACGAGGAGAAAACCCGGACAACGAACACGGCGTCAGGATAGGAGACAACGTCGTGGCCAACGTGCTGCGAATCGATCACGTGCGCCGGGAGAGCCACGGCACGAAACTCGTCTGCGAGGCGTCCAACATGCAAAACACCGTTCAGCTATCAACTTCCGTCACCGTGGACGTTTATCGTGAGTCGGATAAAGCACCGCGACGATCGATTTCGATTGGAAATCTGCACCGAAATACTTATACCGTGAAACGCATACTATTAGTCACTTGGCTTTCGGGTCATACCGAGAAATCGTTTCGATTTGACTTGAACCGTACACGCGCGATTCGCACAGATCTAACAGTCGGTCCCGTGGTTTTATATAACGATAATGTGACCCGTTTCGACTCGTGTTTCAAAGAATTTTTCATTTTTCTCTCGACCATACGAATTGCTCGACTCGAATTCAAGGAAGATCATGACGTCATAATTGCATTACAATAATTTTCTGCAATAACTTCAAATACGTTTTACAATGCACTTAACACCATAATTCGAGACTCGTGTAAGGCACACTAATGCATTTTACACTTGTACGATGGTAACGAGTTAAAAACAATTTTTATTTTTACAAATAAGTACATAAACATATACTTTGTACTCGGGTATAGTGTGTACTGTACGGATATAACGTGTAGGCACTTAAGATGAAATAATTTTGATTTTTGTGCACTAAAAGTGGTTTGTGTACCGAAAGAATATCAATAACAGCTATCGTCCTTTAATGTTTCACACTTGAAACACATATTACGTTCATTTTATAGTCCTTTCCTACGCTCGCCTTTCATTCGCCCGCCGCCATTTCTATCATCGTGGAAAACATTATTATAAATAATTCTATATAACAATATAGAATAATATTATAATCACTCGTACCCCGACCTTATTTGTTAATGTAATAAAAGCAACGAGTTGTTAATTCGTCAATTCATTCGAGTTTAATAATTGAAAGAAAATATTATTTTTTTTATTTGCAGATGTACCATTCAAAGAAATATGAACGTGTTTTATGTTTAAATAACAGAGATTGACGAACTGAATGAATAATATAATATGTAGATATATATATATATATATATATATAAATATATATATATATATATTTATATATATATATATATATATATATATATATATATATATATATATATAGTGCGGGAGGCTAGAATAACTGACTGAAATCCGTCCATTCTATATGTTAATATGAATTTAAGTAATATTTAAGCCCTCGCGGATTTAACTTATTTAAGATTAAACGACGAAGTACTATAGACATGACAAATATTTTCATAGTCGAATAATATGCTTTAAATATTCCGCGATAAGTTCACCATTAGATTGATAACGTTATTCTAAATGATATTTTTCAAAATTAATTATGTTGGTTTTATTTTTCTGTCAAAATAAAAACATTATTCGTCAAACACATAACGAAATCGAAATATTTTTTCATCGAACGTTAGTTTTATGTTTCGATTTAATGTCAAAATAATTTTTATGTAAGAACAAATGATACGGCACAAGTGCTCTATTACTATGTACGATGTATAGATCATTTTATTGTCACGTGTTATTATTGTTATTTTATTTTTTTTTTAATGGAAAAAAACTTTTAGACCTCGACATCTGCACAAAACCATCCAAATAATACTATAACAATTGTTTTGAAATTCAATAAATAACACACGGAACTCTCACGGAATTACGGGCTATCTAACCGACAAAGAATGAGATATGTTTGACACACGACTATACAAGCCAGATAAAGGCAGTTTAATATTTTATGACAGGTACCTGGAACATGACGCACATAATTCACAGTGAACGTATTTTTGATTTTAAACAAAACACAAAATTATCGATTATGGAATTATTTATTTTATGCACCATAAGGTAAAGCATTTCTCCTAATTATATACAAATACTAAACAGTCTTCTATTTTCTTACTCCAATCACATCGAATTAATTAATTAAAAATTCTTACGTATAATTATTCGTATAATTTTTTTTGTGTTTAACAAAAAACCAGACGTGGATCTAGGGGTTGGTCCAGGTGGGCTCAGACCCACCCAAAATTTTCAATGACAATGATTTTGATTTAGGGTATTGTCGTGCGAGTTAAAATAATAATATTTCATCCGAGTAATCGTACAGGAAAAGTAACGAAACGACATTATAGAATCTCCTATTTTAAAACGTAATATTTTTGTGAGATTAAAAAGTCATTCGAACAGTAATTCCTACTTCAAACACGTATAAAACAATTAATTATTAAGTTAATCTTCAAACGACCCGGAGCTAAGGCAAAACATACAACATCAGTGCTGCAGTTTGTTGATAATGCAAAACAGATTGAATTGAATTTCCGTGTCTAAACACCAACAATGAATAACTTGATTAAATTATAATTTTTAATAATAAAATATTTAAACATTTTCATATTGAACTTAAAAGTAATCAAATACTTTTGGAAATATTCTCAAGTCTGTAAAAATATCTTTAATATTCATGTAGATGGTAAAACCATTGATTTAGGAGATGAATTTAAACAGCTAAAAATCATTTTCATGAAAATCTCAATTACGACACATTTAATCATTTTTCCCAAACATTAAAAAATACTATTTTGAATCGCGAAAAATGGAATATTTACTATACCAAGCATAATATGACATTTTTGATTTAAAGAAGGGATTGAAAGTAACTTTAGACTAAGTTTACTCTCTATAAATGTGTTCACAGACATAAAAAAAAAATAAAATACAAAATATGATAAAACCAAAACATCAGAATCTATAAGTGAAGAGTTCATTAATACTAATATTATTAAACCGATTCATACAAAATGTTAAATAAATTCGTATACGAAAAACGGAAAATATCTCTTTTTTAATATATCTTTTTTTCGATATTAACAGCTAATAGAAAAATTATTCTGCATTTAATTTGAAATTCACCACGTTACTTGTATTATTTTTTTGGATTAAATGTATAGTCCCACCCACATAAATGTTCGTGGATCGGCTTCAACAAATCCCATGTATTAGGTAGTGAAATTAGGCATTATTTTTTTTTTTTCCAATAGTCCTCGGAAACTTTCGACATGAAATTACGTTAAAATTATAATAGACACTACCCTAATGTGTATTAAAATGTAATCAAAAATATTCTATCAAAAAATACGATACGAAAATACTCAATTCAGTTTTCCGCTAAATTTACAAATTTTCAATTGTGTAAAATATCTCATTCGCCAAAATATTTATTTTTTTATTTTTTTTTTTTTTTTTAAGGAAATGTTTTTATTAATAATATTTACTAATATAAGGTTTGTTTTAGTAAAGACTAAAAATTTTCATCAAACAGAATTTTGAATTTGTCTTCTCACTCGTCAGTAAATATACTTGGTTCTTTCTTTTGACAAAGTTTTTAAATTTTATTCTCGGTTTGAACATTTTTTTTTTTCATTTTTCAATAGTGAGGTGTATAGAACCATATCAGCCCTGCCCGCAGGTAATCAAATTTCGTTTTAGTTCACTGAACTTTGCAGATTTTCATGATTTTTCAACGCTTCACTCGCTTAACCCTCAAAAACAATTATCCGCTGGACGTCAGCACGTCGTTGAATATTGTCATGGCGGCATTACAATGTTATCGATCAATAATATTAATGTGACAACTTCAAGTCTACGATCGCATTATATACGCGGTTTGAAATGAATTAAATCAAACAAGATATTATTGTTATTATTCAAGCGACTTTGCCGGTTAGGTTTCCTTTGAGTCGATCGATTCGAATAAAAAAAAAAAAAAAACGATCGGCCAAAGTCTGGAAAAGCGTTTCGGTCGTTTCTTAACAGGGGGATGTGTTCTGAAATTGTTTCTAGTGAAACCGCTGAGCGTGGCCATTACCGGAGCCGAACATCCGTTTCTGTCCGGGGAGCCGAGCAGTCTGGATTGCGTCTCGTACGGTTCGAGGCCCGCGGCCAACATCACGTGGTATCACGAAGGACGGATCATCGAGAACGAGACAAAAAGGATAAAGGTACGAACGTCGCGCGTATTGTGTGTTGCGTATGGGGTCGTATCTTTTGGCCTAATTCTCTGTACGGCCAGGTCTACACCGGTCCAGACCGGACGGGACCGGACTACGGTCCAGTCTTTTCGGTTTTTATGCATTACAATCTAAACCGGTTTGGTCCGGTCCGGTCCACCTCCGCTGTCAGTTTGACATAAGGTTTATTGACAGAATCGCCGTCTAGTCTGGTTTGTTTTAACGCGTGATACAATAAAATAATATGTAGCATTATAGAATTAACACGTTCAATTCGTCTATAATTGTAATTTTTTCCGGAACGTAGTAGCGGTGGTGCGGAAAGGACGGGTATTCTACATTTATTTATATGACAAAACGATATTTAATTACTCCAACTAAATATAATAAATAATAATATTAATATAATATAATATAATATAATATTATAATATTATATATAATATTATTACTAATATTTAAGATCATTTTTTTAGAATTGGTCCAGCTCGGTCTTATTCTTAAATTTTTTTAATGAATACGCATTTGGTCTTTTCTAATGCAATAAAAATGAAACGGTCCAGTTTGGCTTAATTTTTTTTTTTTATCAGTAAGGTCCAGTCCTGAAATCGGTTGACATGTATCAGTCCGGTCCGGTAAAAAAAAACGAACCATGCAGAAGGGGGCCGGCTGACACCGCGGGGGACGTAATAAAACTACGGCGTCCGCGAATCAATCGAATCCGTTTTGGTCCGGCCCGTCGATGATAATATGATATTTAGATAATGCCGCCGACGTTGCGCAGGGACCAAAGCATTTTCGGGACCCCCCGAAAGGTCGACCGCGACTAAAGGGACTCGTTCCGGTTTTCTTTTGTTTTTCTTCCGCGCGCGCAGTAATGGGTTCGGGTCATTTACTGAACTTTACGACCGAAATTAATTGTAAATGATTTTAACCGTTCCCGTGGAACGGTCTGCCGGAGTCAATAGGGTCGAACGTACGTCGATTGTGCGGCCATAATCGATGCGCATCGTGTCTCTGAAGCAAAATTATGGCGCTTTTTGTGGAAAATTTCACAAAAGTCGTGCTGCAGCGCAATATAGTCATATTTTCACAGACGACGACGGGAATTAATACCAAATACACTTTAAACCGTTGGTTATGATATATTGTTATAACTATCGTTAAAATAATTTAATGATTTTTTACGATAACATCGAATCGTTTGCAGGCCTTGGTAAAATATTATAAATTCAGCTAGTTCTCAAATACGAAGTTAATTAAAGTAATTATTTAGTGAATTGCAGAGCCGTATTATTACATTCTATGAAAGAGAAAATTCATTCTCTCTTAAAAATAATAATCATATTTTCAACTACCCACAGTTCGAAAAAAATGTTTCAAAAATTATTTAATATGTGTATGATTGTATGCATATTCACATGTATATAACGTAACATATATTACACACAAAGTTTGTTATTGAAATACTTTTGTGAATATTTGAAATCGTATTGTGAAATCAACAGTAAAATATTATGTTTGCATGCATTCATATAATATTCTAAAATTAGTTGAAAAAAAAAACTTTAACTGGAAATAATTTACTCTGTACGGCGACAAGGTGCAATTTAAAATTTTAAATAAATCACATTTAGTGGTTTTATTATTATATTCGAATTATTACAGTTTGTTAATCATTTATTCCATAATAATAATAATAATAATAATAATTTTAATTTTAATGTATTAAAAAAGTTTCCGTTTTCCGTGTAGTATAACAAAAAAATAATTATGTACCGATCTAGATATTATTATTGCTGGTACATTAATCGAAATTAAACTAAATAAGCAATGTTTGTGCTTCATGATAAGAACGTTTTCACGAGTTTATTTTTACAGTACTTTTGCAATTAATTTCCAGGTGGTGGAAAATAATAATATGACGTGGAGCACTCTGAAATTAGTACCGACTGATGATGACAATCAAAGTGTTATAAGCTGTGTAGCGAGCAACATGTACTTTCCGGCTGATCCTAAAGAACAACAAATAACACTCCACGTCCATTGTATTATAATAATAATAATAATAATAATAATCATATAACAATTATTTGCATATCGTTATGTCGTGATTTATTTTTTACATAGATCCTCCAAGACTGCAAATAAATTTAGGTAGAAACCTCGACGTGTCCAACATTAAAGAAGGTTCCGACGTGTACTTTGAATGCACCATCAAAGCTTCCCCGGCTATTATCAGACTTGATTGGGATCATAACGTTAGTATGAAAGTTATTTAAACGCGCTTAAAATTGAATTTCTTTTATTATCACTGTTATTGTTATTATGTTTGAGTTTAAGCCGTTTGAGATGTTTTGAAATTACTTTTTTCCACTTCTGATTTCCAGGGGACAAGTCTCAGTCAATACGAGAGCCGAAAGACAATTGTCAGTAATCAAACGTTGGTTTTACAGTCAATAACACGGAAAGGTTCGGGAAGCTATAGGTGCATAGCCTCAAATATCAGAGGAAAATCAATTAGCAACGCTTATTTCCTCGACGTTAAATGTAAGTCTAATCAATTTAGGGGGGTTTTATTATTTTTATTGATGATGACATACTTCCTATAAAAATTTTTATAAAAATATGTCGTGGAGTTTAAATTCAAAATACATAAAGCACATGAAATTAAGACAAATATGTTTTGTTCTCGATGTATTTTACATCAGACGAGTTTTTAATTTCTATTCAATGTCCTGTAAAATATTTGCATGTTTACTATTATCAGTAATAACTACTACATCGATCATGAGTACAACTAAGGGAGAACAACAAGGGAAAGTAATTGTGACCCCTGACATTTTTCAAGAGGTCACGAGAATATTAAATCACTACTTCAGAGACTCAAAGACAAAATAATATTATGTTGAATTTTTACATATTTTGTTTTCACTAATATATGGACCCTCGTGTTTCGTCCAAACTGTACCTATATCTGTCCACTCTTTTATTATAAAGTTTCGCTTCCCTCTCTAACTGAGTGACAATAAATCATTATAAGTTTTCAATAAAAATTGGTTTTACATTTTTTTTTTAAATTAAAACAATTTATTTTACTACTCCGAATTAATCAAAGTACATCTCAATGTTTTAAAAAATATATACTTACAAATTACCACTCTTAAAACTAGTCACTGAATGTGAGCTATGAAAATTAATATTATACCTAATTAAATTATAAAAGAAGTATGTTCGTTTTCGTGTATATTTTAAATATGTATTTGATTTTTAATTTTATTAATTCTCAACTATAATACTTTAATACTATAATGTATACCACCTAAGTATACAAGTGAGTACAAATTAGTTATATTTTTAAAAAAAATTTTAATATAATTTTACCCTAAATTCATTATTTGGGGAAAAAGAAGTGAGTTTTTAAATATTTAAATATTCGCTACCTCAGTAATTTATTGTTAGTTACGTCCATGACACTAACTATAGCTTAGTAGTACACATATATTACCGCTCATACACACATTTACGTAGAAAAAAAAGTTTCCCCAAAAATGTTATTTCGTCATAAATACCAGGTCATGACCGAGAAAGAACGTGATCAAGCGAAGCGATCGAAACTCAAGGAGGTTGATAATATGTCGGTTTGTTATGTGTGCTCTTCGAGAAATCTTTTCATAAATTTAATACACATTTTGTGAGTTTTCCGAGAACCGAATTATCTTTCAGTTCTCAAAAAATGTATGAATGGACGTAAACAATATTGACGTACGTAATATGATTAGAAAATGTATTTTATTTTTTTTTTTTAAGAAAACCATTTCCTTTAAATTAAAGAGAAAAATCATAATTTATCATTATATTACACGTTAATACGTTACTACATAAAAAAAAAAAAAAAAAAAAAAAAAAATTGGGAAGGATGTAATGTATTTTATCTCGTCCCGTATTGTGTTTACCGAAATAACTACTAGAAAAGCGGATTGTTCGAAATATTATAAAAACTCGAGATGACGATCATAATATTGGCGTCACAATACTCCAGTGCAATGTACAGAATTCTTTATACTCGTAAAGTATGAAATATATATTATATCGCTTTTTTCGTTTTTACGTTCTTTAGTTACCAGAATATAAAATCCCATAAAACGTATAATAAATGATAACTATTTATGATTTTATGTATATTACATTACATGAATATCGAAGTTTGAAAGACGTATTATTATTTTCGTACGTTCGTATGAACACGTATTTTATTTCTGAAACCGACAGAGTTTATCGTACATCGAATAACGTCTACTTACGTACAGAACACCACGGATACACTATGCTTTCTCAAGAAAAGTTCACTGAAAGAAAAAAAGAATAAATCAACTATTTAGATAATATTTCTTCGTTAATTAACACGAACGGTGTGACCAAAAAAAAAGTTCAAATGCTTTGCTGCCCTGTTGAAAAATACTAATATTTTATTCGGAACAATGTTGACAATAAATCATACGATATATTTCGACGAATTTCCGAACTGGATGAAGAAAAAAATTTGTTTATTTTTTTTTTTTAAATGATTTTTCAGTTTATAGTAGGTACGCTGTATTTTTTTCACTCGATATTCTCATTCGTGTAGTTACAATACGCTACGTTTTCCCGTTAAGTCGTCCAAGTTTCGTTATTCCCGTACTAGTGTGTCACAAGTCCATGTTATAATAATTACATTTTTCAATTGGATTTGAAAACGTTTCGGGGAAACATAGATATTCATATCACAATGTCACATGAACCATTTGTTATTGTTCAGCATTACCGCTATTGTGGTTTATGATCGATAAAAATGAATAATAAGTCAAAATGGCTTATGTGATCGCATTGTAAATAGTCTCTACGAAAAAAAAATTACCATGGCCGAATTCCGTCGCAGACCATTTTATGGGAATTTATTTTTTATTGGTCTATAAAACAAATCTATTATTGGCAGATTTCTGTTTGACATCAATCGCGTTTTATGCAAGTTTTACCGGTGTTTAATATGAAATCATACCTCTAATAAAATCTACATTATGTGTTTTGAATTTTTAACTACCAAAAGCAAGGATTGTGTGGTGAGAGTTTACACAGTGATATTGTTTAAAACACAAACATTCACTTCAAATACAATTATAATGTAAATGAAAATTAATAATCTAATTTATTTCCTACAATACGTATAGGTACAAAAATATTTTATACACACACATTTCATAGTAATACTTACACTTTTTCAAATAGTACCTACTATTAACTTCCGTTTTAAACACAGTTCAACGTATTTCGCGTTCGTATTTGTATTATACTAATATTTTATGAAATATTATATATTCTACATTCTACATAAATTCTAATCAATAAAATTATAACAAGGTTATTAGAATAAACTGTTTATTTGAAAAAAAGTGATTTTATCAAAATAAATTGTATTATTAATTAAGATTGATGATTCATCCGAATAATTTTTAAACTTGCCTACAAATTAAAAGGTCAATAAAATAACTGAAATATTATACTTCCTACCGGCATATTATTTTGACGCGATTTAATTATGATAATAAATATTATTTTGATAACATGATAGCAATCAACATAAAATAATTTTGGATTATTAAATTTAAAAAAAACGTTGATTTGACATTTCTAATAAAAACACACGCAATAAATTGTTAACTTCTTATATTAGTAGCTCTAAAACGTAAAAGTTTTACTGATGATCAATAACAATATTATGATATATTATTTAAAATACTCTTAGATTTGAAAAGAAAAACACACACAATTATATACTAGTACCAGGAAGGCCGATCTCCGATCGCACTTAAATAGTTTTTTATCAATTTTTAGAAAAATTGTTTAATTATAAAAAACAGTAAACTAAGGCTACTTTGAATGTATTTTGTTGAACCTGACCCTACTAAGTTTAAAACAAAACTAAACAATTTTGAATAGACAATTGTTGTGTAGACTAATTAAACGAAACTAAAATCTCTTAAAAATTATTTTTATTTTGAAGAATAAATATTTTTTTTAATCTTAAAAGTAGATTATATTTATGTAAAAATTTAATCTTTTTAAAAATAAAAATCGTTTACTTTTAAGATTCGTTTTTAACATTCTTAAAAATATTTAAATAATTAACAGCTAATTATTTACTTAAAATATTTTTTCTTGTCAGCGGCCAGAAAGCACGTATTTTTGGGCTGCGAAAAAGAATGCCCCAGATACCAGATCTGGGCCATTATTTACCTATCCCTAAAAAAAGAAATCAAAAATGATCTACTTTCTTTAAATATTTAATGGAAAAGTTTAGCATTATCTGCTCTTTTTAAATATTTAATAGAAATAACAATTTTTTTTAATTTGAAAAGTCCTAAATTTAAAAAAATCGTGGCCAGGCTATTTTCGATTTCATAAAAAGAATACGAAAAAAATATTAAATAATTTATTTATTTACACCTCTACATTTCTTTCAATTGAAATGTAAATTAGGTTCTATCTGCTTTTTAAAATAAAAGAGTGGCTGTTCATTAGATGCGCTTAGAAAGTGGGCGTAACTAATAATTCTCCTATACTTTTACTGTATAAAGATTTTTTATGAAAACTCATAGAAATGAAATTTTCTTGAAATTTTGACTAAGTCAAAAGAAAATTTTATAATTTATGATTTTAAAATAAATTGTTTTCCATAAAATAATTTGTAAACTGCGTTTAATAAAAAAATATTAATATTTACTTGATAAGTATATACACGGAAGTTTGAATTTGAGTTTTGAATTTGTTCTTTTTGCAGGAGTACTGTTTAATAAAATGTTTCATAAAATGTAAAATTAAAAGATATTTACCATTAAATTTGTGAATATTATTTAAAAAATTAATTTTTTGAATTTTTAAAAGTATTATTTGTATCATTTAAATAGTTAAATGTGTATTTTTTTTTATCACTCAACGACTGGCCGTCGGACACGCTGGGGGTCTGATGCAAGGAGAATCTGTGGGTCCGATGCAGGGAGAACGCTACATGCAGGGAGAATCGAATTGTAGGTTACCAGAACCCAAAACGTCGCGTTGTCATCATCGCGGTCCAAAGAAAGGTTTTCCATTAGCAACGTATAAAGATATGAACTATTACGTCACGTGACGGTGATATGGAAGGGGAAGTTTGGGAGGCCACGTCTGGCCGCCGTCTGTTGCCGTACCGCGAACCTCTGTTTTACTGTATAAAGATTTTTTATGAAAACTCATAGAAATGAAATTTTCTTGAAATTTCGACTAAGTCCATTGGATTCCTGAGGTCGAAAACTCTTTATATATGAAATATAAGAAAAATCGTTAGAGCCGTTTTCGAGATGGCATGACTGGAAATAGGTACATACAATTCCTTGCTCGTTTTATAATATAAGATACATACATGACTTGTCGATGAAAAAAAAAACTGAATAAAATGTACATAAATTATCTTGTATAACCATATCCAGGATTGATTCGATTGATTGTTTTTCTGAAACCACATATCAACTGTTATAGATGAACCGTCTTGTAAGAGTAATCAGCAACACGTGTATGGAGCTCACAAAGGAGAAACTGCATGGGTGAAATGTGACGTCAACAGCAATCCTACTCCTACGTCGTACCGTTGGGCGTTTAACAATTCTGTTTCTGGTTTGATCAACGTCGCTAATTCGGACAAAAGCATGGCCGTCGTTAAGTTCAAAGTAACGGATTTCGGTACGCTCCTGTGCTGGGCGACCAACTCGTTAGCCACTCAGTCACAACCTTGCGTTTATCACATCGTGCCGGCCGGTGAGTGAAAGCGTATGACCGACGCCGTTTTCATAATTTTTCTCCCTTAACATTGATAAATAATTGAATAATAAATGTGTTCTTGGTGACAAGAAGTCAGTGAGACACGACAAATGTAAACTCAAGAAAAAAAAGTAATAGCGTTGTGTTATGAGGAGAGAAACCGTATGCAAAGCACATTTTGTTTTAAAAAGTGTTTGTTTCGAATCCAAACGTCAAACGCCACTATTAAATTTTCAAAACATTCCGTCTGTACGATAAACGTCTTAATGCAGATTACCCATTGGGATTCTAGTCTGAATTATATATTTTCATTTTTATTCATTGATAATAAAAAAACTAGATAGACCACATTCCGCGCATGAGCACTTTAAGACGCTTTAACCCAAACGGTTGTTTTGTGTTTATAAAATATTGCCACGATAACACATTGATATTTGTTAAAAGTTTCAAAACCATGATGTTGAGAATGATTAATTGCTTTTGAGATTTAAACAGACCACTCGTTTCGCTCACACCGACTGGAGTGTTCTGTGCAAAGTGTGGAATTCCCGGAAAATTAAATCCTAACTAAGACGATTGAGAAGCAAAAAGATTACTCGAATCATCCCACTAGTATAAAAAACGAAATTTATTTAGTATAAACCGAACATAATGTATATTATATACCGATCAAATTCAGATTTTCCTGGGTCAATGTTTTCCCTTAATTCGCTGTTTTATTTTTGAACTAATGTTTGCCTGTGTTGAAAATAATAAACATTTTGATATTTTATAAACTAAGTGAATTTTGATGGACTCGGATAAATTACATGAAATATTCATACATTTTGTTTTACTCCGTTTCGATTATTAACTGTCCATTTTTCTTTTTTATTAATTATTAAAACCATACTACTGTTTATTTTCAAACAATAATCAATTGTTTTCACTCTAATTACTCCAAATCATATTTTTAATACTATGCTGCATACATTTAATATTCAATATCACTATTACCTTATTAACAAATTAAAACTTCTACTCTGAGAAAGTCTAAAACGTAACTTATACATTTTCTAATATTTGATTAGCACATTAATGTTCATTTTGAGAGTTTTAAACGGTTAGGTACGGATTATGATTTGAAAATCAAATATTGATACTCTTAAAAAAAAAATATACAGATGAGGTATCTACTGTTATAAGGTAAATGGTGTGATATAAAATGTTTCGATAAACGATCTAAAAACGCCGAATATTTCGTTGGAAATTAATTTAAAATGTACCTACCCACGCCTGTATGTGAATCCTTACAGTAATATAAACTTCCGAAGTTACTCTCGGTTAGATATATTTCGAAAATAGTATAAACTTTGTCGAAAACCTCTTTTCATTACAATATGATGTATGTATTGTTGTTTCAATAAAATATGATTACTATGGCAAGTTTATCGTATCTGTTGGTACAGTAAATATTATATTTTACATTTGAACTTTACACAACTTTCGGAACAATTGATTTCAAAAGACTACAAAAATCAGAGCGTTTTAGAGTGTAAAGCGTTCGGAATGTGCTTCTTTTCCATTCTTTTAACACCTATTGCATTGTTTTGGTAATTGAATTTTCGCGTGTGGTATGCCGAACAAATTGGAATGTTTTGTAAATGACACTTAGGGTGTAAAAAACACAAATACCTGCTCCGAAATTTCTCTCCGAAAACAATAGATAGAAACAATGACTTTTACACGGGTATAAATAATTTATTCACGATACAGAATGTATTGATTAAAAAATAAATACACATTTATACCTTTTGATGGAGCGTTTTATAAATAAACTCTTGAAGAATTAAAAATTCCGTCTCGGTCGCATTTGAATAATCAGATTGAAATAAACCATTAGAGTTTTGTTTCTAGTTAATATTGCATCAGTATCATAACGTATATTTGGATACTTAGCAATATTAGATAAACTAACCACGTTATAAAACCACTGTACATAGTAGTTGAATTCACTTTTTTCCCATGAACAATATAAGATTATCTCAAATTTATTATTATTATTAATTATCAAAACATTACTTAATATAATTGTATTCATTTCTAATAATGCACACAATAGAACTAATTTTTAATTTTTTTGGCAAAAACAAATAATTACGTATTGACTACAATCAATATTATGAAAGGAAAAATAGTATTTAATTAGAGTGCTTTAAAATATTCAGCTACACGCCGTGGTTAGGTATTATCAAATTTTACGTATAATCAATTTCTGCAAAAATAGAGAATGGCCTATTTCGCATACCATAATTCGTCTTCTCGGTTAATTTTGGCTATTTCTTATTACAAAGTCTTTTAGCTTCACAAATTAGCTAACTGAACCTACAGTTTATTGAGACGAATGTATTTAAAATTTAAAGCGGCAGAGTGGAGAGTCCAAAGAAAATGTACTGTCACAGTCCAACTGCTCTAAATTTCAATTGCTAAATAATATTGTGATCTCTTTTGAACTGTTAGTCGAAAATCCAAACTTTAATACAAAAAAAAAGAACATCTCTTCGTATTACCGTGATATAAAATATAGTAGTTAGTAAAAAATATAGTAGTGTTATAAAATATAGTTATTCGATACAAGCAAAAAAAAAAAAAAAAAATTCGATAAATGAAGTAAATGGAAATCATTGTAAAATCTGGTTTTCCGCAAGAACGTAGAGCTAATAGTTTCTAAAATAAAATTTAAATAAAAACCACGTCTGCCGAGAAAACGAGCGTGGTGTGTTCGACGGGACACCTCGTCGTAGTCGGACGTGATTCAAACGTCATCGGCTACGACGTGTAAACATTAGGGATGGAAAAAATCCTGATTTACCGAAGTTCGAAAATCCGGATTTATGGAATTCGAAATCCGGATTTGGAGCAAAATCCGGATTTTGGATTTTGAAACATTAAATTAGTATTGTTTCATCTATAACTTAAAAATAACGAAATTACTAAATTTGATTAAATAAAAATGTAGTTTATGGGGAATTTCATATTTTTGCTTCATTTTGGGGTGTTTTTCTCTCGCCTGGAAAAACTATTGAGATGAGAACTTAATAAACTCTCAAAGTACCATTTACATACATTTTCCGATCTATAGAGTTGGTGGATAAAACTTTTGGACAAATTGAAGTTGAGCAAAAAAGTGTCTCCAGATAAAAAAATACAGTGAAATTTAACACCATTGCAAAACCATTTCACTCAGAATCGAAAATTTGATTTTCTGATTTAGAATACCAAAATCCACAATGTGAAACGCATTATAACATAAAATCCTAAATCCTAAATCCGGATTTTTCGGATTTTCGGAGAATCCGGATTTATATCCCATGACTAGTGACAAACATCCCGTGCTATTTACGAGGCCCTCGGAGCGATACAACGGACTGACCCCGAATCGATGATTATTGAGAAATAGTCCGTTCTCGCTCTGGAAATGATTTAAAAAGGTCAAGACACGCGCGATAACGGCTCAGGTGTGGCCACCTGGTGACTGTCGTGTAGAGGTGGCTTAGATCACTCGTGAATTGGATTTTACGGCTCGCGGTGGCCATTGACGCCGTCGACTCGACACGATAGGTTTTCGGGTGTCCCGCAGCGTCTGACGCGGCGTTTTTGTCGTTCGCAGGGAGACCGGACCCGCCGCGGTACTGTTTGCCGGTGAACGTGACCAGCACCCGGTTCACGGTGCAGTGCGAGCCCGGATACGGCGGCGGGCTGCCGCAACACTTCGCCTGCACGGTGCGCGCCACGGCGGCGGCCGGCGAGCCGCCGTCGCCCGCGGACCCCACCGACGCCGTCGTGCACAGCGGCCGGCCCGGCCACGCCACCGTCGAGGTGACCGGGCTGCGGCCGTCCACCCAGTACGTGGCCACGGTGTACGCGAGCAACGCCAAGGGCCCGAGCACGGGTCACGTGCGCGTCTACGTCGAGACGGCGCCCAATCCCAAGGATCCGCGCGTGGCCGGTGGGTGTGCATTTGATATTTTTGTTTTGTTTTTTTGTGTTTTTTTTTTTTTTTTTTGTCCGCTACGAACGGCGAATAATCGAGCCTGATACTTGGCCGAAACGCGTACGCACACACACACACACACACACATACACACACACGCACACGCACGCACGCACACGCATACAAACACGCTCACGAACAGCGCTCTTTGTGGATTTAGTCCCGTCGCTCGGCTAAGTCAACTCTCGAAACAACTCGTGTCGAAATTGATTAGATAGTTTAAGCGAACACGCGACCCCCGAAGTGAGCTCTACACGCGAAACGCATATACATATACATATACATATACATATACATATTATATAGTGTAGGTAATTAATTGTATTTCGGGAACACATATATGTATAAAATATATAGTGCTTTAACGTACGAAATGCTTTTAAAATATATTCACTCGACGATTCAAGTTAAATATTTTATTTCTAGAGAATACGTAAGTGCAGTATTTGTTTTTGTGTTTTTTCGATTTTTAAACGACGTGGTGGACAATCACGGATTTGACGGTCGCGCAAGTCGGACAAGTACGACCGGGCTCCTACTGACAATACACTAAAAACAAATAAAAATAATAAAAACGCAATAAATATAACGTAAAACAAATAAAGCGTTTATTGTGTAGTATGCTATTAACGCGTGATCTCACCTTAATTTCAAACTGGAACACTTCGCGAATTAATGGAGATTGTCGATGAATGTTTTCAACCAAAGTCGAAAAGTATTTTTCATACCCTGAAACATGTTTTCAGAGATATTTGTTTTGCTTTCGAAACACCACCGTCATTCTTCTTTTATCTGCCTTTCTGGTAAATAATCACATTGATTTTATGCCCACATACACACACACACACACACACACACACACACACACACACACACACACACACACACACACACACACACACACACACACACACACACACACACACACACACACACACACAATAGTCGGAGTTCAGTAAGTTCCCACACGAAACATAGCAAGTAAACGGTTACATATCATGCTACACGAAAAAAATTTACCCGTAAGTAAATTCCTACGCGAAAAAAAATTTCCGTTACACGAGTTACTCATTTGTTGCCGATTTAAAGTAGTTCCTTCCGTACGGCTGTGAACAAAACACGTACTTTTATTTTCAATTAATGTACACGTCCGCGCACCTACATACTTTTGTTTTAGCTGCGTGTGTTTTTATAAAACATTATCATGGACTAGAAAATAATTTTTACTGTACATGTCGAAAATCACGACAATTTTCAAGAAAATCGTTAAATGTATGTGAACTCTGTTACTATAAGAAACGAGTACAAAATTCAACTAAATGAATCGTCTGTACTATTTCGCATCATAGGTAATAAAGATAAGTCTAGATAGTCAGCGCATCCGATAACAGATAGTTAAATACACTTGTACATATTTTGTGTATTTTTGTACATGTGCCAACTTGCGTACGTATATCCGTGGGTGATATTTTTCTGTTACATCTCGTGTGAGAACTTACATTCGCCCGAATGGTTAACTAACACGACTAGTCGTTAAATCATTTAAACGCTAACAATTTAAACGATGAGCGATCCAATGTAGATTAGATAATATATTATCTTCCAATTACATTCCGGTGAAAACTCCTCTTATTTTTTTTGTGTTACCTACCTTTTTATTTATTCTTTTTTTTCAATCAAATTCAAAAATATGTTCACGAATAAAAATAGATAAATTATTTTTCATTCTAATTTTGTATACAATACAATAATTATTGATAGAATTGATGTGATTTAATCATTATTTATTTATTTATTGTTTGTACGATACAACACGGCAACGTTTCCAAATAATACTATTATCGACTAACAGTATTCGTAAATAGCACACGACACTGCTACCGAAATAAATTGTATTAAAATAATACTTGAATCTTAATAATAATTTATATTATATGTGGTCATATCGTTCGACTTACCGATTTTCGATTATCGTTTTTCCCGCTCGCATCCAACGTATACAATATGTATTAGAGTCCGGCGGGCCCCGAAAACCGAAATTCCGACCTTTCGCTCAAATCCGTCATCGGTGATAAGTGATCCGGTGACGCGTGTGCATACCGAGGACCGGGCGAGGGAACCGAGAGCAGACCACGGACCACTGGTGTAAATTTGAACGAAAATTAATTAAATCAGTTTCCAACGTTGCGACAAAACATATTTGTCGTCGAAACCGCGAAAGTTATGACGATAAAACCATACCCGCCGTGCACTTGCCCTGTACGGTGTGTGAAATATACGTCCTCGTCGTCAGTATAACACGTTTACTCTCAATCGAACGCGCACTGCAATTTGTCCCTATACATCGTGTTCCATTCCGGTCACGTACCATTTCACTTTCAATATCTTCATTATCAATAGCTCGGTTTACTTTTCTCCTCTCGACGATTGTTCTCCTCTTCGTTTATAGATTTCGAGACTTCAAAAAAAAAAAAAATAATAACATTTATATTCAGGTATGGATCGTAGTTAAGTTTTTTACTAATCGTTTTTTCAAACATTCATAAATAAATAATATCATACCGCTCGGTATCGTTTTATCCGGTTCGTAATATCCTTCGCGAGGAGCAATACGTATTATTGGTTTTATAATAGGCGTTCGACTCGTCTTGCGCAAAGGAAATGTCATTAGAATGTAAATTAATTGATTACGATTCGGACGGAATGTGCGTCGTCTAAATCATATAAATTAATAAACGAATATGCATTTAGAGTGGAGTGATTTCCTACTCCATTATTACCATTAACGTTATTAATAGGTACCTATTATGAAATCAAAAACGTCTGGTTGATCCGAACCGACGCGAGCGACCTTATTCCATACTCGATTTTTTCGTATAACACGAAGTAGGAATCATACAATATTCATTTTCGATTGAACGTTTCCGCCCAAACACGTGACCGACGTAACGACAATGTTTTACACCCAAAAAATACGAGCGATTCGCGTTTGGATGAGTTCGGAAATTCATAATGCGTTTGGGTGAACAGACGTAATGGATTCGGGCGAATTTTTCGAAAACATTCAAATGCTTTCGGTGGAAGTTTCACACAATTCATTTTTCCCACCTCTATTTAAACTGTCCGCGGTATCGCGGATTTGATCCGGGTATAATTAAAAAATGCATTTATCGTGATTAATTTATGTAAATAGTGCATATTTAATATTCACCAAAACGAAATTATAAATAAATTGAACAGCACAGATTGAAAAAAAATTAAGGATGTTTTCTAATATTTGCAGTCCGCGATTCGCTTTGTGTGTTCTAATAATGAAATTTTACTGAATCTTTTTTTATTGGACCAAGGAATTTTTCTATGTTCGTATTCTAAATCGGAAATTCCCAACATTTCAATGGTATACTCGACCGTGATTCTTTTGTTTTCTTTTACAAGCTGTTACACATTTGTAATTCCTTTTGCGGTCTCCCATACCTGTGTTAATGAGCAAGCATAATTAACACGAACAAAAACACAAACTCAACTCTCTATTGACGACCAATTTAAATAATTTCAATCGTATTGTTACAAAATAAATATGGCAAAACACGATCAAGTTGTCCCATCTTTTTTTATCCTTTAAATCAGTGGTCCGTATTTAGAAAAAAAACACTAACCGGTGGAGAAAAGCCACTCACACGCGGAAGACGGAAAATCGACTGGTTTGGTATGATAATAAATATGTGTACTGACATGATAATTGATTAAAAGAATCATAACGTGATAAAATAAAATAACAGTCATGAGGATTCGTGTACTAGACAGATACGTATAAAATAGATACAGACAATATTCGTCCGTAGTTATACGGTCAAAAAGTTCAAACACATTTGTTGTTTTTTATTCGTTCGTGTTAAAGTAGGTAAATAGTCTTCGGGGTCTTCCTAGTGGTCTTTTCCCTCTTGGATTCTCTTGTAAGACCGTCTTTGTCAAAGCATCAGGTTTCCTCCATACATGACCTGCCCATTCCAATCTTCTTCTTTTTATCTCCTTGACTATATCCGGTCTGTTATATAGGTGATGTAACTCCTCATTGTGTCTTTTACGCCATTCACCTGTTTGCAGGTCACGACATGGTCCATATATCCTTCTTAATATTTTTCTTTCAAAGACTCTCAGTTTTGACTCGTCACTTTTCCTTACGGTCCAACATTGTGCTCCGTATAGTACTATAGATTTTATTAGTGTGGTGTATATCTGAACTTTAAGTGTCTTTGAGAGAATTCTTGACTTAAGTAAGTGATCCATTGCATAATAACACTTGTTACCCATTTGTATCCTTTTAAGAATTTCATACTCCATATTATTTGATTGGGTGATCATTGAACCCAAATACTTAAATTGTGGTACATTTTTGAATCTATAAGGTCCTATAAAATTATCATATATTTTCTAGTGTGTTATTCACACGATTTTTGTGATAAAATTCAAATAAAAATTAACGAAAAATCGTAACTACTTTCTGAGCACTTTAGAATTTGCTGCGATGCTTCTGAAATAGATTCTCGATGCCCCTAGGACAGTATGGCGTAAAGTTTGAGCGTCTCTTATATGATTTATCCATAGTGAATTAAATACTTATTTATAAAAAAAAACTCGCCCGGGCGCAATTCTATTTTTTCACGAGTTTATATTCTAATTGGCCAAAACGCCTTACACTCACAAAACATAATACGTCCCGATGCGACGTCCTAGAATTATCGTTATCAACGAACGCGGGCAGTTCATTTACCGAACTAAAATATTCCATTGTGATTACTAGAGTCCGGATTTGTATGGATTTTCATATTTGTAATGAGTGTATGCAGTTCGATGACAGTAAGAAATGTGGACGATTTGTGTAACAGATAATGCGTAGGAAAAAGTTTATTTTGCATATAAATGCATATTTCAGGGATGACGGCATATTTTAAAATGTTTGCATATTCAAGCATATTTGGTACCTATTAAAGTATTAAAGTTTATAAAACCATGTTTTTTTTAAATTTCTTTATTTTGTATTTTTATTCAAAAATATTTACCAAAGAAATGGTACAAAAGGATTTAATATGATTTTATTTATTATCTTTTACTATTCCTGATAAAAATATTTGTTTTATTTGTTGAATACATTTTTAAATATTTAGTATTCCTCAACCAATATTGTAAGATGATGTCTGCAATCAAAAAATTAAGTTACCTATCTAATTTAGTTGAATTATTATTTATGAAAGAAATTAAAAAAATAACAAAAAGATAATTAAGTGCATAAAAAATTATGCAAATAAATGCATATATTTTGGGCAAGAGTATATTTTTGCATATTATTTTAAAAAATAAGAGCATATCAAGTGCATATTTAAACGTTTTTAGATGCATAAATGCATACTATTTTAGGTTTTTTGAGTGCATACGAATCCGGACTCTAGGGATTACTTTATGAATTATAAATCGTGATTGTCACTGTTGACGTAGTATTCGGTATTTAACTAATTGATTAAGTAGTATTCGGCGTTTTCAATTAGCCGTTAAACTTTGATAAAACTATCGTTTTTTATTTATAATTCGTTTACGAGTTTATGACCCATCCGACAAACTTCACGGCCCATCAGTGGAGCTCATAATAATATGTCGAGAAGCTATGTCCTGTTTCGTGTGGTTTCCCGTCGCCAAGCGAACAGCGAATGGCAGTAATCACACGTAAACGGGGCACGTTACGATCGGACGCGCGTATAACGATCAAAGCCAGTGGTTCCCAAACTGGGGGTTATTCCCCTCGAGGGGTAAAACAGGATTTTTTGGGGGTAAAACCCAACCTAATTTTTTTTTTGTTCTATATAGTTATTGTTCTTAAATCTGCATTAATTGCGTGTACAACTATTTCAACGATACTATTTTTATAATTGATGTCAATGCGATGATATGATATTGCTGTTAATAGTTTTGGGTATTACCTTATATCCTAAACCTAACGACACTAATTATGATTTTATTACCTCATTACTCGAAATTTGCTCGGAGTAGAGGTAATCATAAATATCTAAGATGATTCATGGGTAATAGTGTCTAAAAGGTTGGGAACCACTGGTATAAGTGACGCTTTTGTAATGCATACTCATCAATATTCGCGTGTTCTCAGGTGATTCGACCAGCACGGCCACCCGGTTCTCCGACGCCGCGCACATAGGCATTATGTTGCTCGGATGCTGCATTGTGGGCGTGTGCGCGATGGCTGCGGTGTACGCCAAGCGACTGACCGCTGGCGTCCGCGGACGTTCAGTATTCCGACAACGGCAAACTGTCAGGATCCAGAACGGCGAAGAAATTCTATTTGCAGGGTCCAAGCGCGTCGACGAACGTCCAGTTGTCACAAGTTAGTGAAAACGATGACGGGAGGGGAAGACGGGCTCACAGCCGTGAAATATTCAATTTAAAATAAAAAAAAAAATAGATTAAAAAAAACCGTCTCCAGAACCGTGTCAGATAGATTATGTCGACCCGGAAAGATTTTTTTTTCGTGCGGACAGTTTTAAATTTTAAACACGTGGCCAAATACTAATTTAACACTGTCAAGTTTTTCAGTTGATCGCTATCTATACGAGTAAAACACTGTCTCCATAATATGTCGTCGAAAAATAATTGAAAAATTTTTGCTCCTTTTTTTATACATACATACATGTGTGTGTGTGTGTGTGCGTGCGTGCGTGTCACTAAAGAGGACAAAATAAATAAGAAATAGGTATTGATAATTTCTCAAAAATAACTTATAGAAAAAAATTTAGTAATTAATCATTAGCAATATACTAATACATTATTACAATTTAAAATATCTTGTTGAAATTGAAATCACTATAGTCTATAACTACAAACTGTGACCGAAATTATCGCCATATTCATATTTACTTTTGAACAATTAGTTTATTTCTTACTGATGACAAAATTTAACGGAAATACAATAACAATTTTAAATAAATTTTTTTATTTTCTCATTGTATATTTTTCAGTGATAAATAAAATAGTTTTTATTTTCATCGATGATCTAAACTGATCTATATGGTATAATAAAAGTACATATTTTATACATTTTCAGCAGATACTCGATGATAGTCACCACACAATTTTCAAATTAAAGTAAATGTAATTTTTACACGGAGATTTGTTTCAGTAAATTAAATTTAGTCTATCATGATTCATTACCGTAATTGATTATAAGGAAATGTTATATTTAAATGGATCGTGTCGCGGTTGACCAAACAAAAAACTGGATTTACATAAAAAAAAGTAATAAAACCTGGCTCTGTAGAACCGTATTCAAGTTTACATCATACGCATTCTCAGTACGTCGTAAACACTTTACTTGGTATTCCCGTGGCTGGAAATGAATTATTTTTACACTCTTAACTCTAAAAAGGTTCTCAGAACTCCAATAATAGTATATTTAGGTCAGTAAAAAAAAAAAATGTATGCACGTTCAAAAAATATGCAATATTTTTATATTTTCTTACGTTGTTGTTATAGGTATTTTTGTTGCTTCAAATTCTTTGAATTTCGAAAAATAAACACCTACGTACCGACCGGGTCACGGCAATGCACCAAACAAATACCACTCCATTCATATCATTACTGGGTCGTGTTTTATTGAACCTGAATCAAAAGTTACACGCAACAAAAATAAAAATAAAACGTTTGTAATCAACTTGCCCGGCTTTTATGATTGATCGTGTTTTATCTTTAAAACCGTGTGGCCCGTGGCACAATGATTAGTCGTGTAATAAGAGTATCAACTACGTCGTGTCGAGTGTACCGCGCAGAGGTTCCGTCCATACGGTCAGATTCGGTTATATCTTACGTTCTAATGTAATATAATATCTATTGAAAACATTAGACGACCAGCGATGCAACTAGGAAGGCCAGGACAGCTTAGCTCCTCCATTCAAAGGTTTAGCTCACCCAGAAAAATACCAAGTTTATTTTAATATTTATTACCTTTCATGATTTCGTCATTTGAAAAATACCTATCGTTTTACGTATACAATTTCAAAAAAACAAAAAAAAAATGAAAGATTGATTGTTGTCAAAATAAAATATTTTCAATTAATATTGTGATCACCTGATGAAATTATGATAAAACAAACATAAGTATAATACTGACGGAAAAATCAATGATAATTTATCTATAGTTCATACCGAGAGCAATATCAAATGAAATTGATATTGAAAATATTTTTAACACATTTGCTAGTACTAATGATAGAAAAATACCTTTGATGTATTAAAATGTTCCGTAATTTGTGTATTTGTATGTTTATTTTTCATTTAAAACGGTAATTTCGTAGGTATCAAAATGTTTGTATAAAGTTGGCCAAACGGTTTTTTCCACGGGTAAATAGAAAAATTTTAAAAATAGTTTCAGTAACTGCTTTTAAAATATTGGTAATAGTAAAAGAGGAATAACGCGATTTATCTTTAATTACTTTTATCACCCCCTCCCCCTCCAAATTTCTATCCTAGTCGTGCCTACGAGTCAACTATGTGCCTATTAGTAACAAAACTAACCTCGCACTCATAATATCACGGTCCATGCAAAACAAGGCCATTTATGGCGGATGTTTCCCGTTGAAAATCTGCTGGAAAATATCCCCGCATTGTTCTCGTGCACAGTTTGGATAGATAAAGTTTTCAGCAAAGACGCTGAAGGACTAGAACATATTCACATCCTTGAGAGTTTTCGAAAAACATAACAAAAGGTCACGGGTGGATAAGATAAGCTTCAAACGACTAAACAGTATTAGTAGCCCAAAGGCTTTCCAATATAATTCTCGTATTCGTTTAAACCAACATGTCGGTCCCGAAAGAACGACTTTCAAACAACTACTGACAAAACAAGGTAAACCTTATCGTTTGTACACGATAAAATTGATATTCTATTCTAAACTGCACTCTAGAAGTTTATTACAAGGCATTTTAATAATAATGCACACAAGCGTTCGTACGTTTACATACACACACACACACACACACACACACACACACACACACACACACACACACACACACGCACGCACGCACGCACGCATGCACACAAACGGGACCGTAATATTGTTACGTTTCGGCAATACTGACCCGGTAACCAGTACGTTTCCGTCGAATATTTTTTAGACTCTGCGAGGGGACAATTTGATCAAACAACGACGAGCGCGCTTTTCACTGCTTCCTTTTCATTATTGTATTTTTTTTTTTTTTATTTATTCATTTCGGAAGTTAAATTGATTCGAGAGTCTCTTGCAACCATGCCAATATATTCTAAACCGAATAGCGCGCCATTGTGTGTATGATCGACAGAGCATACAAATATTTTGGTTTCTACTACTGCGTATATACACGTCTGTTTTAAACAACCATAAATTATACATTTGTAAATATAATCGGTCGTTTTAAAAACCCAGTGGTACATTTCATTAATCATTTATTTCGGTAGATACATACTTGATATAGGAATTAGAAAAAAAAACGTTGTATTATTCTAAATTATATTTTATGAAATCGTCGTTTTCATATTCAAAGACTCGGAAATTTAGTGACAGTGATCATATCTAACCACCTCAAAAATATATAAGTATATAATTTAATTTTTTTATACCCCAGTGAAATGAAAGAATTTCAATTAAAATTAATGGCTTACTTTTCAGAAAACAATTTTCCGGTGTAAAAGTGATTCAAGTTTTTACGCAGCATGCAGTATTTAATAGTTGTAAAGATGTCCCAACCTTTTTATACAAATAATTAATCATGGACGAGATACTTAAGAGTCATATTATATTCCATGTAAATAAAAAAAATCGTTTGGTACAAGAAATTGTTAAAGTAAATGCTTAAAATTAAATGTTGCAATAATAACCGCGAACTCATTACTTTTCCACATAACATTCAATTCAACAAGTGCTAAATTATAATAATGAATATTTCACGAACAGAATGTTGAAGTTATCGTCATCTTACATTTAGCAAGCAATCCGTTTCCATACCTAATACTTAATATACTTAATTCTAATTTTGAATTTTAAATATGTTTTATAAAGCAAATCGACCAAAATTACACGATTTGAATGACTTTTTTACGTCAAATTTAATTTGTATTACATTATTAAATTGCTTTGAAATTGAATTAAACATGTTTAAGATAATTACTTATTTTTGTTATTATCAACAAAATAATCGTAAAATGTGTTTTTTATAAACAATAAATACCTAGTATAATACGTATTTACAAAATTTAAAATAGTTCATTTACTTGATAAGGAGACCATTGGTACCTAATATAACGTAATATAACCTCATAATTTATTAAATAGAACGAAATAGTTCAAAAGCTCAAAAATGATCGCATGCTTTTTTAATATCGTTATATTTTATTTTCATGCATCTTTCCGTTATCTTATCAAAATAAATAAATTGCGGTTCATTTATCGATACATACTTATAGGTTGTTTCCAAAATTCAAAAATTATCTGAAAGAAATTCGTGATTGTTTCTGGCTCGTTGGACGAATCAGTAACATTGATTTCTGTTCTTCAATTCAGCATAATTGTTGATTATAATGTGTACACTTTGCGTTTTCGTAACTGTAATAAATAATAGAGTTTAAGATCAATACTTTATGACGCATTTTTTTTCTAGAAAATGAAAGCGGCGTTCCAATAGGATCTAAAATACAAATAAAAATTCACGAACCTCTACAAAACAGACAGTATAATGAAATAACTTCAGAATCGCCATATTCCGTACTGGAAGTGCAAAACACTAATTCTTCGCGTACATCACAGGTCAGTATTATTAATAACATTAATTAGGCAATAAACATGACACTTTTCCCTATTCTGACATTACAATGTAAATTACAAAAGTCCGATAATATGTATAAAAATATCTGAAATACCTATTTACAATACGAATTTTATTCAATCTACTTCACGTGTAAATTAATAAACTACATCTAGAGTGTTTGAAGTATTAAAATGTACATAGTATTTATTGGTTGTGTAAAATATTGTTTTGACTTTTTTGTATGCGGTCACTTTAATATATTACATCGTGATAGATGTAGGTATATTTTATAATGATAAAAATTACAAAATATTTAATACGATTTAATTTCGGACCTGTGTTGATGTAATTTGTGTGATTTCAGTAACTTATAGCTTTAATTTTAGTTTTAGTTATTATCGATTTGAAACGATGAATTCGCGCGCTACGCTTTATCAATTCAGATACAATTTTTAGCTTGTCAAACAATTCATAATAATAATAATTGATGATTTGTATTTCAATCAAATCTTTATGAGTATCTTGATAAATTAAATATAATAATAATCGTATTACCTTTTGACCACTTATTTCAAAAAGACATTGTTATAATTAATATTAATATAATTGCCAATAGTTTTTGAAAAAACTTGAAATATTCAAAGGCATAAAGTTAATCCTCTCAACAAGAAATACAAATTGAAGTTAGGCGTTTGATTAATAAACAACCTCGAGTTAGTTAAAATAAAATTTAAAACTTATTAAGTAGATACTAAATTAGTTTTTGCCTGATGGCTTTTTCACGCAGACCACGTAAATAACTGTTTTGACCTGGTATCATAAATATTTAAGAAAAATAATAATGTACTTTTTCACCGCATTTTTAATGAACTTTGAAAAACAATAATCGATAAAATACCTGTACTATTCACAATCTACATAACACTCGTTGCATAGCGTGTCCGAAATAATAATAAATTTTCCTGAAATCCGGGAGCTGTGGTGGCCTTCTTTAAACACACCGCCACCTAGTACTCACTAATATTATAATAATTACAGTCATTAGCTTATGTAAATATACGATAAACATATACAGTAAACGCGTATTTTCAAAACTGTTCAACGTCGCAGCTCTATTCACGGTGGTTATTATTATTTCGTTCGACCGATGTGAAAAAAAAATACGAATAATACGAAACGTCGCAAATATTCACGCGGTTAGGTCGGCCGACCGATTCGCACGATCCCGAACGATAAAAGTTATTACCGTGTATCGATGTTTTAATACATGTGTGTATATCGTTATGACCCAACTCGAAATCTCGGGTTGTTTTTGACTTTTTCAGCCGGAAAACAACGTGCACGGCAAAAGCAACGTCCGGACGTTTACGCCGCGAACGCAGAGCGGTCATCAGCAGAAGACGTGCCAGTCGTTTGTGGTGTATCCGAACCGCAAGACATCTGTCCCGATGCAGGACGTGGTCTACACTAGCGTGGCTACGCCGTACGCCGAAATAGAAAGCATTGTATAAACATTAGCATAGTTCGTTTTAGGTAATTATTGACTATTTATTTATTAAATGTGTACAAATAGCCGACAAAACAAACAAAAAAAAACAAAAAAGGTTTATAATATACCCGTTACTTATTATGATAATAAAATTGTTTTTTTTTTTTTTTTAGTTGAAATGTACATTTTTTATAAATAATAACTAAATGAACTTATTATAATTTGTATATACCTATGTTGATCATTATAATTTGTAACCTACCTTGTTGTATGTTCTTGTTTCAATAATAAAAATAAAAATAAATGTTTAAAATTACACGCCGATCGTCCGTGTAAATCTCATTTCTTTATTCAAAACCTCTATTCAATACTTCGTACTTTTGACTGTATATTGGATGGAATTAATAATTACAAATATAATAAACAAAGAGTGTTTTGAATAAGCAGAGAGTTGTACAACAAATAATAAAAGGAAATGGCTTTATATAATTTTAAATAACAATTTTTTCTACAAATAAAATTAATGATAAAGCATAACAAAATATATTATTTTTTATTAAAATATTTGTTTGAGCTTGTTTTGAAACAAAATAGCATTAATAAATATTTTAATCTGTAGTTAAGGTTGTATTTTAAATAACATTTGATTTTGTTCACGTGAGTTTTAAAGTGGCTTTAATATAACATGGATTTTACATAATTTGAATATGCTTCAATCAATTAATGTTTTTTAATAACTTTTGATCGGTCGAATACTTAAGCTCCAAATATAAGAGGCAAAGAGCGTTTGAGAGTGCTACTCAACGTATTCTATAAAATAGAATTTGTTTTAATGAAATCACAGGCACAGTCATTATTGTGGACAAAGTATAAATAAGTGCTCTAAAATAATGACATTACATTATAATTATTATTATTTTAAATATATTTTCTAGATTTAAATTTAAAATTTATTTTAGAACTTCAATAATGCTTTTGTTGCTAGTAAAAATGTAAGCTCACTAGATGTATTTAGCAAGGTATTTTCAAAGTTTTATAATATATTTTCTTTTGAACAACTGTATTAATTGCATTTAAAGTAAGTTTAAAATAATATTTATTACTCATTCCACTTGCCATTGTCTATAAAAGCCAAATAAATTAAACATAAAACAAATGTATAAATTAATGTGTAAATATTGCATAGTTGGTTTTTAATTATTTTGTTTGCAATGTAAGTGTATAAACAGCTCATGATTTGCAACAATTAACCGACATAGATAATGACAAGAATTGAGTAGCCCAGAATAGTAATTATATGTTGATCCTGAGTAATAGTATTGGTGTTATTAAAACAGAAAATAATTACTTTTTAAACTTCACACTGGAGCACGGTTATCTAAACCGATAACCGTGCACTGGAGTCAAGAGCAAGACCTAATATGTTATCGATTTTTAGCAAAACGTAACAGAATACATTTAATACAGTTGGAACACGTCAAATAAACAACAGGTGTAATATACATATACATATATGTGTATATTTTATAGATATAATAGTATCTATGTTTTTAACACAGTTATGAGATACGAGTTATGAGAAATGTGTCCGAAGAAAATTATTTTGACCGAGAGACGTGACGAAGAAGGCTGTACGTTGATAGATCACTTCAGAATCTTTAATTATTTATACCGTTTGAAATATTCTGTTACAAATCTCGGCATTGGCGTCGTTTGATGCGATGTAAAGAGTTGTCGAGAAGCGAGTGAGGGTAGATATAAGTGACAACAGGATTACGCCGGTGTCGTAGTTAGGTGAGAATTTCGGTATGAGATGCAATGTGCCTTTGAGCTATAGTTATTCAATAGTTTCCCGTATCAGTGATGATAAATGTTTGCAAAGCTGTAACTGAAAATAAATTCCCGGGGTGGGGAGACCGACGTTATTAACGTTACAATCAGGAAAACTCGTCGTCATCATTATTATTGTTCAAAATATTAAATTTATGTATGAATAAACAACTACGGTTTTTACCATCAACGTACACGTAAACTTTGAGATTCTGCGTAAAACGAAAATGGTATTTGTTTTCCGATGAGTCTTTTTTTTCATTTACGAATTCGTATGCCATTATTTTTTTTAACTAGTGATGATGGTCTAGAAGCTACGTTCAGTCCAGGTTAAAAATGTTATCGTTTTGGTACTTTAGATAACTATAAGAAATTTTAACTGTATTTCCAAAGATAGAAAAAACTACTAAACCAAACAATTGAGTAAATCGGTATTAAAATGTGTTAAAAACAAGATTCTCGTAAAATTGATTTAAATTATTAATTCGTGATTTCAAAAGTAAAAGCGCAAGAAACTTAAAAAGTCTCTAAAGATCAACATTACTTTGTTTTAATTTGGATGTTCTAGTTAATAAAAGACATTTTAAATGTATAATTAACATGTTTATATTACTATATTTTTTAGTTTGAGCTTATATATTTATCATATTGTAAGGGTACGACTCGTTTGCGCACATTTGCGTTTTTTACGACACGTTTGCGCACAAAATCACAACTCGTTTGCGCACACATATTTTAGGTTTAAATAATAAAGGTACAACTCGTTTGCGCACACATATTTTTTTACGATTCGTTTGAGTACAACAGCACATTTTCCTCCTCACTTTAAAATAGGCTTAGGACTATCTGTTTTGTACAGGCGTGATTAAAAATGTGCATGATGTGAGTGTTTTTGTTTTGAATAAAAATATAATTATGCTATTAATAAGAAGTAATATTATAGTAGTATATTGGTTATAAAATCATAATAAAAAATAATAGCATATTATAATTATAAAATTATACTAATTTTGTATGGTGGCATACAAGTCCGATTTTCTTTATATAAGTTAAGCGATCAATTATTTTATTTTTATATTCATTCCAAATATTTTCCAATTGTATCTCCTTATTGATTGTCTCTTTTTTCTTGTAGTTTATGATATTATTGTTTATCGAATTAATTTTTAAATCAGTTTCACTCTGAATATCAATAATTACGTCAATTACTTGATGTATGTGTGGATGAGCAGTGTAAAACTGACTGTTATAATGTTTGTGATAACTTTCTGCACCATTAATAGTCTTAGGATTATTAATAGGTTCACAAGCCCATAATTTAGGGGGAAAATTACTGTCCGATGTTATATAATTTTCTAAAATATAATCGGAAAATAAAGAAGTAGTACTTGGCGCTAACGACATAAGATCACAAAATCCATCAGAAACTTCTTCAGGAGGTAAATAACTTTATCCAAAAAAATATTTCATCCATTTGCCAATTTCAGAGTAATTGTTTAAGTACTCGCTCGATAATATTTTGTGTTGTTGAATATGTTTAAACCAATTTTGTCCTAAATGAAAGTTACAACATGCAATTTTGCAGTTTGGAAAAATTTGCAATACTGCATTATGCGCAGCTTTTTCAAAGTCTACATGAAAATTGCTTAAATTTATTATTTTACCAGTAATTTGAATACATATATTTTGTAACGTATTCCACATATTGACTTAAGTATCAGTATGTTTGTTACTTAAAAAACAAAACGCCACAGGAACATAAAAATTGTTTATATATACGTGAATAGTATAAAGTTGAACAAAATATTTCGGAGCGAATGTAAATGTCCCGTCCCCAAAAACGTGTTCTGCACTTTGTAGCAATTCCAAATTAATTTTACATGTAAATATAAATATATTTTCATCATCACTAACAAAACAAAATGCATTACCTTTGTTAGTAAGATTATGTTGAAGATCAATTAATTGTTTTTTAGCATCTTCTAAAGATTTTGGTATATTTGGAAAGGATTTCTTTCGTTTTTCATATATGGATCTTCGAATTAATTTCATATCGCTATATTGAAGATGTTCAGAGTTATCATTTTTTTGCAGTTCCCGGCGTATTAGTTTATTTGGTTTAATGTGTAAATCCTCTTCTGCTCTACGTTTTAAATTGCTTCTTGCTACTTCTCGATGAATTGTTCGGTTGTCGTACTCTTCATGGGTATGCGTGTTTGTCATTTTTAAAATTGTATATTTTATATTATTAACCAACCTAACTACAACACTCACGGAACATTTTTTATTTGTACACCTAAAATGTATATCACCTGATTTCAACGTTCGAAATTCTCTAAATTTATAATTATCTATATTTATGCACTTTTTACCTCGACGCGTTTCAAAAACATCAGAAACTTCGATATCCATAGTCAGTATAATAGTTATAATACTGATTTCTGGCGAACGACTATTTAAAAGTATATTATATTTAATACACGTCGATTATTTCGATTAGTATCGATAATACTTTAGGTAAGTCCAAATTTAAAAATATAAAATATAATATAATATTATGTTACGCATAACATTTATGTTGTGTGCAAACGAGTCGTCCGTTTCAGATTAACGACGGTATTCGTTGTGCGCAAACGAGTCATCGATATTTAGGTAAAAAATTTGGATTGTGCGCAAACGAGTTGCACCGTATTGTAATTAGACAAATATAAAACCTCCTTAAAGTCTTTTTTGAGCCTATCCTTAGCACTCTTCTAAATTAAGTTTTCCCTATTATGATTGTAACTTAACTAGTTCACTAGGTACTAATAATACATTCGTCCTACTTTTCTTAAATTTCGAGGAGGATCTAGACCCTTGTGCCCTCCCCCCAGATACGACCTTGAAGGATCATTATTCGTTTCAAGAACATTCTGTACATAATTTTAACTGCAATGATATAACGTATAGTATAAAATTAATACAAATTATCTAATTCATATATGAGATATATATATATATATATATATATATATATATAGGTTTGGTTCATAATAATGAGTAGTTTTTATTTCAAAAATTAAAATCCAATTTTTGTACTAAATTAAAATATATTACTATACAGTGTAATATTCACACATTAATTATCATAAGTTTCTTCATCTTTCTCAAAAAAAAAAAAAGTATTTTTATCGTTTGAACTTCCGCTCAATTTATAATAAAAATATAAGAGAGAAAATAACAAGTAAAATTTAAAATTTCAGCGTAATTAGTTTTCTCGGGTTTACAATCGAAAAAATAAAATATTAATTTATTTCAACTATAATATACATAAGGGACGTCAAAATAACGCTCATAAAAACAACGCACATGACGCTCTGGGATAGCTATAAACCACGTGTTTTTTTTTTCCAACAATATAGGTAATACTTTTTCCTGTATGGCAAAAACTATCAAAAAGTGTATTCTACTATTTTTATATACATGCCCGTACTCAGACTTTTACGGCTACGTAAAAATAATGAAAGTAATTCTACAAAATAAATAGCTGACGGCAGTATTTGGAAATACTTACAATCATCTTAAGTGTTCTACGCACAATATTTTTGTTTTTGTTCTTAAACCAACAGGTGTTTAAAAATGCATTGTAGGTTTTAAGCGAAATTTCCCATCCGCCTTTTCTCTCCCTGAACCGTAAGAATAAAAATACCACGGTTACCTAACACTTTAAGTTTTTCCACCAAAATAATATTTTGAATACAATATCGACGTGGTTTTTTTTCCCCGTCTTGAACTTAATAAAACATCAGAGCTAAACACATTAAGATTCAGAGATGAACCACTACGTACAAGTGTCTTAGCTGAAAGGCTGCTTGATTGTAAAACCTAATTCATACGTACGCCACGTTCGCCGTTAATATATGCCCAATGAATCAGATAGTGATTGCCACTTCGCAGTTCACTCTCTCGGTTGACAGTCGACTCTTGATACGATTTTAATATTATTTAAATACGACACTAAATGTACGTATTATAAGGTCGCGCGTCATAAAATACATTCGAAAGTCTACAAATCAGATTAATGTACAAAATTGAAAACCGTACGTGTCCACACTAAGTGAGAAACGACTCGGACCAAAATTTCATCATAAAATGCATGAGGTGAAATTTAACTTAAAACGCTTATAAAAATAACCCTAACTAAAAAGTTTTCAGATTTTTTCGAATCGTTAATAAAATATATGAATAAAGCATCGAACTTATTATTAGTTACATTATTTCAAAAGTCGTAATCAAATAACTACAATCGCTTCGAAAAAAGTGTCATTGACGCCTATTTTGTAGTTCTTACCGTCGTTTTTCCCGAATATTAGGAAAACTTTTGAGAATAGAGTAACCTCTTTAAAGAAAACAGAAAAAAATCAATTTTCGATTTATAGCAAAACCATATGTAACTTACAAACGAAGTGTACTCCTCGAAAAAGTAGTTATTGAAAGACAAAAAAGAAGAAGATAAAATTAACATAATTATGAAACCAATAGATACTACGCTTCACTTCAGAATTAAAACAAACAAAATCTTCTCGCTCAAGTGGTTTAAAAGTTAAAGCTTTTTTTTAAACAGTGCATTGTTTAAATAATTCTAGAGATAAAATGTCAGTTAGCATTTTACCTACAAGTTGGTACAAACTAAACAGATATTTTTAAGTCTACAATAGTATAAAGTAAAATTTAATAAAGTTTTAGTTGAATCGCGGCCGTGGATATTAATATTATTGAAGTTTAATTTCAGTGCCAATCATGTCGTACGTGAGTTACGAGAATCGCGTTTAAAATATTTAAACAAAAACAAAAAGTTTGAATTTTAATTTTGAAGTGATGCCTTCGAGAACGATGTATTGGAAAGACCGGACAGCCAAAACTTTGTGAAGGAATATCTCCTCTATGATAATATAATTAGAAACAAATGATTCGTCCAAACGAATTGTGAATATGAATAAGAAATTATGAGTACTATTGCACATACATGTGTGCATTACATGTATATGTATAATGTATATCCATGTACGTATGCATATCATATTAAATGGATGATCAAATATACCCGACCACGTTTCGCAGTAGCTAGGGTCCATATTTTTCAAAGAAATTAAATAATAACGTTGTGTTTGCAATGCGCAAATTAAATGAAGTTATTTCTTTTTGAATATTCAAATTAGACAAAGGATTCTTAAAAGTTTCAAGATTTTAGAACTCTTATTGCAGGTTTATTGACTGATTTTAAAAAACACCAAGAGCCACCTCTCTAGAGCGAGTCAGCATGGATATTATGACTGAAGAACATCATTTTTACTAATTTAAATTGAAAGGGAGAGCCGATTCGTACTTTGCAGGTACCAGCGCGCTAAATCTTTTAATGAAACTCTGATGACCCTATAATTACTAGGGTTTTTAGTGTTATCTTGTCCGTGGAATTTCTTTATTCAAAAACTTATCTTTTTTACCTATTTCTTTACTTCACTTATACTAATGTAACTACCTACACATTAAAATTTATTAAATTTTGAAAATGTTTTTAAACTCGGTCGAGCTGTAATTAATTTATTCATGAAAGAGAATAATATTAATTATTGCGCGAGGAAGGACAGGTAATTTCATTTTTCCATTTGAGAATCACAATTTGACTGCAATATACGCGTTTTCGATTTTGGATTTTCTAGTACGAGTACCCGGACAAAATGTACTGAAAGAACTTTTTCAAATAAGGGTCGTACTAAATCAAGTATACTAATCAATATTTTTATTTCAAATACGACAGCATAATAAGTATACATTTTCAATAAATGATTAAAAAGACTTCCCAGAACTCTACGGGCGATCTAATTAAAATAATATGGCAATGACTCATTCGAAATATTATTGGTCACTTTTCCTGGGTTTCGTATCATAAAATTTGCAATTTTAGAGTTTAAAATCTTAAAACGTAATCACTACAAATTTTGTCCACGAATTTTCATGGTTTGAAATTATGATAAATAAATGTATCTGTTTCATCATTAGATACGATAATATTAATAAATATATTTTACTTGATACGCTGGGATTTTTATGTTTTAAATCGCACTCGAATATAAGTAACTAAAAGATATAGGTACACACGGATTAAACATTTCTACTGAGAACACTTTCCTTTGGAACGTTCGAATTTCGAATTACGGTGTACATTTTTAATTTTGAGAATGATTTATTTTTACGATTCTATAGATATCGTCTTGTATAATATTTGATGTTCAAACATCGAGTTTTAATATGAAATCACGTCATATCATATTCATTACACGTAAAACTTTTTATTTATGTATTTATTTTATGAGCACTTAAAATTTCAAAAACACCCCATCAAAATCGCTTTTCGAACGCGATGATTTATCTACTTGTTTAGCCTACACGGTGTCAGATGTCAGTTATCTTTCGTATTTCCTGTGAAAAAAGTCTGCACGCGCTTGTTATTATTATGATTAAATTACGAGGGTAAAATATAACAGTCAATTATTAAAAAAAAAAAAAAAGAAAGAAAGAAAGAAAGAAAAAAAATTAACTATAAAAAGTCTTCTCGCAGCATAAAATACTTCTTAACGCACAACTACGCATATAACGGCTTGTTAATAAACTACTGTGATTATATTAATATATTTTACGGGACACTGAATTCGAAACTGTTGTCATCTGTATAGTAAAGAGGGTGCGAAACTGAAATAAATGTAACGCGTAAACACGCCATGTCCAAAATAATTAAATATACGTTTTTATATATACGCGTTTTATTTTTTTATACTTTTACCAAAAATATATTAATCTATCAAGTACCACGTGTGCCGATCGTAGGGTTACTATGGAATTAATTATTAGACTTCGGTCTAGAACACAAACACTTATTACTCGATTACACATTTACACACGATGTAATGTCGAATGGTTTTTACTCGAACGGAAAACCGCAAAAGAGACCATATTATTATAATACAAACAAAAAGTAGTGCATGACATAAGTTTCAGCGACAAAGTTTTTGCCGTCAAGCGAGAACACGTTATAATTTATAAACATAAATTATTTGCATTTTAATTGATACACCGTTTTTCGATATACACGAAGTTCACTCGCGAAAATTCGTTTTAAAACTGGTTAAGCTGTACTTACAGTGTTTTCGGCGATCGGATACCAAAGGCGACGTGAAAACCGTGCCACTTCAGTGCCTTATTTTGTTAAGTGGATACATTTCACTGCGCAAAAGTATCATAGCAATTATGTAACACGATTCTGCATCAAAGTTACAAATTTTTACGTAACTTACACCTCGATCCTTGACGACATTAATAATAAAACTAAAACAAATATGCGTTCAAAAATAAATTTAAAATATAGCCTTTTATGGTTCGATTTACTTTGTATCCGTATCATGGATCACTGTCTTTTGATGTTATTTTCGATTAAAATAAAATGTAATTATTTGTCCTCTCGCCAAACGGTTCGAGAGCTTTTTATGCCATTTTTGGTTTAAACGACAATCGGGCCAACTACAAGGAGTAAATCAAACACAAGACAATAGAACTATAGAACGCGCTATTGTTCCGGTATAATATAATTATACCTTCCATGGAAAAAAAAAAGAAAAAAGAAAAAAGATGGAAAACAAATGAGAATACATTATAATGATAATGTGATGCGACGATTGGCCGACAAACACTTGTCTCGCTTTACTCCCGCACCCGCGTCGTCGTGAGATTATAACTATTGTTATGTATTCAAAAACGACAATAAATATCGTTCAATCGTGCAATATGGCGTATTCTTGGAAATAATTTCGAGTAACCAGCAATATTATGACGTTTTTATACTTTCAAGGGACGTTTTTAAAAAAAAACTTAAAGAACCGTACACAAATGACACAAAACCGTTTACAAAAAATAATTTTAAAGTTTTTATTTTAATGATGAAACAATTTTAATCGTCATTACTCGCGTTTTTTCGTTACAATAAACATGACAAATTGGTCCACTCGTACATGCAAAATAACGATTACAAAAGTGGTCGCAAACGGTCTTTGTAGCGTATACAATACGTAAGTAGGTATGCATAAGATGAATATTGATGTCGCAAAATATTTTTCGCATTAATAAATTATTAAATTTACCAATTAATGTCACTGATTAAAATTGCATGATTGCCAGTACATTGTGAACGTGTAGACAACGTACTAGTCGTGGACCAGAAAAAATATCAATATACACACAAAACATTTTAATGGCTTTCGTGTCTTTTGCTCTCTAGAAATGTGTATCCTGAAAAAAAATATTTTAAAAAAATGTCATAAAATAGCTACACTGTGTGACCGTACGAGTGTGTTTCACTCCTTACATTCGAAAAATTGTAAGACGTGCATAATTAAATATGAAATATTATGTTTTTATCGGAATTGAATCAATCAGAATTTAATTTTTATATACAATAAATGTAAAAATTAGGGTACTATTTCTACAAACGCAAGATTCATAACAGTCGATTTTTTTTTTTTTTTACTTTTAATGCTTTTTTTTTTGTTAACATGTTTGTACACTGTGTCATACTTGATCTAAATACATTTGATAACATTTAGTAGATATTCGTTTTTTTTTTTTTTTTAATCAGCCCTCTTATAATTTCCTAAAACACTGAAAATCAGAATTTTAAAAAAAATTGTTTTCAATATTTTTTCATCTCCAAAAATTGCAGGAGACATGGTTTTTGGTTTTGTCTCTATGCAAACGTGGCATCCTGCAGTATTATACTAGTGAATTAAATTTAAAATCCATGATTAAATCGATGGTGAATCATTATTTCTGAGAGAAACCGTCCCTAGCTCCGCTCGGTAAACGATACAAAATATATTGTACAGTTAATTGATGGTTTTTCAACGTTGAAGCGCTCGTGAAAAAAAAACAGTGTATACGATAAAAGATTTAAAAATAGGTACTCGTGAAAATTATCTATTTCGCTGACCGTGAAATCGTCGCAGGCTAATAAGCGAATTTACCACGCGAAAATGACCGACCGATTTCGCTCAAACGCGTCCGTTCCGGCGTTTCAATAAGTCATTGAAAGTCATCGGCCCCGGCTTTCCAATTACGTGGCTTATTTGCCTAATACGTAATTAATGTTAACGTGTTTTAAACGCTCCTAAAGGAACATCGTCAAAACGATTATTGAATGATATGAAATAGATTACTTGACTTTTTAGTAATTAAGTTTGCGTTGTACGTTTAAAATCGGAAATTCCCGATAAAAACCTACAGGTATCACAACGCGTTTTCGATGTTTTTTGATTTCTAGGTAAATTTGGTTCGAAAACGGTCTACCGTTGCTGACTTTAAGACGCCCAGTTTTTTGATGCTATGATAACATACAAACATACAGTTATAAAAACAATTGTCTTTAGATACCATATATATCGACGGCGACAATGTAAAAAGGCATAATCGCCAAATTCCATATTACTCGGCTTTCAATTGATATAAATTTTTTTTTTCAATATAGTTAAATGATCGTTTAAAATAGATTGAAGCTCGAATTTGTTCTCAACGACATATATCTTTTTATTTTATTAATAATATTCAATAATAAGTTAAGTCATTAGTAAAAAAAAGTTTTTTAGCTCTCCTGAATAATTTCGAAAATGTCGCTTATGCCCTTTTAGATTATCACCGTCAATATTATGATTTACGAAGTATATCTGACTGGTATAATAGGAGAACGTTTCACATAAAATGACACGCAAGTATTTAACATTTGGTAATAACTCGTTAAATCGAGGTATCAAAATTGATCAGTAGACGCTCGTGAGCCATGGATGCTATTTTAATATATACATTCCTACCTGTCGACGTGCGTGAATAAACGTAGGTGTTATAAAAGTACTCAAGGATTATTTGTTTTGCATTCCTACCAAAAAAAAAAAAAAAACACATTGCGCGTCACGCGTACACGTGCACGACCCCGTTGTACCAGCAGCATCGAATAATATCACTTTACCTATACGTATTTTTAAACTTCACTTTTATCTTTTGATGACATATTTCCACTCGTAGTAATGTTTGACGATTTGAAATTGAGCGCAATTGACGTATAACGTGCTACACTGCTATAAAAAGTTACAGAATTAACCTATAATATTACTCATGGATAGTGACGCTGACTCAAGCTTTTCCTAGAAAGCTAAAAGAAAAAAGTCCTAGGCTAAGGAAAAAAAAATCAAGGAAAAGAGTCATTTGTTTTAGTCAACAATTGATAAGCTAACAAATCCATAATACATTAATAAGTATTTACCTATTTTTCAACACACATTATATAAAAAAAAAAACAATAATAATTTATATGATACTGTCAATAGTTTTTTAGTTTTTTATAGTTTTATATATTATTATAAACATTTATTTTATTTTAAACAATTTAATCTCATCTTATTTTTTATGACTTACAGTTGTTGATAAAAAATCTGACACTATACGATTTAGTCCACTTGTGTTTTTCATATGTGTACATTTTGTTAGCGAATTTCAACAACATGAGTTAATTCTGGCTATTTTCTATTACTTGAATATAATGCCAATTTTTCGATGTCCGCATTCTCAGCGAGTTCTATCTTAATTTTGCAAATAATTTGATGGTGCTATGACTGCAGAGCTTTGAAAATCACGATTATTCTTCTCTTTAGTCCAATTATAGGTTGTTGACCCGCAGTTCTATCAAATAATAACAATAATAATAATAATTAATAACACACATTTAATACAACAAACTGTCGGTGCAATAAGTTTAATATTATTATTTCGGTACTTATTACGGCGATTTTTTTTCTTTTATTAAAAGGCGTTTTTAGAACTTTTTTCCACGATCCTTTGAAGGTAGCTGCAGTGACTGTATACCCACATAATGGTAGACCACATAAGAAAGGATGAGTGTTGGAGATGGTGCAATGGACACGACATAACTGACAACGACGAATAAAAAAATATGAAAAAGGTTGAATTCGGTTGAAGGGGGTCGCAGGAGAACGGTTGGAGGTACGTAATATCCCTTACGGGTATGTTATACCTATAAAAAAGGATAAAACCGCGAAATGTATTGTCACTGTCATTTTTAAAATAAAGTTGCGCGTCGCTTCTAACGGGTCGGGGATTTTCGAAACGGGCCATTGACTGCAGGCCATATACATAGGCGCGAATATGGAGGGGCTTGATGAGCTTATCCTCGGCTCATACAGAAAACAAGTCACTCTATAACACATGACGATATCAATGAGTATCGCGTACACCACAATTGTATGCTGTTGAATATAAATCGAGCATCCCTCGGATTGAATAAATTGTTTAATTGTACATATATACAGCAGACACCGAATATATATGCAGTGTTGAATATATATCTGAACCTAAACGCCTGATCGATACCTAATAATAACAAAATAAATAGCAAGTACTACCTATTAATATATTATGCTGTTCGAAATATTATGCAGCACGAGGAAAAATAACTTGATACTCGGTACTCTTTAGTAAATAAACAATATCATCATCGTCAGTGCCAACCTCTTTTTTAACAAAAAATAAAAAATGAATAGAAAAAAAATAAACAGTTCTCAATTAAATTGCATGAAATGTTCCGTGTTTATCACTTTACAATAGACAATCGAAGAGAAAGTAATATTAATTGTTTCTGATGGGTAGTAGGTAACCTACTCGTGGTTTGGAAATTTCAGTTTTTTCGAATAAAAAAAAGTGTACACTGTAAAATAGGGTGCACATAAATTCCGTTCTAATGTGAAATTGGAAAGTCCATCCCTAAAGATTTGCTAGTGAAAAACGAGTTCTTAAAAATTCCACCCGAAAATAAACATTTAAATAAATATTATTAAGAACACCGAACGACTGAAAAGTACACAATATTAACTTTTGAATTTAAACTTAATAAATAAGAATTTATTACCTCAAGGTAGAGTATTTCAGAAAGTTATTCAGCATAAATTTAGTTTATTTTTCTGGACTGAATTTGCGATATTAATTTAGTAGCTGAATATTTTTCTGAGTAGAATTCACAATGGATCGTATTATTGTTACCTGTTCGTTCCGGGTAGAACTTACGATTCGGCATCGTGAATCGTGTTTCTTCGTCAGAGACAAAAGGCACCGAACAATAAAGGCCAGAATTCTACCCAGACTTGTACGTAATAAATAATAATCATAGGCCGACAGACGACTCTGGGGTGGACACTAGGGGCATAAGGATAAGACTCACAAGAATATTAACAAGCTCCCCCCTCCAAAAAAAAAACTATAATTTACTATTTACTTCGAAAAAATGCATACGTTAACTCGTACATGTTTTACTAGCGTATAAAAGTATTTTACATTATTACTACAGTTTACAGTTATATGTTTTAAAAAAGCAATTTATGTTAATACCTTTGTACGGCTTACTATAGTAATTATAATTATATTAAATATTATTATAACACTTATGCTGTAGATCAAGGGTTGCCAACCGTTCGATCGCGATCGACGAGTCGATCAATTTAGTACCATTGTTCGATCGTAGAACCTAGTACATGTTAATTTTACCGATATCTGCCGATCGCGTTCTGCTCTATAGCAATCTAACGCCGTGGCCATCAAAAAAGTTCATTATTTCCATTTGTCAGTAAGTCGCACAAAACATGTCGTATATTATTAACATAATACGATAACATGACGTAAACTTCTTTATCTTGAATACACGAAAAAACACAAATAATATTCCTAAAATCTACATAAATATAAATCGATCCCCAGAGACTTCGAACGTTGATTGTAGCTCACTTGTCGGAAAAGGTTGGCGACCCCTGCTGTAGATCGTAACTACGTTTAGTACATTCTTCAGATTGTGTTTTATTTTCATTATTAGTTGCAGTGCGTATACTTGTACGATGCATTTTTGTTCATTTCGGCATTTAAGGTGTGTTTACTACTGGGTAATAGTTCGTATTTGTACTTGTAAAACACAACAGGTAAATGTAACTCGTGAGATAGTGCATTGTGTTTGTTTGCATGAAAATCGGCATGTAATATTTTTCTTTCTTTTTCTTCCCTCTCCTTCTGTTTATAACGTGATATCAAATATATGACCAAAGCTCCTCGCTCCCAAAAAAAAATCTAATCCCTCTCTCCCTCTCTCTCCTATGTCCCTCTGTTCGTAGTATAACATAAAATCTCGATGAAATCATATTGTATACACGATTAAAGCTCCCCCCTACCCCCCAAAAAAAAACAAAAAACAAAAAAAAACCTTGTCTCAAGTCCGTCAACGCGAATACACCGTCGTTCACAACGGTCGGACTAACGAGTAGATAACATAAAACTTTATATAAAATTTAAATATTAAAGATAACACTAAAAAAGATGACAATTATAAGGATGATGAAGATTATCATTTCTTAATGAGTCTATTACCACATTTTAAAGACATACCAAAACAGAGAAAATTATCTGTTAGAATGAAATTGCAACAAGTAGTTATTGAACAAATAGAACGCCGTGATACTTATGAAAATTCTAGTAAGTCTTCTACTTTTCTCTCTCTACAAAAATATCATTAACCCAAAACTGTGTTCTTTTTTTTGAGTTAATAATAAATATTTTATTAGTGGATTGGTTTCTAACAAGAAAATTTCATCGGCGACGTTCATGCTACGTGTCAAACTGCAAGACAATAAATGAGGGTTATTTAACATTATCAACCGAAATCCGGATGAAGTCTGACCATTTTCGTCGGCCGAATTTTTTCTCCGAATAATTCGGCAGAAGCTGTCCGTAAAATAATCGGCCGAGTCTGACCGTTACTTAACGACGCGATTCGATCGACTAGACGGCCGCGGTGGCGTGTCGTGTCGTGTCGACAAAACGGGAGAACGGCGGACTCGGCCGGTACCCAACGGGGGAGACGTCTGAGCGACGGTGTCCGCCGGCGCACGGAGACGGGCCGCCGCCGCGTTGGCCCCTCGAATCCGGTCGGAATTTCACTCGGGAACAAACGCGGCGGCTACACGTGACCCACATCCGCCGGAGAACTGTGGGCTGGCGGGCGGGCGGGCGGCGCGTACCCGGCGTATACCTATTTAGGTAGCGGCGGCGACGGGAAACACGTTTCGACTAATTGACCCGGACGGGCGGACGGGGCCAGGTGTATCTCGGGCTATTGTTGTTGACTTATTACTATTATTATTATTACGATTATTATTAGGTAGGAACACGCGCAGCAGCAACAGTAGACGTGGTCCGTATTTTTCGTCCGTACGTACACGTCACTCGTCCGCGTCTCGACCATTTTCACCGTTGATCGCTGTAATACGAAAAACAATTTAGTATTTATTATTATTTTTATTATTATTATTATTATTATTATTGGTTTCGAACGCTGTACAGCGCCCGCAACCGATCACGTCCGCGTAGGTAGGCCACGGACAGACCGTCTTCGTCGTCGTCGTCGTCGTCGTCACAATAACGAAACGACAATAATAGTGTACCGTTGTTTCGGCCCGTCGTCGCGTCGTATTGATTTTATATTTCGTTTTCTCTCTCGCTCACTCCTTTTATCATCGTTGAGTTCGTCGTCGTCGTCATTATCTGCTGCCGTTATCACGACGACGTACCGAGTCACCGACCGCGATAAGATAACCGCCGCATCCGTGTCGTCGTAGCGTCGTCGGCGTAACACTTGCGTGTGTATATTATTCGTCTTGGAAATCATTACAGGTAAATATCACGATTCACGACGCTTCGATTATTATTATTGGTCATTACGATTTACATCAACGAACGGCACGTTTTACCGGCATTGTCAATAATTAACGTTATTTATTATATTTTAATTAATCGTCGTCGCCATGGTTTTGTAAATAAAATCGAAAAAAACAAAAAACACCTCCCCCCCGCGGGTTTCGTTCTCGAGTTCACGGCAGTCGACGTTTGTATTATTCTCACCGGTCGAGGACGACCGCTCGACGTGGTATTCGAATTCGTTTTTATTATTTTCGATTGCTTTTTCAGCCGACGACCATGGTGGTGGCCAACTCGACCGGGAACGCGTACACGCCGACCGTCGTGGCGCAGATCCGCTACATGCTGCAGTGGTTCGGCGAGTGGAGCGAACTGGAGCGCGGCGATTTCCTGCCGGTGTTGGTCCACGGGTTCGGAGCCAACAGCGGCGCCGTCAACGGCCTGCTGCCCGTCATGGAGGGCCTGTGCAAGGAGGACGGCCGCCCGCTCAGCCTGTTCAGGTGCCGCATCAAGCTGTTCACCGAATGGGTGCAGACGTGGTCGGACGACGACAAGGAGAGTTTTCTGACCGGCGTCCGTTCCATGGACGCGGACTTTGCCGAGCGGTACGAACAAAAGACCGGTGCGCCCGGTGCGGCAGTCGAAAACGACGAGCATTGTAACGGCGTCAACGGGGATCATAGCCCGGAAGAATTGGCCGCGGACGAAGCGGTCTAAAAACGCTCCTACCCTGTCACCGCTGCTGCGTCAACTCTCTGTGATTTACAATAATACTTGATTTGACTGCGATCGTTTCGTCTCTGGCGTTTATTTCGCTAATGGATACTAACAAAATGTCTGTTTTAAATCGCATCGATTCCACTTCAGGTCTATCGCCTGTATAATGCCGCCTTTTGAGTGTGCTCGGGTATTTTCGTGTCTTTGTTTCTACTTGCATATTCTTTAAATCAAACAATGTGTTAATTCATCAAACAAATAAGCGTATCAAACATCTTTATTAACTATTGTATTTGTATACATTTTAAATTCTCTTTCCAAGACCTAAATTTTAATTATATCTAGTGATAATGACTGTAATAATTGTTGAACTGTGTTAAAACATGGACAAATCATTTTATTTTTTATTTCAATAACATACATTCCACATCGATAACTATACAGTTAGTGAAAACAAATTGTTAATGTTTATTTTATTTTCTTTTGATTAAAATTCGAAAAAGTTTTTATTTTATGTTCATAAAGTACATTTGTTTACATAATTATTCGCCATTAAGTCTAGATACAATATAATATTGTAAAATATATATTAAATATATCATATTTATTTTTTTTTTTTTATGTTATTATTTTACCCAGCAGTATTATTAGTCACTTAACAGTATTATTTATAATAAATAACTAAGTTTAATTTTATAATGTAATTTAAGGTATATAATAACTATTTAGACATTAATTATTTTGTGCAATAATTATTTATACTTTTTCGATGTAAGTAATTTAGTTTTTAAAAGTTTTTCAACCAAAATTAAGTAATCAAGTTTTATTGTGTATGATACATTATATTATCAAACATAAAGTTGTTTTAATTGAAAAGTAAATTATATGTAACTGAAATTCATTGTTGATTTTCTAAAAACAATTTAAGTGTTGCCTTTTTTAAATATATATTTAACCCATATATTTTCATGGGTAAAATATTTTAAGAAACTAAATTAATCTTTTTAATGTATGTGTAAAGATCTCAATTTAAATGAATTTAAACTTTATAAACATTGAATTTCTACAATTTTTAAATAATTAGGAATATTAATTTAAAATTCAATTGAATGTGATGTAATACTGTAATAGATTTTCTCATGATTATTGTTATAAATATTGATTTACATGAAGATTTTGCAATATGTATGTATTATAATCTCAATACAAATGTGAGTAAAACTTTGTACTTGAATAATTGTTCTTCACCAAAATATTATGAGGTAGATAAATAATAACTAGAAAAATAAAATAAATTTTATATGTAATTTTTCAGAATAATATGTTTTCTAAAAAAATAGTTCTTTTATACATATACAGATTTATGAACTGCTTTCTTAAATGGTTAATTATTATTAAACCAAACATAAATTGAATTTTCGCATTTGATTTTCATGAATTTCTTAAAATGTTATTTAGAAGCTGAAAAATATAATGTGTACGCATTATATTTCAATTAATTATTTTTTGGTTTAATATTTTTATTCAGTATACACAGTAGTCAGCTTCAATTTATTTGTCGCTAGATAGCAGCAATAGTATATAATCTATAATACATTATCGGCTCAGATTTATCACCAGAACAACCAAAGACCACTTTAATGTGATAAAATGATAAGAGCCATAAACAATTTCATCTAAACCACGAAAAGTCAAAACAGAGAACACTACTCGAATACTATCGAAATCATTAATAATCCTGTATGAATTAATAATTATTAACATTTAACTTGACACTGATTGACATTTGAAAATTACCATACTGATGCCAATATACTCATATCAATAGCACAAAGTGTCCATTTCTATACGACCTCGGCGATTTCAAATCATTTCCATAATATTCTATTCGTCAAAAGATCTTGAGAGGATAATTCATTATTTCTAAGTAATCACGGAAAAGATACTGTATTTTTGATTGTTTTCAAAGTAAGCTTTGAAATAATGGAGGTATTTTGCATATTAGTTTAGATTTGATAGAAATATATGAATAGATAGTATTGTATACTTAATTGGTATAAAGTAATCCGTACAGAATAGATACATAAAATAATAATTAATTTTATCATCGCTATTTTTTTAGTTGACAGTATAATGTTTTATTATTCGAAATATCTTTAAGATTCAAATTCAAAATGGTTGTTTGCTAGTATTTCTGTTCAATGGATATTAAATTACAAGGCTTTAAAAATTATACGTTTTTAATTTCATAGTTTGGTAGTATAATATATAAACATTCGATATAACTACCTAGTCTTACTTGAAAGTTATGTGCATAAAGCCTACCATTATTTTTATATAACATTTAATTATATTTAAATGTATTGACCCGGTTCAATAATTTAAATTTAACATAATCTGTTTCTAGTTTGAACAATGGAGTTTACCAAAGAAAATATAATACATGGTATGCCAATTCCTAAATACATTTTAGACAGTAAATCAAATTTAAGTCAGTATTTTATTCGATTACTAAATGATTTTGCAAATAAAACAGCAATGGTAAGCATATAATATATAATGTTTTTTTTTTTTTGGAATAAAGTCCAATTGACTATTTATTCATTACTACCTGTGTGTGTTTTGTATAGAAACTATGTATAGTATATTACTTTTTAATAGTAAAATAGAATTAATTCCATTCGTACTTTAATATAAACAACTAGTTCAATTGATCGGCTTTAATATTACACTAAAAGTTAAGTCCATGTTTGGTGAATTTTCCAATTTTGTGAAAAATCTGTAAATTTAACTAACATAGATAGTCATTCGTCAAAATTATAACCTTCATACTATTTGTAGAGTTATGTATCAAAAAGGTAGTGTACCTCTAAACTGTACAATAGAAATGAAAAATATTTGTGATATGCCTACGTTATACTACTTATAATTTGTATTAATAGGTTGATGTGCATGATGGATCATCTTTTACATTTGGGAATATTTTACACGCTAGTTACAACATAGCTGACTGGTTAAAATATGAGTACGGATTAAAAAAATCTGATGTAGTTGGAATCTTCAGTGAAAACACAATTTGGTATCCGTCTCTTATGTTGGCAGTCTGGCACATTGGTGGCATTTGTACATTGTTTAATCCAATGTATAACTCTAGTAAGTTTGAAATTGTGTTTATTTCACAGTTCAAATACTAGCATTCATATTAAACAGTAATTATAGAACTCAAGTTCTATGTTTTGAGTTCAGTGAATTATTTTTAAATTATTGTAAGTAATAAAAATTCCAAATAATAATTTACAACTAATAAATTTAACTGTAGGGTTTAAGATAAAAAATAAGGAAGTAATAAAAAAGTCAATTTTCAAATAATGATGCTTAAGACTAATGACTTTTTTTTGCCTACATTATAAAAATTCAATTAATTCAAATATGTATTTTACAATTCATAATTTAAGTGTATACTATACATAGTGTAAATAATTTTAAAAAAAAAATCAACGTAATTTTCAAATAATTTATTCATAAGTATAATTCAGAGTTGGGAAATATTTATATTTAAATGTGTTAAGTTAATTTAAAATATTTTGTAAGACATTCATGATAATAATATTTTGTTCTAATATTTTAGATGAAATAAAAATACATTAAAATCTTAAAAATAAAATTTAAATTGTTTTGTAAACAATTTAAATCCATCTTGGTTTGATGTGAAGATTATGATAGTATATTTACTTTTTAGATTTTGAATGCAGGAAAGAACCTATTGAAACAATGTAGCCTATTGTATACATATATCTGTGATTCAGATTTAAAGCCTGTATATTGGCACTTGGCTGAAATTCTATTACTGGACTCCATTAAACATTCATGAGAGTTTACTTTTATACTTAAGTATATACATAAATTTGCAACTTTCAAATATACTAGAAAACTAATAATTTTAGCTAATATGTTTTTATGATTTCATTCTTAATACGTTAAAATATATGTTCCAAAAAATAATTTTAAAAATTCAAGTTGGCCTTAAACTAAATTGGTTCTTGCTGTTATCATCTTTGTATTAACCATTAAAAAAAGTTTATTAGCCATGACATAATTTATATATTAAACCAGTTAAAAAGATGTTAGATGTTTTTCTATAACACAATTATTAAATTATCATTATTCAAAATATTTAAGAACATATCTTATAATGTTGTTAAGTATTCTAATTTGGTATATTTTTTACCAGAGGAATTGATACATGTGTTAAACATAACTAAACCTAAACTGATGTTAACGTCAAAAATGGGTTTGGACATTATCAGAGAAGCTTCCAAACAACTGAATTTTATCAAATATATATGTCCAATTGATATAATTTGTAACACTAGGACAATCCAAGAAAACAATAATTTTGTGCCTACCAACTATGAAAATAGTCAAACTTGTGCAATACTTTTTTCTAGTGGAACTACAGGTTTACCAAAAGGGGTAGAATTGTCACATAAATCTATATTCTTGTTGACTTCTATCATTAAGTTAGTATGATTTGTACTAATTAAATTAATGATTTGAATATTTTAATCTGTATTTATGTTATACTATTTTAATTTAAAGTGTATAACATTTAAATTTTTTTCTTCTAGCTACCTCGACTCGGGTATGAACAATTCTGATATCTTAATGGGATTAATTCCTATGTTTCATGGATATGGATTACTTCTAAATTGTATATGCATGTCTCTCGGTACAAAACTCATAGTACTTAAATACTTTGATGAAGAATTATTTTTAAAATCAATTGAAATTTATAAAGTAAGTATATTATGTTTGTACCCATAAAATATCTTGTATCAAATCTATATATAATAATGTTATTTTTTATTTTATCAAGATTTCAATTTTAAATGTTGTACCTCCTCTCATGATATTTCTTGCCAAACATCCTTTGGTAGACAAATATGATTTATCGTCTTTAAAGATAATATATTCTGGAGCAGCACCATTATCAAAAGACATTCAACTCAAAGTAATTGAAAGAATTGATAAAAATAATTCATTAAAAATATTACAAGGTTATGGGATGACCGAATCATCATTTTTGTCAACTCGTCACGCTGAAGATACTGTTGAATGTGTGCATGGTTCTGTTGGTAAATTAATTAGTGGGATGGCAGCAAAAGTTAGTTGTGTATAATGAATGATAACATTTAATTTAATTGTAAACTGTTGTTTTAAATTTCAGGTGATTGATTTAGAAAATGGCAAACCTTTGGGTGTAAATAAAACTGGTGAGATTTGTTTTAAGGGACCATTACTCATGAAGGGTTATTATAAAAATCATAAAGAAACTTTAGCAACTATTGATTCTGAAGGCTGGCTTCATACTGGAGACATTGGATACTATGATAAAGATCAATATTTTTATATTGTTGATAGACTTAAAGAACTCATAAAATACAAAGGCTACCAGGTAAAAAAAATGTTAGTTAGCATCGAATTTACAATAATTTATTTTTAACATATCTTTTAATTGTAGGTAGCTCCTGCTGAGTTAGAAGCCTTGTTATTAACCCATCCAGAGGTCGTAGATGTAGCAGTTATTGGTCTTCCAAATGAGTCAGCGGGAGAACTACCTATGGCGTTTGTGGTCAAATCACCCACGTCCAAATTGACTGAAAAAGATATTATGAGCTTTGTTGACGGTAGAGTATCTATTTAAATTATATTACTGTTCAAAAATGCATTAAATTTATTTACTGTGATGTTATGTTAACTAGGGCAAGTATCAGCACAAAAGCGTTTAAGAGGTGGTGTACGATTTGTAAACAGTATTCCAAAAAATCCCAGTGGCAAAATTTTACGAAGAACTCTAAGAGAATTAGTTTATAAATCAAAATTATAAAAATAATTTGCCATTAGTATTTTGTAGTATCTCTCTAGTTTTCATTGTAGTTGCTTTAAATATTCAATGTGTAGATTTAAATAAATGAAAATATTAATTCAGATTTTTACAATACAAATTAATTATTGTTAACAAAATAACAAATCAAATTATCTCATGCATTCAAATAAAAGAAAGACAACCCAATAACATTAATAACAATAATGTTTATGGTGTGAACAATTTTAGTTTATGCACTTTGTATTTATATAATTTGTTCAGAATACCTATCTAATATCTACTTGTTACATTATGCTATTTACCTATACCTGTGGAAAACTTAACATGTATTAACTTTTCTAATTGTTTTTACAAAACATACCTTATTGAACACTTGGAAACTATTTAGTGTATTTTTATAGTTTATTGTAAACTGAACTGTATTAGTTTAATGGTGATTGTGATTTTTTACTATGTGTTTTTAAAAAACTGAATTTATACTGAACCTTATTAGTTTAATGGTGATTGTGATTTTTTTCTATGTGTTTTAATAAAACTGAATTTATACATTTGAGTAAATTATTATTATTATTTTTTTTTTATTTAAAGAAATTAAGGCTTCAACAGCGGAAGTTATTAGCCTGTCAAAAAAATTTTACATGGTATTTAAAATCTTAAAATTAGGTATTACATGGAGAATATATTTATAGTTATACATTTTTTTTAAATTAATTTACAGTTTTTTAATAATATTAGTAATATTTAGAAATTCAATTATTTTGAGACTTTGATGTTCATCGAGTGCTTCTGCTTAGTTGTAAATTATTGTTATTTATTATTTAATGATAGTTTTGAGACTGATGGCAATCTATATTTATAATTTGTTATTAATTAACAAGGTTTAAGAAAAAAAACAAAACAAAATGATTTATACTTATGATAAATGTTGTAATAAATGATACATATGATTGCATTTACTTTAATAGAAATTAAGATTTTACATAAAAAGTGAATAATGTGTATTTATTGTTTACTTGTTGATTGAAATATCCATATTGTATAGTAAGTATACTATTTGAATATGCAATCAACGGTATACTATGAATTTCATATTATGATTAATAATTTGGGTACTTAAAAAATATGTAATATTTTAACAATATGTAACAATTGACAATAAAATATTTTAAGTACTTTTACTCAAATAAGTAATTAATACACTTTTTGACTATACCTATTAAGTGGTTATTAAAGCGTTAATATGATAAAATATTAAATGATGATTTCAACCGAATGGAGATTAATCAATAATAATAATTACTATCACATTTTAATCAATGACTTTTGACCGGGCTGGTCAATAGTTCGACACTAAAGTACTAAACATTTGAAAATCACTATTATAAAAATGTTTACTAGTTACACTGCAGAACAGTAAGATATTCAGATGTTTACTCTCAACAGATAAAATTTTTTCATGGAAACAGATTAAACTGCCTAGTTTCTGAGAAGATAATTCATCGCTTTTAACAGTAAGTCATACTGAACATGAACTATCATATATTTTATAACTGTGATAAATTTGATTTAAAACGATATATAAATATATATATTTTTTTTTGTATTTAATATTTTGTTTCAAAGTTAGATGGAACCTGTACCTACAGTGTATATTTTATGTTGTTCATAATGGTCACTAAATAATATAGTTAAATTGACCTATTTAAGTATTTTAATAAGGTATTATTGGATTACTTGTCTGCAGGTATTTTAAACATTTGAATACTTTTTTGCTATATTGTTATTGTATTGTTTGTACCTGTTAAACAATAAAATATAAGTTCAAGTTATATAATTAATGAGATCTTGATTTGTGTATTTCATTGGAATTTGATGAACGTAGACATGTTATAAGATGAATAATAATAATAATATGAACTATACTCTACGGTGTCATAAAATAAAATTAGGTTATTTTCTAATTAAATAATAATAATATTTTACACCAGGCCCTATTTTTTTAGTGAACCCCGCCACAAAGTGTGTACTCCGAAACTAGCAGTGTGTAGAACGAAATTGAAATATGTTTACCTACTGAGAGCAGAGATATATTTAACTAAACGCAAAATTTTAAATTGAAAAATACATTAATGTTTTTGAATTTTCAAATAAAAATAATACACATTACACAAGATTAAAAAAAAAAAAATTTTGGTCTACAAATCACCGTTAAGTAACTGTTAAACACAATATGTAGAATGTAGATAATACTGACGCGATAACAATATTATTGTGAATATTGATGATCTATCATTAACACCATAATGGCACCTACACAGTTAATTATATGTATTGTTAATCAAATAAACAATGCTAATACCTACCTATCAAACGTTTGATCGTTTGATGAGTTTTAAATTCTGAGTGAAGCAAATTGTACAATGACGTTTGTTTATTAATTTTTTTTTTTACCTGGAGACACTTTTTGCTCGACTTAACTTGGTCTAAAAGTTTGATTCGACAACTCTATAGATCGAAAATTTTATTTAGATGGTACTTTGTAGGTTTATTAAGCTCTCATCTCAATAGTTTTTCCAGGTGAGCGGAAAAACAACCTACAATGGAATTAAAAACGGCGAAATTCGTCGTAAACGACATTTTCATTTAATCGATTTTATAGTCATTTAGTCATTACTCCAAAAGTAATGTTGTTAAAAACTTGAAATTTTCACTTTATATTATTAACGTATCACTACATTCTCTAAAAAAATTGACAACTTTTGGGTTAAAAATAGAACATTGAAAATACCTTGTTTTTTTAAAGTTTATCTCAAATAAAATTTTAAATATTTAACAAAAACTTTTTAAAATTTAATAAAACTACTCATACACTTCTCTAACGATTCTGAAAAAAATTTAAATCGGCTTAGAATTTTCTTTTTTAATATCGTTTAAGTAGGTAAATTATTATACTATTTTTACGCATTAAACTGTTTTTACGTCAATTTTCAACTTTAAGAATTTATTCAAAGAAATTGATCAATCAAAACATAATACAACTTTTAATACAGATAGAACAAATAGTTTTGAATCTTTTCTATAAAACAAATTGTCTTCTTTGTCAAACAAAAAAAAAATTTGAAGAATGTGAAATTTATGAACGGTATATTTTTGACATTTGATGAAAACTTTTGAAAATTTAATAAGAATTTACCCATACACTTTTCTAATGGTTGTGGAAAAATTTCAAAATCATGACCCAGGATTTTTTTATAAGCATTTAAGTAAATTATGTTACGTTTTTTACGTATTTAACTGTTTTTTCGTCAATTTTCAACTTCAAGTGTTTATTTGAAGAAATGATTGTTCCATTCAAACGGGGTATTTGAATTCTGAAGTTTTATTTAGAATCGTTTAAAAAATTATCTATCATTTGTTTAAAATTCAAAACACCCGTCCACATTAACTTATAATTATATAAGGTATAGAATACCCCACGGTGAAGTACGTCCTTTTTTCAGCATTTCGTTACGGTTGAATATTGGTTGTAATTTGGTTAATTTCACTATTGTTGTTGTTTTTTTTTTATTTTAATGATATGAAAGTAATATAAACGAGGCGTATCCCTCCACGTTGCTGTTTCGTCTCAAATCTCAATGTACGTACCTATATCCAAAAAAATGTGCAGTACGAATTGTCATGTAAAATAATGGCTGTTTGTTATATTACTCAGTTACTCCGATTTTAATCGTGTTTTTACAAAACGTTAAAATCATTAATACCACAGATCATAGAACAATATTTAGTAATTCGTATAAAATGCACAGATCCATTATATTATATACATACCTACCCTATATAATATGTACCTATTGTACTTATAACTGTTTACACCGAGTACTGTATAAACCACTCGATCATAAATCAATTGATTAATACCGATATTGGAAGAAATTAAAAAAAAAAACAAAAAATAAAAGTAGGTACGTAAATGTAGGTACTTCACCCGTGGGATATTCTTCGCTTCTCGGACAAGTCGACGGGGACGGGCGTATTGAATTTTAAAGAAACGGTAGGTCATCATTGTCCATATCGTCTATCATAGTCAAATGATTCTGAACAAAGAATCCCCCTTTCCGTCCCCCGCCCGAGTAGAACATTTATGTTGTGACTGCTTTGGGATCGCCTCGCACAAATCTGAAACCGCGTCCAGATCAAGATACATTTGTCGCCGACAAATTTTTGTTTTCCATCCGACGCGGGAAAAATTCGACAGCGTTTGTAAACATTGTTGCCTAACAATTTATTGACACGTCCAGACCGCTCAAATTTTGTCGATAATATTTTAATACATACGTTTATCAATACGTAATATTTGGTTATTCGTTCAGTTTATCTTCACATCCGCCTACATATTATGTAGTGCGTATTTTCACCCGGAAATTTCTCTTGAACGGATTTTTAAGTTTTTTTCATTTTAAATCCAATAACGGAGTGGTCAAAATAAAGCATTTGTCATTTGAGTAATTTATATCACGAAAAATAAATTCTATGGGGCCAAACTCAACCCGACTTCAAAAAAAAATTTTAAAAAAAGGATCAGTGGTGTAAAATTTCCAAAATACTAAACATTATTTTTCTTTGTCTAAAATACTAGTACGAACAAAATATCTCTCTTTGGAGGCTCTAATCGATTCTAAAACTCAAAATTGCGTAAGCAGCTACCGCAATTGCAACGACATTATCGTTCCACGTTTTGTCCTAGGCTAAATTCCCATACTAAAAATGTTTATCAATCACGTTGCTTTGGTGTGGACGCGTCAGGTTTTAAAAAATTTGTCGGTGACTTTTTTTGTCGGGAACATTTTTCGTCACCGACGTTGTCACCAGTGTCGGCGACAAATGTTCCTTGGTCCGGGCGCGGCTTTACATGCTACTAAAAAATCACGAAACAAAAATTGACGGGGTTAAATGCGGAAACCATTACAGGAGCGTTATCTATCGGCCTTTACCGAGTCTCGAGAACCGGTTGCGTGCTATTAACAGAGAATATGTGCCTTGTTGTGATTTCCGACCAATGTTCAACTATATATACGGCCGAACGTACCTCATTTGGTGTGAGGTCGCGTGCCCCAGTCGACAACCATAACTAGCCATAGGGCTTCACCCGATGACTCCCTTTACAAGTCTGTCGGTCGTGTTAACTTAGTATGTAAGGGAAACAATACACTTAAAATACTTCTAAAGGACAAGCTTAGCGTTTCATATATAAGTGGGAAAACGGCATGATTTCGTGTATTAATCATGTCTCAAACAGTCGACAGGGCACACCACCCGACCTCACCGAAAATTTTTGTTTTTTTTTTTTTGTTTTTTTCTAACCGGCTTTTCAAATTTCCTTATAATGGCATTTGATTTGTTTTTTTGACCGCGAGGGATTTATTTAAGAAATTGTAGATCATTTCTTTAGTTATAAACGATTCCGAGCAAAGCTGCAGAATCAAAATATGCCGTTTTTGTATAGAACGATTTTTGTAATTAAATATTCAAAGTTGAAAATTGACGTAAAAACAGTTTCTTACTTAAAAATTGTATAATAATACACTTAAGCGTTTATTTAAAAAAAATCTGGATTCACGATTTTTGAAAAATTTTCAGAATCGTTAGAGTGTTGTATGAGTAAGGTCATATTAAATTTTCAAAAAAAGTTTTTGTCTAATATTTTAAATTTTATTAGGGATAAACTTTAAAAAAACAAGGTATTTTCTAAATTCTATTTTGAGCCCAAAAATTGTCAAATTTTTTTGAAACTTTTTTACGGTATGTTACAACACGTCAATAATATATGGTGAAAATTTCAAGTTTCCACCAACATTATTTTCGGAATAATGACACAAAATTACTAAAGTCGATTTAATGAAAACGTCATTTACGGAATGTTTGCGAATTTCGCCGTTTTTGGTCCATTTTAGGATGTTTTAACGTGTTTTACCTGGAAAAACTATTGAGATAAAAGTTTAATTAATCCTCTAAGGACCATCTGAATCGAATTTCCGAAAGCGCTTCGCTCCACTCAGAATCTCAAATTTAAATTTGAACAAAATAGAAAAAAGTAAGGAATATACCGAGCGAAGCGAGTAAAAATTTTATATATATATATATATATATATCGTAGCCACTTCGTGAAATCAAACTTTTCATGAAAAGATGACCATTTTATGAAATGGAAACGGATATTTTACACTTCGTGAAATTCGAAAATATTTCACAAAATGGTTATTTTTTCATGATGTGGTCACTCCAATTTAACATCGTGTAATTTTTTTCACAATCCGGTCGTTTACTTTGTATAAAACGTATACGAGGTAATCAACACAACTTGGGGCGCTAAATTATTTTTTCCCCTCCCCCCAATATAGACCTTTATATGCCCCTGCGCTTAGATACTAAATTAGATGTTGGTAGAATACCAAACGAGACTTTAAATGAAATCCTTACGACTATTTCAGTATCATTTTATAGTAAATTTAGGCCTTCTGCACACGAAGCTATTCAAAAAATACTAAACTGTTTTGTGATTGAAATCATTAATCGGTCACTAACGCGCCGGTGATTCGAATCCATACGCGAGGCTATTCGTGATATACCTATCCGTGAGCGAAGTCTGTAGTTTGAACTGCGCGACTATGAATGAAAGACATTTATTGTCATCTTTTTGCTGCTCCATTGGGTGTTGATAGTGATTATAGTGATAAAGAAGTAGACAGATAGCATACTACTATTAAAGAAGAAATACAAAAAAAAAAAAAATAGAAGATTTTGGGTTCATCCATAACTCGAAAAAACTTCCATCACCGATTATTCGTCGCTGCGAGAGAATTGAATCTTTCGGATACTACATTTTTTTATGTTTTATCGGATGTCAAAAGAAAATTACTTGTATTTGGTGAAACCGAATTTATGTTCGTTCATTTTTTGAATTTGTACAAATTTTCGTATAAAACAAAAAAAAGCTTCGTAGAGCAGCAAAATATTGAAATGACGCAACTCAAAGGTCACACGTCAGTAGTGGCGCGATTAAAGAGGGCTTGGGGTGACTAAGTCCCCCCGTTGCGGTTTTAGCCCTCCCAGATTACAGAGGTGATTAAACAATTTTTTTTAAGTTAAATATTAATTAATCTTTGTTTTATACGTGCACAACTCTGAGTAACATTGGAAAATATTTGAAAAAAATTAATTGTGAAAATATTCAATAGTTTCGCTATGATTTTATAAATGTTAATCGTTAATACTAAATAAAATGTGAGTGTGTCGTGTGTGTGTGTGTGTATTGTTATGTTACTCGGTAAATTGTACACAGGCGATTTTTATAAATGTTTGTGCTCGATGTTGTGTTAGCGAGTGACACATTTTTTAACCTACTAAGTCCTCAGCCCACCCAAGAGTAGAGTCCTAAACGTGCCACTGCCGTCGGCCGTCGAATCTCTCGGAACTTTTCAATAACTCGTTGGTAATTTTATTAGTTATGATAACTATGTAATATATTATGTATAGTTATAGTAGCGCCGGCTGTAGTGTTCCGTTGAATAACACTGGTATAACTGGTAGTGGCTCTACGTGTGAACTAAATATAGAGATTCGCACCAGTTTCTAAAGAATCTAATTCTAGCTCCACGTGCGGACGGTCTTGGTGTAAAATGAATTTCATAAAACAACTTATATGTCGTATTATTTGTTTAGTTTTTGAACAATGGACGGCGCAAAAGAAAATGTAATACAAGGAATCGCCATTCCTAAATATATGTTGAACAACGACTCGAATTTAAGTCGGTTTTTCATTCGTCTACTTCGTGAATTTGGAAATAAGCCTGCAATGGTAATAGACGTATTATTATTGAAATAAACTCAACAAAAACTTTTTACACGTTGTTTTACTTGAGCAGGAAAACGATTTTATACATGATACTTACAGTGTAAAAATAATTATAATTCACAGTAAAAAAATAATTTATCAAACTTATTAAATCTAATGTTTCATGAAAGTAAAAAATATTTAAAATAGTTGCTCATATGATATGAATATTTCCCAAGCCATTTTAAATATCTAATATCAATTTTCAATAATAAATGCAACAAATAAAATTTTTTTGAGATTTCAAAGATTTTAAAAATAATAAAGCTAATATTTTTTCCTAGTTCCCAACAACGTTAGAATTTTAACATATGTTAAACTTATAACATTTATTGAAATATAAAATAAAAATTTTATTTGTGAATACTTCGACGTAAGTGTGATACAACTGTAGAAACTGTATAGAATAAAATTTTTAAAAAAAAAGAAGTTTTTTCCGTATACCTACCGAATAAATTATATTTTGTGTAAAAAGGTCGATGGACACGATGGATCGTCTTTTACATTCGCTGATGTTTTGAACGCTAGCTACAATATCGCGAGTTGGTTAAAATATGAGCACGGAATACGAAAATCAGACGTTGTTGGAATATTTTGTGAAAACACAATTTGGTACCCGTCACTAATGTTGGCAGTGTGGCACATCGGAGGTGTTTGTGCTTTGTTTAACCATATGTATAATATCAGTAAGTTTGACATATTTTCGCTTAATTTACATGATACCATCACTGTCCGAGTTGAAAATTGGTCATAGAGTAAATTATTGACTCGAACAAACCGAGTTTAAGTTTAACAGCGCATAAAATGTATGAATTACGACCAATAATCTCGTTGCTAAAGACTGATGTTAAAACATTTTAATTTGGTCTGTTTTTACCAGAGGAATTAACACACGTGCTAAACATAACTCAACCAAAATTGATGTTAACGTCAAAAACAAATTTGAAAACTACGATACACTGTGCCGAACGATTGGGTTTCGTCAAATATATTTGTCCCGTCGATACGATTTGTAACACGAGAGCAACCGAAGAAAACAACGACTTTGTGCCGACTAAATATGACGATGGCGAAACTGGTGTGATTTTGTTTTCTAGTGGAACAACGGGTTTGCCGAAAGGAGTAGAATTGTCTCATAAATCTATATTCCTTTTGACTTCCATCTTAAAGTTTGTATTGTTTGAAAAATTACAGTTGTTATTTGACTAATTTAAACAACGTTTTAGAGCTTTATTTTGAAATGTCATTTAAACCTAAACTTAAAAATATAGGTATCTTTAATCTGCACGTAAAATATATAGTAGGTAGGTAGTTGTGTATTGATATAAATCCGTGCAATTACAATAACTCAAAACCCTCGACGGGTAGGTAATTCGGTCATGGTGTTTACTGTTTTTTTTCAAAAATAAATATCGTACATAAGCAAGCCACGAATTGCTTTAGGGTGGAAAAATGTTATAAATAAATCGAGGCGGCAAAACGAAATTATTAAATCTTCGAAAAGACGGCAATAATATATTAGTGTTTCGTGTCTTCATTGTTATCGTATAAATTTCACTATATATCGATTGACTGCGAACGATCGCCATAATATTATACCAATGTATAAGCACGGACCTGTATATCTATAAAAAGAGAGAGAGAGAGAGAGAGAGAGAGAGAGAGAGAGAGAGAGAGTTCTTAATTGTAGTTTAGAGTGACCAATGTCATACGTCCTGTTTTTTACAGGATTTTCCTTTATTTTAGAGTTGTGTCCTGTTGTCCTAAAAAGTCTCTCAGGACGATTTTTGTCCTGTTTTTATTCAATCTTATAAAACTATGAATATGTTTATACCTATTTCATAGGTACAATATACATAAAATGCCCCGAATTATTAGAGAAGTTTTTCGGGAAAAGATGACAAATTAAAATGTGTAGTTATGCGATCCGAATAATTATCATCAATATGATTGAAAAAGTTTTCAGAAAAGTGTTTAGGAATAAAGTATTTGAGAACATTATAAAAAATTTGAATTTATGAAGTACCTATCTAACAACTATTTTTATTTATTTATTTTATGTATTTATTAAAAATGATGTATTAGTTTTGTGACTGTTTTAAAAGAATAGAAATAATATTAAATACACATTAGATACTATTTTAGGTATATTAATAATTAAGTTTTTTATTATGATTAAAAATTGTGATAAGTTTGATTGGATTATTTGAAAAAACTAAGAAAATTATTTGCATTTTTTTAAACATGGTCACCCTATAATGCAGTTTTGCGTTGAGTTATTTTTAAGTTTACATTGAATTAGGTATATGAAAATAATTTTACTATTATATAGGTACTGTTCTTGCTAACATTAGATTTCAAACATAGGTTTCACAATTAGGTAAATATTTTTTTATTCGTGTACGTACCACACTTTTAGGGTGGCTTAAAAAAATGTGATTTATTACGTGTACCTACCTACTCGAGACAGGTTATCTTCAAAGTTCTCAATAGTTTTCATATAGCGGATAAAAAACGATTGAATATGTACCTACGTAAAAACTGTGAATAGATACTCACATTTCACAGTATACCTACTAGATTTTTACGAAATCTATTTTCCGTAGAAATTTTAATAATATACCTAACAACGTTTTAGTAGGTACAACGAAAGTCGAAACACTATTTATTACGTTGCACTAATAGAACATTCAACTTCATTTAGCGTATTTTCATTAATTTCAGTGTACTTACCACCGTGATACGATTTATCGCAATGGTATTTCAAAATTCCGTTTCACGTGATCATTATTACCCTAACACGTAAAATAATTTCAACTACAACACCGTCGATACGATTTCACTCCTTATCTAGACACGCGGTAGCGTGTCAAGCCAAGTTCTAGCTAACAGAACTGGCGAGCAGCACCGTGTGTAATATTACACTAACCATTTGGAGCCACTTTTGACCCCTTCATAACTCAAAAACTATTCCACATAAACATGTCAAATTTGGCTCATATATTGAGACTTACTAGATACATATGTTTTCCAAATTTCATAAACATATCTCAAACCGTTATTTAGATATTAACGTCCCAAAATCGTCATTTTTATCACTGACTCACCTATAGATCAAAATTCTAACCCACTTCCAGATGACCTAGAAAGTTCAAATTTGGCATACAAATAGGTAGTTAGGTTAATATAAAGGAAAAAATCAGAAACTTGAAAATTTTTAAATCGCGGCTCCAAAAATACGTCCAGTCGATATGTATCGTCGTGTCGATATTGGCGACCCGCGCGCCATAATTAAATAATTAATCTTACAATTATGAATTATCCACCCATCAGTAGAAATTATAGTAAATAAAAAAATTATGATAATTAAAAATAATATACTCAAAAGAAGATAAAATAATTTTATATTAACTTTACATATATTATAGTATTATACTCTGTATACAACAGAAAATATTTTATAATAAATACCTATTATTAATGTTAGTAACTGAATTATAGTATATAGTAATAAACTGTATTTATAGAATACGTCATGGTAAATTATTTTTATCGACGATCGAAACGAAGTCGTTTCGGGGGAAAAATTATCAGTACTAAGAATAAACAAAAAGAAAAAAACCAAATAAAATTGTTAGATGTATATGTACACAGAGAACAATTCCCTATTTGCTTAGCATATGCTATTACTATCCATAAATCACAAGGCCTTAGCCTTGACAGAGCTCTTCTCGATATAGGCTCCTCTGTTTTTACTAAAGGGCAGGCTTACGTTGGACTCTCCAGAGTTAAAACCTTAGATGGAGTACATCTTATCAATATAGATCCAAGTCAAATCAAGGCACAAGAGAGCTCTATTGTAGAGTACAACCGCCTGCGCACGCTATACCGCCCCGACTTGGCCAAATTAAGTATCAACAGAAAACGCGTAAAAAAAAAACCAGATGCTGAATGGGCAATTCACTCCGACATTTCAAAAGTACAAGAAAATATAAATAATAATACAAAAAAGACAATTATAACCCGTAAACGTAGGAAAATACAATAATTTAACAAAAAATTTTATCGTGAATAAGTAGCAATTAATAATTTACAAACAAAAAGTAATGATATCTCACCAAAACATACATGTGAAATGATAGCCAAGTTCAATACTATAATATATGCCCTGGTTGTTGACTTCAACGACAAAAGAAGTGAGATCTAAATGGATGCCAAGTTCAATGTTCAGTCAAGAAATTTATTTATAACAACATAACATATAATTTCTTCTTATCACTTAGAATAATGTTTTGAAGCCTAAGGTCTGACTTGGCTGGTTGTCATATACGATAATTTTACCTAGTGGCATTTATTAAAACAGTGCTCATCCATACCACACCACCCACACTAATCGAATAGGTACTGTACCTACGCGACGCGTACTATCGAATTCGACTAAACAAAAATAATATAATTACCAGTTATACGACGTGGGGACACCAGCTATACGTCACGTACGTGTGTATCCAACTGTCCGAGCGGGGAACACAAAATCGAACGATGGGAATAATTAATTTATCGTCCGAGTCGAAACGACCTCAGGGCTCAGACACGTTTCTATAACGTCACAAATCGTGTTTTAGCCACATTCATTCGTTTGTGAACCACTCTGATGTTTCGTTGGGCCTGATTCCGATGTTTCACGGATACGGAATGCTCGTGAATTGTTCGTGTATGACCGTTGGCGGTAAATTGATAGTGCTCAAATACTTTGACAGAGAATTATTTTTGAAATCCATTCATGTTCAAAAAGTATGTGCACATACTTTCGTTTCGTGGCACGTTGAATTGACTTTGACTAAACGTTTGCTCGATTTCTCGTCAATCAAGGTGACAATTTTATTTGCTGTGACCCCGCTCATGGTATTCTTGGCTAAAGATCCTGCGGTAGACGATTATGATTTATCGTCTTTGAAAATCATTTATTCCGGCGCGGCTCCATTACCCAAAGAGATTCTACTGGACGTAATCCAAAGACTGCGTAAAGACGGTTCATTAAAAATACTACAAGGCTATGGAATGACAGAATCGTGTGTGGTGTCGACCCTTTACGACGCGAATATAACCAAATGCGTGCACGGTTCTGTCGGTAAAGTGATATGTGGAATGGCAGCGAAAGTTAGTCGTGTGTAATGTACGCTGAAATTTATTATTTAATCGTACACTGTTGTTGTTTTAAATTTCAGGTGATTGATTTGGAATATGGCAAACCTTTGGGTGCAAACAAAACCGGTGAGATTTGTTTTAAGGGACCGTTACTCATGAAGGGTTATTATAAAAATCACAAAGAAACTTTAGCAACTATTGATTCTGACGGTTGGCTTCATACCGGAGACGTCGGATACTATGATGACGACCGACATTTTTACATAGTTGATAGACTTAAGGAACTCATAAAATACAAAGGCTACCAGGTAAAAAAAATGTCGGTTTGAATAGAATTTACGATAATTTATTTTTAACTCATCTTTTAATTGTAGGTAGCTCCTGCTGAGTTAGAAGCCTTGTTATTAACCCATCCGGAGGTCGTAGATGCGGCAGTTATTGGTCTTCCGAGTGAATCGGCGGGAGAACTACCTATGGCGTTTGTAGTCAAATCCCCTATGTCCAAATTGACTGAAAAAGATATTATGAACTTTGTTGACGGTAGAGTATCTATTTAAATTATATTACTGTTCAAAAATGCATTAAATTTATTTACTGTGATGTTTCGTTTACTAGGGCAAGTGTCAACACAAAAGCGTTTAAGAGGTGGTGTACGATTTGTAAATAGTATTCCAAAAAATCCCAGTGGCAAAATATTAAGAAGAGCTCTAAGAGAATTAGTTTATAAATCAAAATTATAAAAAAAAAACTGTATTCATTTTATGCATTTTTTAGAACTTATCTAGAATCTAGTATAAACATTTAATTTATTTATTTAAAAATTAGGTATATATTATGTACGCTGCATTTATAATTACGTATGAATTATAAACGAAAATTATGACTCAAAACTCCAAAATATAGATTAATAACTCATGCATTTGGAATTTATAAAAGAGAAATTAACACTTTGAATTTGAAAACATTATAAATATGTATAATATAGAAGTGATTTTACGTATTTATTTTACTTTTTTTTATTATTTTTTTTATTTGTTGAGATTTTAATGTTTCATTATGATATCTCGACAATTACAATTTATATAAGCACATGATATTTGTAAAGCTCACACTACTAAATTTGGAGGCCTGATTGTCTTATAAAATTTAGTGTGTGTATAATTAGTATAATTTTGTTGGTTGAGAGGGCGTTAATAAGGAAAAAATTTATACTGAAGGTGGAAAAGAGATTTTTTAACTGCGATCATTGGAGTGAGAGAGATGGGCAATTCAAGAGTAAGTGTTGGAGATCACAGTAATATTTACCGCATTTGGGTAGGGGACAATACATACTGCTGTTGTGTCTCAATTTAAAATAATGGTGTGGTAGTAGGCTGTGGCCGGTGCGTAATCTGGTGAATTTGGTTATGGCAGCGCGGCTCATTTTTAGCGATTGAAACCCTGGTTGGGTGGGTATGTTTTTGAATAAAGACCTATAAAATACAGCATAGGACTCTGGAAGGGAATCCCATTCCAACTTCCATACCTCCTGTATTGATATTCAATGTATGGTGACTTGATCAGTATAAGGAATTATTTTACTTTTGTGAGTCATTTTTAAAAGATGACATAATGATATGCAAACAATCTCCCATATAGCAATTGAATGCCCGTTCCGTGCATTCAAAGGCACTATAAATGATATCCATACTGCTAACATGGATGTGATTGATTGGATACAAAATCTGGACATGAATCTTTAGCTTATAGTTTCAAATTCATCTCAGCTATAATAGTTACCACCTGCCATATTAGACATATTATTATTTTATTTTATTTTATATTATTTTATCTTATTATTATTATTTGTATCCTATTCTATATAGTTTGTTATTATTTACATGTTTAAATTTGTTGCTCTACTTTGTCATACGAAATATATATATATATATTTAAAAAATATTTGATATCAACTTCAATTTAATTAAAAATGTTACTGACATACAACTTGTGAAAATATGTTTTATTTTTTTACAATAATTACTTTCCGAGCAGTTAAAATTAACCCGATTTAGAATCATATTAGTTAGAGCATTGGGCCATGAGTAAAAATATATTTATAATATCAATAATAATAAAATAATTAAAAATGCTCGGAATTAATTTTTAAAACTGTTGGGTTCATTGTATATCATTTATCATATCAACTCAACAGTGTTCAATAAATGTACAAACTCATACAAATTTGATATATTTATACATAGGCGAAACTAGACATTTGTGTAAGGTCAGGCCAAAATACTTAAAAATGTCCCCCTCTCCGTTTCAAAAAAAAAAAAAATCGACAATTCAAATTTTGATGCTCATGACTGTGTTTTTTATATAAATATTTAATATATCTACACGTCTTTAATAAAAATAGTCACAATATCACAATGTATTAAACTTAGGTATACAGGCAAAGAAAACTCATGATATAAATATTTGTTTCACAAAAACAATTGAGTCGTAATTTTTCAACTTTTAACTATTGTAAAAAATAATTTATCAAATTGAGCTTTATAAAACTTAGACCATAGATAAAAAAATTCGCCTAGTCAAAAATCTAAAAAGGGACATTTTTTACTGGACGAATAAATTATTTAAAATTCAATAACAATTTGATTGAAAAAATCGCTATGTACCTACTGTGAAAATAATAATTCACGTTAAAATTCAAAAAAATATTTTAAAAAAATTAAAAAAATGTATGAAAAAATCTTAGCAGTTTCTAAGATTTTAACAGCATTGTTAGAAAACTACCTATACGAATAGAATAATGTTTAAAAAACACACACTCACAAATTATTGTGAAACCAACACAAATTTGAACAAAATCTAATTTATAATAAACAAAATCAATATTTTGCGTTATAAACTAGAATTATCATTAATTTTAATTGTCTTATCTGTATTTTAGTTTTCTTTTAAATGTTATTGTTTTTTCAAATATGTCCCTCATCTGTATCATTTTCAGGGTCTGACCCGTAGTTTCGCCTATGTATATATATGACTAGTCTTACAAAACCTTCTTTTTAGTAACACAGTTTAAAATAAATAAATAATTAGGTTGTGCTAAATCAAAAAACTGTCTCAGTAATTTTAGTACCAACAATAACAAAGTATTTTTCAAATATTTTTACATCAAATAAAACTTAAATCAAAGAAATTGAAATTTAAAATGTGTAATTGTGTAATTGAAAATGGAAATGTGTAATTAAAATTATAGGTAAGTCCAAAATGGTAATCCCTTGAGATGATATTCGTTTATAATAAACCTTGGTTCCAGTTACAAGCTAAAGACTGACACGCTGGAAGATATTAAATGTGGATACATATAAAATGATTTTGTAAGACTCCACATTTGAACACCTACTCTAAAGCTAAAACAGTCTAATTACTGATTGATAAATGAGTATTTTGTAGTTGAGACAATTTTACATTTAAAAGGTAATTTAAGTAAAATGAATACTTTCAAACGGTGTGAAGTTCTCTCAAGATTTATTATAACCTGAATTAATTGTTCCGACCTATAATAGAAACCTAATTAGTTTATAAATTATAATCTATTTAGTTTTATATTAATATATAGAGAAAAATTCAAAGTATATAACAAAACATGAATTTTCTTGAATTATAACATTAATAATGGGATATCAAAATAACATGTTTTAATCATAATAATAAATAAATTAACTTTGACTTATACAGTATTTACTTTACAAAAATAAAAACATAAATTTATGTATCTAAATACAACTTAAGATTTATTATTAGTCACAAATATTTATTCAGGTATATTATGTACACAATCAACTTAAACTACATTGTACATTTGTCATTCATTTTTAATGAGTTATCAATGATATAAAAAATATAATTTACGGAAGTACATTTTATGAATTTCATTGTAATATGTAAACATATTAATATTCATTTTTTGGTGGTATTAATTTATAATAATCATTTTCAAATCCATTGTTGACTAGTTCTTCGAATACTTCTCGAGAATTTTCTTTTTTCGATATCACGATATGTCTATTTTCATTTTGTCCATAACTTTTGGTTTTTAAACCAAACTTTAAACAGATGCTATTTAAAAGAAAAATTAAGAAATTAAATAATGTACTATAAAACAATAAATAGAATACTTTACACATGAATGAGTTTACGCTCTTCCTTTGTAAACTCCGTTGAAAATGTTAGTTTCTTTTTTGGACTATTCAAAAACTCCATTATATGTTTTTTGATTTCTCTTTGAAAGGCAAACATAATTTTTTGTCTGGCACTTGAACCAATAGTGGTGCTTTTGTTACCCAACCCCAAGTTTTTAGGAAGTTGAACAACTCTGTACAAAAAAAAAAAAAATTAAATCATCATTTGGGTAAAAACAGATTAAATAAATCTAATAGTTTCTATTATTTGACAATAGTAAGAATAGTTCAACTAATAAATTATTTTATACTTCACAATTATAAATGTAGATGAAAATATTTAACTAAAACTGTTTAATTATAAAAATATTTTCAAAAAAATATGTATCTAAAGAATTGTATTATATAATTTCTATTTTCTGTAAATATCTTACTCTATTGGTTCTAATCGTCCTTGACTATTTTTTCCCAGGCCAACACCTTCTTTCCATCCCATCATTTTTAAAAGTTTATTACCAATATTCTCTTGGGATAACTTTGTTTGACATTCATCATTTTCAATTATTTCATTAGTAGTTGAAATGGAAGATGGAATATCATTTGTTTGTTCTAAATTATTACATACATTCATTTTATTAATTGGACTTTCTTTATCCTCGTGTTCCTTAATCTAAAATGTATAGAACAATTTTTTTCAAAACCAAACTAAATGATGTCATGATACATTAACATATAATAAATAATATAATGATACTTTAATATCTTACTTTAATTGTAAAACAAATGTCTTTTAACTTATCATAAGCTGATTTATAAACATCTTTTCGGGCAGCTTTTTGTGATGGCCCAGAGCTCGAAGCAATCAACTTATTGTGTATGTACAAATCAGCTTTGCTGTATAAAAATGAATAATAATTACATTTTGAAATGATAAGTTGAGTTACAGTAAGTTTCTTTTAAAACAAATCATCTGAAAGTGATGTTTTAAGTTATATTTTTCAACTTTCAAACCCCCACATAAATATGAATATTTTGTCCTAATACCTACATTTTTTTTTCATATCTTTTGTCACATATTTAAAAATTTGAAATACTTAAGGTAATAAAAGGTAGTGAAATAATGTCTATAGAGGTAAAACATCTTAGAAGGTCCATTTCTACACTTGGCCAAGTATAATGATTACATATACATATATAACTGAATATTTCAAAATGGATTTAAATTTATTTGACTACATGAAAATAATCGTTTTTCATTGAAATTCTTACTTCAATACACAATGCATAAAAAATATTTTATTGAGTTAATTTTTATGGAACTTGATTCATAGGTAAAAAAATACATAGAGCATTTTGGTAAAAGAAAATTTTAAACCAGTTTTAGATTAAAACATTTTTTCAATAAGAGAGAAAAATAATATGATGGAATAATTCATTTTTGGTAAAATTTCAATTTTAAACTTGTATAAAAAATACCCGACTAACCATTTTTGCCTTTTTTCAAAACCAATAATAAAACTTATAAATATCATGCTATTAAATTTATAGGAATTAATATTAAGGATTAAAAATGTATATACTTACATGCATTACTTACATAATTGGTGGATTTGATACATAATTTGCTTTATCAAATTTAACCAATGGCATTGCTATGTCGCAAAAACTACATGATCGATCAAGAATTTCAATGGGATCTTCAGAAATTCCAATCGTCAACATAAAACCAGGCAAAATATATTCAGGATGATAGGGTGTTATAGCTTTAGAATTTGTTATACGTTTTTGGTTATTATTGTTTGGAGTATTACTTTGACAAATTCCTAGAATATATAAATATAAATTAATTGCGTAACATACTTTCAGCTTATGTAAAGATTAATGAAAACATATTTCATACTTTTAGCTCTGTCTATAGCAGCATCAGAAGCAACAACAAATGTTCTTTGTAATTTTCCTTTACGTTTTTCTCTAAAATCATCAACTAAACCCTTTGATAGGTTTTCGATAAGGTCCATAGTTTGTTGTGGATACCTGGAAATTTAAAAATTTCAAACATTAATTTATTAGTTTATTAAAAACACTACGTTAAAACAACTCACCTACACCCTAAAAATTCGATATTAAAAAAGGTTTGAGCTAAACTCACTAAGCGATCTTCCTGGTACTTATTTTTGTGTTCGACTAAGAACGCCCGTCTAACTTGCCAGTGTTCATTACTTTCATGGTCAGATCTATATTTGTCAACGTCCCACGATGTGTCAAAACTCATTGTGATATAAATGTATTCTTGTAACTGCATAAAAATCACGCAGAAAAAAGCAATCAACAGACATTAAAATAGCAGAGTTAATTACGACGAATATTTAACGATGATATCAAATTCGAAATATATGTATGTAAAATAAAAGATTATTTATTATTAATATGCGAAGTTAAACTGTTATATATTTTTGTTTCTCAAAAAATTATCAAAATTAATATCACACTGAAATATTAAACCCGTACTTAAGAATGAATGGTTACCACGTTTGAGATCCGGTTTCCGACGAAAACGAGTACACTGAAATGTAAATCGTAACGACAAAGCACTCGGCCGGTATAATATACCGCGAATATTTGGATTTACACGTCCGTTCGACTGCGAATGAAACAAGCTACGAAATAAAAAACACACACAGGTCAGGCGTGGTTTTATTGGCTAGTTTTAATCGTGGCATGACCCACGAAAGATCAAACAAAGGGCAACAAACTCGCAACGAACGCACGGGAATTCAAAAGATGTAAATATTTACGTCGGTCACGCAGAGACTCGGAGATCTAAAGCTTTTCGAGATAATATCAGTATTGTTATAACCTAAAATGAATTCGACGTGATAATTGCTAACGACACGAATTATACGCAATAGATGATAACATTTCGGTTCGATGATAAGGATAATAGTAATATCTACGAGACGCGCTGTAATCAATTCACTTTTATTTTTTACAAACGACGTGCATTTAGTATTTACCACGGTATTTACCACCAGGCAAAAGTCACAGATTTCAACAGTAACATAGTGTACCTGAAGTTTCTATAATGCGATGAATATAAAATTGACCGACATGAAAAAAAAACAATTACACGAATTATTCTTTATTCTTACTCAAACTAAAATATAACAAATGAAAACAGTAATTTGAAAAAATTATTTAATGAACGATAAAATAAATAAAAAAACAACTTAATTTGCTACTATACACTAGTATTCAGATACTACACAAAAAAAAATATTTTCAGAGGCAGTTTGAGATTATACATTTTCATACTTTTCATACCAAATTATCTATATCTTTCTCTTTGAAAAACTTTCCTGACATTTGTGGGGGGGGGGGGATATATTCTATAATTTTGAGAAAAGTGAAAAAAGATTAAGTTAGGTTAGGTTAAGTTTTGCAATATAATGATATTTATTTTCTATTACAATTTTTTCCATAGTAAAATGGTGTAAAAGTTATGTTCAATCTCTATAGGTCAAAAGTTGTATTTTTTCAGGTACATGAACATAGTTTACACTTAAAAGAAGTAGTTTCCAAAATCCTTAATAATTTTCCCAAACATCAAGGAAAACTACAGGTAGAAAGAGTATCCAAACCAGTTCGACCTCCTTTAAAATACTTCTCTGATCATGATTGTATTATAATTTGCTGGAACTAAATTGAAATCACGTGTCTCCGTGTATGAATTATTTGATACATATTGCTATTATTTAAATACATAATTTATTTTTCACGATGTAGAAACCATTTGTCTTACTTTTTTAATCCAAGTAAAATAAATAGGAAGTAACAAAAGTCAATTCTTATTTTTTATCAAGTTCTTTGATATTATTCATAATTTAATGACAATAAGCTACACCACTGAAGGCCTGAGCTGCTAAATTTTCTCCTTGATTGTTTTTAGATTTTGAGTGAAGCTTAGGATCTGTTTGTCATATAATTATTTTTTGTTTTTTTCTGGAGACACTTCTTTGATAAGTAAACTTTGTCCAAGAGTTACGTTCAGCAACTCCACAGATCAAAAATTGCAAGTCAATGATACTTTGAAAGTCATTGTTCGCAGAATTAAAATAAAACTATCACATATTTGAGGTAAAAGCATTAAAATTTTCAGTTGGTAAGATTTTTTTTATGCAATTTTAGTTGCGTAGTCACAAATCCAAAAGCAATATTGTTGGCAATTTGAAATTTTCACCATATATCGACATACTTATTACACTTTTGTTTTACCTAACATGAAACTACCACTGATCAGTATGCAATAAACCTGAAAACTGCAAGGTTATTTTAGGCAAAATAAACAGAAATTACAAATGGACTGCATAATTGTAAGACATTATATTCTTTTGCGAAAAAGGCATATTTTTTCATACGATATTCAGCATACCTAGTATTTAATCAAGATTTGAGAGAAGATCAACTAACAACGTATTAAAACAAAGTTCAATACACATATACATGGGAACTACTTGTATTCAGCAACTGACATATATTAACACAATACCACTGAGAATATTGGATTTACAGTAATTATTGATTAAAAGCTAGGGATGATTTAACACATCATACATAAGAATAGATTAGATAGTCTTAAGAGCTTAATTGAGAAACCTCAGAGTGATTTGTTACCCAATAAGATATCTTCACTCTAAGTTAATATAATTTAGTCTTAATAATTTAAAATTATTTCCTGAATAGCCCGAATTGAATACATGAATAAAATTGGGTAAATATCAACTCATGGAAATTTTTTTATCTCAGCAAAAAATAGTTTTTAAATCATACACTAACTCAAAAGTTTATCAAAATATTTTGAGTTTATTTTTTAAACAGTATTTAATAGAATTTTGAGTACATCTTTTAAAATTGTATTGTTTAGCAAAAAGAATACATTTATATAAAATCAAAATTGTTATACTCATACTATGAAAGTTAAAATCTATTAGCCAAATAAACATGTGAGATAAACACAAGAATATTGAATTGTAGAAAAATTGTGTTACAATTTATAAAAAGTTGACAATTTGTATAAATAGATTCAAACAAATGTTTTTAAAACTTCAATTACCACAAGAAAAAATATAAATTTAAAAATAGTCAAAATAAATTAGTATTATAAGCCTTATTATAGTACTCCTTCGTTAATACAAACTTGATGAGATTGTTTAATGACCTGTTTGTATTAAAAAAATGTATGTAATTGTCTTCTGGGACTTAAACAACAGCATATGTAATTTAATAATTTGTGTTAACGAGGGAGTACAGAAAAAAAGAAATACAATAATATTATTATTGTGCTAAGAACCAGTCCACCATACATTTTAAAATGCATTTATTACTTAGTTCCAAGTCTCTTATAACAATTTAAATTTAAATAACATGATTGATGCTTTGCCATTAGTTAAATATGTTTTGTTAATTACATTTTAAGTAGTTATAATAACAAATATATGATAACAGCTTAATTTATTGGTAGATTAAAAAAAATAATAATAACTTGTAATATTTAATGATATATGTAATTTGTACATATTAAATAAATTAAACATTTTTATTAGAAAAATGCTGGTACCAAAATCATTATCATTAAAATATATTTTAAGATTTAATTAATCATTACTATAAATTAATGTTTTGAGTATAATCATAATCTATTGTTGGAATGACTGATTGTACAAATTTCAAAAATATAATCAAATACATATGTACTTTTAAATTTTTTCCTCCTTTTGTCACCATCTTGATAAGTTTTTTCATAACTCTTGCATGTCTGAAATAAAATAGAATCATAAATCATACTTCTTTTGTATGATATTCTAAATTATAATTAATTATGAAGATAAATATATAAGACAATATTATTAAATATACTGATAAGAAATATGTAATGTTTTAGTAGAATTAGAACTGATTCAGAGTATTTCATAGAAATTAATTAATTTATAATTTTAAAGAACTAAATTTGTTCAAACCAAAAAATGTAATTCATACCATGATTAATTATTAAATTTCAGAACATTTCTCAATCAATGTTTAAAAAATTAAACCAATAATAATTATTAGTAATCAGTTAGTGACTAATAATACATTTTAATTAAATTGCTGTTAATTTGTTTAATTTTTTTTAATCTATGAATAGGATAATTTATCTCCACAAAAATGTTATACTATATATCATTATTCAAGTAATTTTTTATATGAGGAAAGTAATATAAAAATTAAAATTGCAGGCGTCCATACTTGCAAGGATGAATAGAAGCCATTGGAGGCCCAGGGATATGGGGATGAGATTCCATGGTAACAGTTTTCTTAGCATAATCTTGACTAACATCATCATACATTTCTTTCACACTTAAAGGTATTCGGTCCTAAAATGCATAAAAAAAAAATTAAAAATAATATTAGTTTCTCATCAGTATTAATCAACTCAAATTTGTTTTTTTTTTTGTATTTTTAAGATCCAGAAAATATTTTTACATGTAAAATACAAACACGGAATGAATTGATTTTTTTTTTTTCATGAATTTCAATCAATATAATGATATTTTGAAGAAGTACTTACTTCATTATAACCACAAAGCCATAATCTTGGAGTTTGGTAGAATTTGTCATACGTAATATACAAATCATATGTTCGAGTTTTTAATATTTCATTAATAGATGTACTTGATAAATGTTTTCCTTTTTTGTGCTCTGTATCAACAATAGCCTGAAAAATAATATTTGTATTTAGCAGTAAAATTAAAAAATTGAAATAATAGATATACTTGTTATGTATAATCAGAAAACTTATTGAAGTATATTAATGACTAATTATTTAATAATAATATAACGACTTCCCAGATTATTTCTTTAGAACCTATACATATAATATGGCATAAAAAATAATTACATAGATGAAAATGTTGATAATGTTTAATTTTTACCTAAAGTGAAAATTTGCAATGGCTTTAATTATGAAAATTATAATATGGAACATAATGTTTTTTTTTTTTTTTTTTGGTTTAAAATTTAAGTTATCTATTCAAATTATTAATATCTTTTATTAAAAATAACAAATAGTTCTATTATGAATATTTTAATCTTGAATTTATAATTTAAAAAATTAAAGGAAACACTTACTATACCCAACCTCTACAAATAATTAAAACTGAACTTTCTACCAAGTAACATCTATAAATTAACATATTTTTTAGACAAATGGTACAATGATGTATTATCATATCAATAACTATTAAAAAAAAAGCCAAAACAACTTTTTTATACAATAAAAATTTATAAATTTGTCTCATATTATTAATTATAATACCCAAAAACATAAGAAATAAAATATCTAATTTATAAATGGATTTATAACTTGAATTTTCAAATTTATAAATACTTATGATTATATGCTAATAATTTTTTTTTAAATTTAAATTATTTTATTTTAGTATTTTTTATGAATGACTTAACTATAACCATATCATTTGAAGACTATAACAATAATTAGGTATAAGGTAAAATCAGTTAAAATATTAAAAATTTCATGTGATGTTAACTTAATGAATATATTATACTGATCAAATTGACTTATGAAACATAAATTTGATAAATTATATAAACTAAAAAATATTTTGACAATAATGAGACATGAAATAACAATGATAATATAAAAGTTGCTACAACATAAAATTACCGATTCATCTTCCAGTAAACCACTTTCTACGAATTCATCCATATCTATAGCCACACTATCATAATCATCAATGCTAGCATCCTGGATGTCTGAATTATAGTTTAATTCAATGTGATTTCCTGTAGATTCATTGATTGGAATCTGATTCGGGCTTGCCCCGTTAACATTTTTTAAACCTTCCTATAAACAAAAAAAAGCATTAATATTTTTTAATATTTTTAATGATATTTCTAACTAAAATAACTGTCAATACAAATAGTTATGGAAACAATATCTTAATATTTAGGTAGGTGCTAGTTAAAACGGTAAAAAGTAGTAATCAATTCTAATCAAGAATATTTTATTACATTTTCATAGTCAAAATACTATTTTGATATGCAGTTTACCTTAATTTATTAATTTTAATAATAAATAATACAAATTTAGTTACAAAATTAATAAACAATATAAAAAACTACTATGTTTAGTAAAATAGACATTAAATATTTGTCAATGGTCCTGATTTATTGTATGAAATTAATTTTAAAGTCCCTAACTTCTATTCTCGATCACATTATCCTTTCTTCATACCCATCTGCACCACTAATTATTCATATAACAGACCTATTTTCAAAATAATGCGCATTGAAAACGAGAACATCCCCACCTTCACTTTTTTTTATAGCTTATTAAACTATATAATTAAATTTGTATGTTTGTGTCTACAAAAATTGTACTATTTTGTAAAATAAAATAAACAAAAATAAAAAAATAAAAATGTAAACGACAATTGCATTTTTGAAGATAAATAAAATTCAAAATATAAATTCAAGCATATTACCTTGATTTAAAACAAACTCCTAAATAAATATTAATGAGATTACTGTTTGTTGATTTTAACAAACATCTCTTAACCAGTTACACCAAAAATTATACCTTAGATATTTTTCCATTCAAAGATACAGCAGAAGAATCAAAATGAAAGGCCTCAACCCATCCATCACTCCCTTCTTCCAATTCAACAATTTTCTCTTGAATTTCACAGTTTTCAATCTAAAAAAAAAAAAATAAATAATAAGATATTATACATTATAGTTTTAACATAATTATTGTTGAACTGATTTAATTATAATATTACTTACATGCTTATATCGACGCAAGCATGGAACATTTCTAGTAATTAAAAATTGTTTATTTTTTGGCAAATAAGATTTAATTTTGCAGTCGTCGCCATTAGCCCATTCCCATGTTGGACAAGTATGCACTAAATGGTCACCAGCAATGACGAATTCACTCGGTGTAACTACACCTGTTTGTTTAAACCTTGATTCCTGTAAAACAAATATCATTATTTTACTTTAGTCATTTGTCTGTCTGATCATAAAACAAAATTTTAAAATATATTATTTCAATGAGATAAAACACTATGAAAACTAATTTTCAATCAAATCTGTCAAAATATATAAAAACATCTATCCTCGGGACCCAACGTCACAATGACTTAATGTCATCTTTACCAAAATTAGTATACCTAATTATAAGATTTACTGTAAAAGTATTTACACAAAATCTGTTTTACTACAGAGATATTACTTAGATCCGTAGACAAAACAAACACAGTTAGTGGTCAATTAAATAACATAGATTCCTGTCGTGATTTCTAATCAAAACGATATCGTCTTAAAAGTAGAACTGCGTAAGACAGTACAATCGACTTTGAAATGAAAAAAAAAATCGAAATAAAAAATTTACCTTTAACACAGGAGTGAAAAATCCAGCGACACCTAAGGCTGTGCCTTTGACGGTGTTGACAACGTTTTGCATGGTTATTGGTTTCTAACGGACTAATAATTCAGATATCGGAGACACACACACACACGAACACACTCGGCGATATTACCTAACGACGTCAATCGAGAATCCTCGGAGAGAACCCGGTCGCTTTCACTTTGCCAAAAACGTATTACAATTGACGGGACACGAGTAGAAAAAAAACTATAATGTATTCAAGAGATGTAGAGGGAAAAAAACGACCGGTCGAAAACTCGAAACGCGAAGCAGAAGAACAAGACGAAGAAGTAACGAATTCAACATTCCGGTCGTAACCGATGTGTTATAGGCGACATAAATTAAAAACGAAAACACAGATACGAGATAGGTACCCACCGCGTCCGTGTGCTATATTAGTGCGCGCGCGTGTGTTTATTATTATTATTATTATTATTATAATATTAGGTTATTAAACGCGGGCACATGGTGTCGGGTCTAGGATAATAAAAAAATCAATTTTGCGGTACGGCGCGTGACAGTAGACGCGGGCGACAATTCGTTTTTCAAACACGTTTCGACGCACAGCGAAAAAAAACACGAAACGCGGGAACTCGGCCCTGACCCGGCACTGGTATGTGACGTCACCGCCGTATTCGGTATTATAATAACGTATCAATTCACCGAATGATTTTTTCGCCGTACGCTTGTAGGTACAACTACTACTACTACTACTACTACTACTACTACTACTACATCGTATTAAAGCGCAGAACAATAATAATAATAATAATAATAATAATAATAATAATTATTATTATTATTATTGTTATTAATATTATTATTTTCGACGCTGTGACATTCGGCTGCACGGGCGTCGCGACGGCCAAAGACGGTTAAATGGACCGTCGTTTTCACGTGCACTTAAATGACATCGTAAATTGTAATGACGGCTGAATACGCACTAGTCATCTCACCACGTATTATTGCTGTCATCCGGCCCTACGAAATGTCAACGCACACGAAACCATAACTATATTTATATAAATATCATACAAACGATAATTGGCTAACGATCTGGACGTAACGTTTAAAAATAATATTAATAATAATAATAATAATAACAATTACACGAATGCGATGGGTGATCTGAGACGAACGACAAACGTTTTCTCGTAGCGTCCACGAATCGACATGTGCACACAGCCACGAGCCGGGTGGGCCAAGGCCTGCCCTCGTGGGCGCCGCCTATTTGACGGGACACTTCCCCACTGGAAAAACAAATATGTACACTTTTAATTTAATAAATATTACCATAATATTATGACCTATTAACTTAGTTTTATTCAGGACAGTGTTTCCCAACATTTCTATTACTCAACGCCTCTTTAAGATCTTCAAAAATATCACACCACCCTCCTTCCAGGTCGATTAAAAAAAAAAAAAAACACAAATAGTCTAATTTTTATAAACAGACATTTCATTGGAGTACAAAAAAAAATTAACCATATACCGAAACAATTTTTACTTTAAATAAAAACGCGTACTAAAAATCTAAATAATAATTATGTGAGTAAAAACGAAGCTAATCGGAAATAATACAATGAGATAAGAATTTTAATTACTATTTCGCTACAACAATTACGATAATTGTAGTGTATTTAAATATATCTACATAATTCTGTACATTGGTTACATACATTGTTATTGTACGCAGTTACATGACAAAATAGATCTATTTTGTCATGTGCAATTATACATTGTATTGTCATCAGCGGCGTAATTACGGGGGATGTCCTGGGGATTAACCCCCTCAATAGTTTTTTTTACAGTACTTTCCTTGATTGTAGTAACATGACATAATGTTGAAAATGATGAAATATTTTATTAGGTACTGCTTTGAAAATATATACGTATTAAGTAGATATATATTATGTATATCTATTACTATGTATTCTGTAATCTGATTCTAGGAAACAGACATTAACCATCAATTATTGCATGAAACTTGAATTTGCAGAAAAAAGTTAACCGTCTAATCAAAACCTCGCGTTTTATCACTCAAAATAGTCACTAATATTCACACCATGATAAAATATTTTATCATGATTCACACTGGTAAAAACGCGCGTTTGACATCTCCCGAACGCATCTATCGGTGGTTTTATTGTGAGCGTTCGGACGCCGCCGACAATAGCTAAATTTAAATAATAACATATTCTATATTATTATAATTATCGCTATGTGTTCTACGGTTATGGCCTTATCTTTTCATCAAATATGACAGACAACAGTAATAATAATTGTCGATACCAAATATGTAATAGTGTTAATTTTAATTTTGGCCTTTGTGTAATAAGTCACGTTTTACTGTTGTTGAGGAGGCCTCAAACTACGTGAGTAATTTAAACTTAATGGTTGTTCATTTTTCTAGTACTCTTTATGATCCATAATATGCAAACAAAATTGTTGAAACTGTATAGAATATAATAAAACTATAGACGAATACCCGTTACCGCTCACTAATGAAACATTATTTTGATATTTTCACTACTCCAATGTAACAATTGATTATGAAGTATAACAATTTTCACCAAATGTGTAACCTAACAAATATTTTAGGTAATTATTGTGGGGAACGAAGCTTACTATATGAGTTTGTGATTAAACAATGATAATATTTTTAGAGAAAAGTATTATTATGACACACCCCTAAATAAAACCCACAACACGCTACTTATTGTAATAAGTTGTAAACAATATAAATGGAAGTCACAGAAGAATCGCAACCCATAGCAGCCCCTTAAGCAAAACGCCTCCTCAAAATTATAAATGTCCACAAGGAACCGATGACATCCCCGTTGGGAGTCACTGATATCATTAATATGCTCGGGATGAAAAAAGAAATTAATAATTTCTTGTTAATCAAATAATAAACTGTTTTAGATTTTGAGTACCTCAAGCAAAAATGTATGGGTTTTACTAAGACGTCATTTTTTTTTTTTTTTTTTAGTGACCGTTTTTGAAACATTGAACTTTGTCTAAAACTTTTACATATAGAATGTAGATCAGATATTGAATGAGATAGTACCTACTTTGACAGTTCATTTTTTTCTCTTCTCAATAGCTTTTTCAAGTGCAAAGAAAAACGACCAAAAAATTTAGTAAAAACAACAATTTGCCGTTAACGACACTTACTAAATCGATTTTATTTAATCATAATGTCAAAAGTAATATTGTTAGAAACTTAGAAATTTGTTAGAAATGTTCAACATATTTCAATAAAAACATACTATGGAATATGGATTGATCCATTCAATCATAGAAAAACATGTTTTGAATCTTTAGGTAACATAATTTCTTTCGTGTTCAGAAAAAAAATACTAGATTTTAATATTGAAAAAAAAAACTTACTTGCAATTTCATTAGATAAAAAATTGTTGTTTAAGTACCTAAACGATATACTTCATACAGACACCTTGCTCAAAACCGAATTACTAAAGAAATAATTTATTTTTTCTTAAACATTTATTACATCTGTCACTAGTTTGTCCTAGAACCAAAAGGACGAAAGACAAACTTCCACCACCATCATAATACCAATTTTATTTTATTCTTATTCAATTTATTTTAATTAAATAAATAATGTTAGAAATATACAATTATTAATAAATAATACCGAGCATAATGGCATATATATGTTGAAATAACATTGAACCTATTTATTTGATTAAAAAAAAAAAAAAAAAAATTATTTTAGATCCTTCTAAAATTTTACCAATGAATAGTCTATACCCACTCTGTAAACACTCGACCGTAATAATGCGGTTTGAATTATAAATAATTCCAAATTGAAACACACCAAAATGTATGTAAATTAAGTATTTTTTTGTTTTTGATCGACAAGTAGGAGGGGGATATTTTTAAATATATTTGTAATACACGTTTACCCCTTCTGCCAACGAAGTTCCGCGCACGTCTTGTGGACAAGCGAAACACATATTACAAGTTATGAAGTAAAAAAAAAAAAAAAGCTATGAACAAAGTCAAACGCTCAGTAACTAATTGCACTCACGGTTTCGTTAACTTTGTTCAATTATATTGTTAAGACCACACGACAATTGTTTGAGTAACATATTTAATTTGTATTCCGCAATACGTATTAAGTATATATTGCTTAATGATTATCATTAATAACTATCAATCATACTAATTAATTAGCCATCTACGTGTCGTGCAGTATGCGATATCGAGTTGTTTTTTCACACACACACACACACACACACACACACACACACACACACACACACACACACACACACACACACACACACACACACACACACACACACACACACACACACACGGCGACCAACGCAGATTATTTCTAACACACGTCTATGTTTACTCTTGTATTCGGAGGCCACATTCTAGGTGTTCCCTCGGACCACATTATTCGAGTTTACACCGTTTTTCCTGTTTGAATACGCAATAGATTATTATTATGCAAAGGAGTTTGTACTTTGCCCGCACGAAATCAGATTGTTATACCGTACGAATTTGTCTAATCCCCTAAAATGTTGTTTAATCGTTGAAATCGTATTTTATCAATCAACATCACGATATCGGGTATCGTTTAATATGATATCTATCTGTCTGACTGTCTAATACTAGCTCGGTGGTTTTCAATTGAGCTTTAAGCCGCTTTCCGATTTCTTTGTCGGATAAAGTGAGGAATTCAAAAATCACGAACTGACGCGATTTGTAAAAACGGAATAGTTTAAAAAATGCGCAGATAATACACGTTATACATTTTTATACGCTGTATAACGTGACCAACGCTCGCGATATAAACAATGACTGTCGAATACCTGGACCTCGTAGAGAGATCGGGCTGCACGCCCGACACGTCAGTGGAATTTAGGTTGAAATAACAACAGTACAATCTATGCGAATACCATAGAGTATGACAAACGCGGAATTAATGAAAAATTATCACTCGACGTAAGGATTCTTTCGAAAAATAAGCCAACTGTTCGATGGCGTTCGAGATATTTCATTATCAATTCCTGATAACTATAGTAGCTACTGAGTGTTCGGTAACATTACGCGGTACATTTTTTTCAACAAACGGTCGCCTCCAATAAATACAATAATTATATTTAAAATAGCTTACGTAGTTACGTCCGGATATTCATTTTACACACGACGCTGCCAATCAATTCGTCGTATCCGCGAGGCTGCTGTTGCTGCCGTTGCACACTGCGCCAGTCGGTCGACAACGGTTCCACAACACCACAACAGTATTATCTCCCGATTACTACACGTTTTGATAATGACATCGTATTATCAATATTGTTTCTACCCGATAGATTACATCGACATTATTTTGTCATACCTCAACACCATAGGTATTCCTAAAATGAAATAATATTTTTAATATTTATATTTTTCTATTAAGTGAACGCTCACTATTGTACCGATCGGGTTTTAACATTCTCGCCATAATATTTTATTTAACTCACTAATATTATTCTTTGTTTTTAACTAACAATACACGTAATACACACCTATTTTTATTTTAATACACACCCAACTGTAAAGTACAATATGAATACACATTTAATCGTAAATTAAATAATAAACTAAATATCGTGTATATAATGATATATTCGTTATTTATGATTTTCATTATTGAATTTGTATAATACATATTAATAGACTGACTAATAGTAACAATTGTTTATGTAAGTATTTTTTTTTTTTTTTTTTTTTTTTGGTGAATCTATGTACTTAATAAACAAGACTAATTGTAAGTGAATGACAATTTGATTCGATGTATTTTATCAGATGGAAGAATTGCCTATCTTATTAGATAACTTGAAATCAATCGTAGAATGTTTGTCCATGTCCAGTCAAACCAATACTTGGGAAGTATGTGGCGGCTTGGATCGACTACATTCAATTATGATGAGTATTTTCAGGCATGGATGTTTATCAACAAATTCAATTGTAAGTAGACATTTTTAATAACAACCCAATGAGTTTCCACGTTCAAATATACTATTATTCCATTCTCATAATTTCAACTAAAAGTTAAAGACACCTTTATACCTGACCTTTTGTGTCTGGGCTATTTAAATATTGATAAATAATTTGTGTACAATTAAAAATAAATAATTATGTAATTATGTGTTTTCATAGAGCAATGATGCTGTTTGGAATTTCATTCAAGGAATAAATTGGTTACATCCTACAGTAGCATCGTTGTGCACATTTTTTAATAATTCATGCCCAAAAAATGTACATTTTGATAAATCATCATTATGGATTTATAAAAGGTATGTTGAAATGTAATAGTCGTTTAGTTTTCCAATAGTTCTTACAAATGTATTGTGTATGTGTACATTTATAATATTCTTATATTCAATGTAATTTTTAAAGATATTTATCAAAAATTTCCCTGATTATTGTAAAATGTAGGAGTTATAAGATTTATTTATTATAATTCATAAATTGAATTCATAACTAAGAAGTTTATGTATTTTATGATTTTTTGTTGAGAATTTAATTGTTTTAATATTTGATCCAATATCTAAAAAAACGTTTTAATGTATCTTTTTACTAACATAAATTGTGTCATTCAATTTTTATATTGTGAGAAATATATTTAACACTTCTAACGAATAGCAGTATTGAGATTGATATAATCTTGTTTATATTGTGTATATTTAATAGCAAATACTCTTAAATTAAATAAATTTCTAAATAATCAAGTAAATTATTTTATTTCAAACAATTTTGAATAATTTATTCCACTAACCCAATGTTCAATAAACATGACCAACAAGTCAACTTGAATGCAATAAAGAAATTGATGAACAATTACATTATGCTTGAAATACTACAACTTAAAATATTTAACATTGAATCAATTTCAAATAATATCTACTACCAAGCTACAATATCAAATAAATAAGGAAAATTAACTGTAAGATTTTATGAATAATAATAAAAGAATATTTATTGTATACATAGCTGGTATAGAATATTAGACTATTGTCTGACATAAGTAGAAAAAATAATTTATCACTAATTAATGCTTCATACGTTTTGTTACTAAATACCCATTTATCTAAATTTGTGAGATATTAAATATATTATGTCTGTTGATGAAGTCAAATGTTACTAGCCTAACCTATCTATTATATGGTATTATCTATTATAATGTTGCTGTCTATTCTATTATCTTTATTGTTCATTAATTATCGCTGATTTATATAGCTTCAATTTTACTATAATGATTAAAATATGCAGGACAATTAAATTTAAACAAATAATATGTAGTAATTATATTAATTTTTTTTTTAGTATTGAAAAAAATTTCAAACTAAAATATTTATTTCATTACCTACATTAAGTATCTTAGTAACATTATGAATAATGTTCCTAGCTTATGATGCTATCTAAATATTTGATGTGTTGATATAACTATATGAGTATATATTAAACTATTGTATGTCAGTGTTAAAATAACAAAAAAACTTCTCAAAAAATTTAAGATTTCATGATTATTAAAATGAGAATTTTTCGAGTTAAATATTATGTATATATCACTATTTTCTAAATAATTAAATGTTAAAATTTACATTTAATATTTTAAAAACTAATTTGAAAACTTTCTTGTTCATGTCTTAAATTATTACAAAACCCAGTTAAATTATATTTTAAAACCTAATTATTTTATATTTATTTTAAATTTACTTGTCCTTAAAGAGATGTTTACTTCGCTCATTTGAAATAAATTGTGCATTGTAATTTTATAAATAAAATATTGAAATATAAACATAGTGTTTAGTAATAGGTCTATTGTGACTTTTTAAGATTTTTCAATATATTCAGTATAGAAAATCTCAATACATCTGTGTTATCTCTTCGTTCTTTTGTTTGTACAATTTGTTGTAATGGTTATTCTTATTATCTACTAAATTTTCATTTAAATATTATTTCGTTCCTATAGACAAACATTTTTCAATTCAAATTTTATTCAACTACATTTAATTAATTAATTTTAAGATATTGGGTATAGAGTTAGGTTAAATACATTTTTGTTTGTCATATTTTTTTTTATAAACTTCTATGGTTATATGGTCTATGACTTTTTTCATAATCATCTATGGTGTTATGAGTATTTTATTTTTATAATTTTTCAGCCTTGAAAATCATACACTATCTGAAAAACTTGGTTGGTTATTATCTGATGAAGACAATCTTTGTAAATGTTATAAGCCAGAAGCATTTTTACGTCAAAAAACATATAGTGATGCAGCATTATTATGCCTAAAAGTTGTTGAGCTAAATCAACCTTCGTTATTATTGGAAATTGATCCAAAATTAGTAAGGATTTTTTTTGTTAATTTATTTATTCATAATTTATAATTTTATTACTTGTAAACTATTTTCAGTACCTGAATTATTCATCTAAAAATGAACACTGTACAACTTTGCCCAAATCGGTGTATAAGCCTACAAGTATTGAATATTTTGAACCATCAGATTCATCAATAAATTCCTTTAAGTATAAATCTTCTAAAAACATTGATGAATATCATACAAATACCGAAAACCATGATAATTTACCCAGATATAATGTTAAACACTTGTTTAAAAGACAATGTCACAAAAGTTGGCCAGATATTTATAAAGTATTTGATCGACCAAAACTAATACGATCTTTAAGTTGTGGCATGCAAGTACCAGATTTTTCATTAGACTACCCTGACTTGACAGTTACATCTGAACAGTCTGAATTTCTTTGTGCCTCAGAGTTATTGGATGTTAACTATGAACAGCTTTTAAATGATAACAAGGATTCAAACAAACATAATTTGTTAAATAAAAATAAAGTATACAACCATAGTAATTTTCCTAAACGAATAAAACGACGATCAAAATTTTTTACTCTCCCTCTGAAAATATTGGAAGAATCTGATGACGATACTCGTAGTAATATATCTGATGGGTCCAGAACGCTGATACCTTATGATGAATTTCAACCAACAAAGTTTACGGGATCATCTGGATTAGTATCTACGTATTTTCCTGGTCAGGATTTGTTCAAATTTTTGTCTTCTGGACAATTTGTTCCTGCTAATGCTGAACTTGACCGTGAAAATGCTCATTTCAAAATTTCTGAAGCAATAATTGGAACTATTGAACAAGTTAGTAATAAAATATTATTATAATGTTATTGCTATATCTGTTTTAGTGTTGGTTTTACAATTAATGAATAATGGTTAAATACATTGATAAATGACTTTTCAAAACAAAAGCACTTAAAAACCTAGGAATTATTTTTGTTGCATTATTATTTTTACCATTTACTACAGTAACACTTAAGAACTCATAATAACTATTGGTACTAAATACATAATTAAACATTTAAAATGCTAAATGGGGGATTTTCAATTATAACAGTATGCCTAGATAGGTTTAATAGTTTTTTTTTTAAAGTGCATTTACACTTCAGTTACATTGAGCAAACTAATTTGTGGTATTTTTGTACAGTTTGTGCGAACTTACTGAGTAAATTATTTGGGTTTAGACGTTCAGTTATTGCCTTAAATGTTTATTCAGTCATAATTTGCTACTGCAGTAGAAATTTCGTCCATCTTCAAAAATACCTTGTTTTGAAAAAAGTTCATCCCTAATTTAAATATTTGACAAAAAATTCTGGAAATTTAATTCAACTTTACCCATACACTTTTATAACAATACTAAAATAATATCAAAAATCGTGACTCATGATTTTTTTTTAAAGTATTAGTTAAATATTTTACAATTGTTATGTGATTAACTGTTTTATGTCAATTTCTACTGTAATTATTTATTTATAGAAATTGTTCCATCCAAATGGTATATTTTAATATTGAAGCTTTGCTCAGAATTGCTGAACTTAAAAAATTGTCTATAATTTCTTTAAAATTCAATACACTCATCCCCATTAACTTGTCCTAGGAGTGAAGAATACCCAATGGGGCTAAGTACTTACTTTTAGTAGTCGTTTCTGTATGTGTTTTCATTCACATGTAAATAAATATTAAAAATAGCATAACTCTGTTCAATACTGTAGGAAACCTATCAATTTATTCATATGGAAATGTGTCTATTTTAATCTGTAGAAGAAATCTAGGTATATTAATCAGAATTTATAATATTGCTTAAATTTAAGTTAATATTTAATTTAAAAATGTATATGAACTACGTTTAAATACAAAATATGTTGTATTACCTATATTTTATTGTATAAAATAAATTAATAATTTAATTATAAAACCAATATGGAATTAATGAAGGGCCTTAAAATTTTAATTTAAAATTAAAATATTTAATTTATTCTCAATAAAATAGGTAATATATTATGTTTAAAAGAATGAAAACCCACAACTATTCATTAACATTTATGGGAAAACCGTCCAATCACAATAACTGCACAGTTATTTTCAGGCATCGCCTGAACTCGCTTTGTCCAAAATTTTGATCTGTACAGTCATACGATTTTCATTTACACGTGCAGTTAGTTTGTGCAGTCATTCGCACGGTTAAACTGAATGTGTAAACGTATCTTTAAACATTATTTAAGAAAACAATCACTAAAATCTAAATTTTAATAAATATATGAAGTATTTTTTCAATTTCATTGACTTTAATCATATCTGCGATAAACTAGACTAAAGACTAAAATATTGTTGGGTTTTCCCGATAATTTCGATTTTTTTTATAAATGGTTTTTTTTTTTTTACGTTAAGGCTCTTGTGTTTACTATGTATCTCAGTACCTGTAAGATAGTACAAACATTATTATGCTATATATAACAATATTTTGTCTTCATTAAATCCTTTTTCGCTGCGTATGCGTGACGATCGCACTGATTTGGATAGGGAATTACGCAGTCAACACCTGTTTTTCGAGGACACTCAGTCGACTGCTGGAAAACCTAGGGAAAGATGCAAGCAATAGTTGTTGTTTTCCCCGTCGGTAATCTGTCCAACAACTCTACTCCTGTCGGTTGACGGCAACTTCCGCCATACGCATACTCGACTGCCGTACTACCAACATGTGGCGTCCCCCTTATACACGTACCATATAATATAAGCCTCTAAAAGTGTAGGTAATGTGTAAGACATAATAATATTATATTAAAATATCTAAAGTGTATATATTTTATACTTACGTACATATTATTAATTATTATACCTGCATGACGATTATTTCTTTGAAAAAAATGTATATTTATTTGTTTATACTTTGTTTTTTTTTTTTTTGGTATCAGTTGTTTTAATTTATTAACTCATACCTTGTCGTATAATGTATGCGTTATTTTTGCGAACGAATTTAATCTCCTTCGACATTTTGGGTTATTTATTTTGTTAGATTTTTCTATATGTATTTTATATCGTTTGCGAATATTTTGATAAGGTTTATTAATTTCACATTGTTGCTCTAAGCGCCACGTTCTAACACCCGCGTTGTGTATAATTTTTTCAGATAAAATGCAACCAAAAATTGAATTTGACTGACGAAGTAATAGAAGAAAGTGACGAAGAAATAAACAGATTGAAACAAAAAATCCGATGCCGGCGCAGACAAAAACTGCACGTGGAACAAACGAAGTCACTTGTCACGTCGTCTTCAGACTGCTTGACCGAATGTAAATCGTTTTTGACTTCTCTTGCTTACAGTTAAATCTCTTCACACATACTTTGCCCTGCTACCTAAACTTCTTCATCGTGAGCCTTTATTTTAACGTCCCGTCAGGATGAAACTGGGTTTAATTTACATGAATAATTATCAGGTGATAAATTGAGATCAATATATTATATGAGCATAACGCGTATTATTTTAGCCTATCCGCTCGAAATCACACATCGTTTCCCCAACTTGTGTCCTTTACATTGAAGTTTTACTGTATTCAGATTGGTATTTTGATATTTTTTTTACCATTGGTTTCATCGAAAAAATTTTGTATTTCGTCAACATTTTCCAGCTACGTCCACGGATCACACGACGAGTTCGATGACATCTTCGATCTGCTCCACCACGTCCAGCATGTCCACCACGGAAGACTTGGACGATTTCGATTTTGACAATGAGAGCAATTGCTCGTCAAAGTTTTCCATTTGCAGTTCGGCCGCCAGCTCGTTGTACTCCAGTGTGGACCGAATGCAGTCTCCTAGTATGAGTTCGATTGTTACGGCGGAAAGTGTCGCGCGATCGTTGATCCGTCACATCAGTCATAAGAACAACTGGCCTGTCGATGTCAACGTTAAATGGCTCATTTCAGAAAGCGAAGCCCCACAACAGGTTAAGAACTAAAATCATTGTCAGACAATAGTATTTATCATATACTGTTGCATTGTGAGCCAGAGTCTTATCACAAATGTATTTGAAACTTTGGAAATCCATTGAAGTACTTTTATAAACAATATTTTTCTTTCCATTCCTTCTTTTTCGATCAATACAAAATAAATTTACAATTTCATATGTTATCTTTTGATATTTTATACAAATATATAAATATATTTTGTATAAAACTTTAGTGTAATATTTGAAAAATACTTAATGGTAACTTATTCAAGCAAAACTGATATTACTGATCTGAAAAGATCTGGAATACTTTTGATGAATTGCAAACAAATAATAAATTATTATTAGAAAAAAAAATTGATTATTTATCAAATATCAGCAAATTTAACATAAAAATAAAATGCATTGTTATATTCTCTCGTTTTTTTTTATTTCTATAATTTCCATATACCTGATGAATTTTTAAATAAACAAGTTGATGTTTTATCAAATAAAAATAAATTGTTTTCAATTTGCATTGAATATTAAAAATTATTACTATTTTTTTAAAACTATTGGTCAAGGGTACACCTAGATGTATGCTTACCTATTACTAATGAAATTATTATATTATATACCTTCCTACAGTTCATGGATTATTTTAATAATATATGTTTAAACTCTGACTTTGTTATAGATTTTGCCATTGCCATCTAGCTGGCCAGTCAATCCACATGAACCAGATCTGACGGGTACTTCCAGATTGCGAGGAACTAATGATTGGGCACCTCCTCGACCGCAAATCATATTTACCTGTCATCCTTCTCCAATGTAGGTTTATGAAAATAATTGTGGAAATTCATAATTTTTGTAATTTAGATTTTCATATGTTGTTAGGTCTAACTTCATCCACTCATCATTGCATTTGTAATTTATTTATGGTCAAAATAGCTCTTTGAGATTCTCTGTTGTCAAAACAGTCATATTCCATATTAATGAATTTCAAATTTGTATTGAATTTAAAATTGTACTGAGTATTTCAAATTATATATTATTTATTAATTTTATCAAAATAATCAAACTGTTTATTACAATTATCTGATTTTTTTAGATATTGATTGTATACTTTGAGTTCACTCAGTCTTTAATTAAAAAAAAAAAAAAAAAAAAATAAGAATTTTATTTAGAAATACCTACTAAGTTATTATTTTCAGTGTAATTTTGAATATAAATTGAATAATATTCAAGTTACAAGTTACAATTTCCTCATATATGATTTTTCTTCTTGATGAACCTCTTAAAACAGTAGTTTGCCTAAAATCTCAAGTGAAAAGTTGTTTATTTTTTACATATATAAATTGTATGTATGTACCATTTTTTAATTGACCGAAGTTGTTAATATATTTTTAAGCTACTTTAATTAAGTTTGATGTAGAAACAAATATTTGCTATTTATCATCAATTCATATTGTTACATTATTGTGTGATTATCATTGTATGCCAAACTTCAACTGTTTTAGTAATTGAGTATGTTTTACCATACATTACAGTAATTACTACTACTAATGTTCAATGAAATGTTTTAATGACAATTTTAAGTTTATGGCTTGTCACAAAACATTTTTGTTTAAGAATATCATTCAAAATCATTTGTTTGTTTGTCCACAGAAGAAAAAAAATAATGGAACAACAAGGTTATAGATGTGCAGGCTGTGGCATGAAAGTTGCGTTGAAATACGCTTCAAAGTTTCGTTACTGCTTTTATTTAGGTCGTTATTTTTGCACAGGATGTCACATAAACAATACTGCTATTATACCTGGTCGGATTATAGCTAAATGGGATTTTTCAAAGTATGTCTTTATAAACACTATGAAGAATAATATAACTTAATAATTTTTAAGTGCCAAAATGTTGTGACTGATTTTTATTATGTATTTAGGTACCCAGTGTCAAGCTTTTCTCACGCATTACTCGAGCAAATGCTTTATGACCCTTTGTTCAATATAGCTGACCTAAACAGCATTCTGTACAAACGTGTCCGAAGTCTGGACAAAGTGCGATCATATCGGCTGCAGTTGTACTATATTAAAGATTTTATCTTATCGTGCAGATATGCTGACAGGTGTGTATGGTTTGCGTCGCGCTTTGTATTTGTTTTTTTTCCTATGTTGTATGTACTCACTTGTAACCATTATTATCATAATTATTAGGTTAAAAGAATTGTTGGATATGATAGAAGCACACATAATACTCAAACCAGATGTGTATTCCATACAAAATATGTTAGATGTGAAAAATGGAGAACTCGGTAAAAGACTACAAAATATAATCATCACTTGTAACAAGCATGTCGCCAATTGCCAGGTAAAAATTGAAAAAAAAAAAACTTTTGGGCCATTTGTGTGTTTCATTAAAACAATTTAATATCATTGTTTAGCTGTGCCAGGCAAGAGGATTTATTTGTGAAATATGCAACAAAAGTGAAGTGTTGTTTCCGTGGAACTTCAGTCTGGTTATGAGGTGTGTAGACTGTGGGTCGTGTTATCACAAAAAGTGTTTCGACTCACGAAAAGCACCAATATGCCCCCGTTGTCCCCGGATCAAGGCACAGTTTAAAAGATCTGATAGTCAACAAAATCAAAATGCCGTCCCGCAGCTTTGAACGATCTCGTATTTACTAGCCTGAGAACGAATTCTAATATTATATTCATTGTAATCAATCAAACGTATTAATTTTATATAATTATTGATTCAATATTATTTTTTTATTACCTGATAAGTATTTATTTATTTTCTGTTTTGATAATATTTATTTTAATGTATAACTTACATGAATACAAAAATTTAATACTAATTGCCTGTTGTCATTTTGTCCATCTAACATAACTTCTATTGATTTTTTTACCATTCATTAGGATTGGGTCCTAAGTTTATATAATAATTTATTTTTAATACTTTAGTATATGCCAATACTTCATTTGGTTGCTTTATGAGCCAATTTCAGAGCTTCAATTAAAAAGCACTCTCAAATATTAATTCATTGTGAAAAAACAGTTGAATTATAACTTCTAAACAAATCAAGGTCTATGTCAGCGTTTCTTAAACTGTGTTCTGCGGAATCCTGGGGTTCCACGGAGATCACTTCAGGGTTCCGCGAAACTTAATGATTTATTTTAAAATTTCAAAATTCCAGTATTTTCCAAATGACCAATCGGTGAAATATAAAAATGAATTGTGAATTAAAAATCCATTTATCGTCAATACGTGACCTTCAGCCATGTCAGCAAATAAATATGAAACTTTTATTGAAATGACATTAGATTCATCGTTGCAAGAAAAATTTAAATCGATGCCACTAGAAGAATTTTGGTGCATTTTCAAATATGAATATCCTCGACTGTCACAAAAGACCGTGATGGCACCGAAACGGGGTTCTCCACCTATATACCAACAAAACAAAATACCGCAACATACTTGACGCTGAACCTCATATGATCATACAACTTTCATCAATAGAGCCTAATTTTAAGAATATTTGTAAAAATAAAAAGCAATTTCATTCGTCTCATTTAAATGTGTCCTTGGTCTTATTAATGTAATTATTATTAAAGTATTATTATATATGTATATTGTATACAATTATTATTATTTTTATTTTTATTTTAACACACTTTTTTGAATCAAATACCTTTTAAAAGGCAATATTAGTACCTATATGATTATAATTTATTTACAAATAATCCTGAAAAAAAGCTAAAAGCTAAAAAAAAGTAGGGGTTCCACGATAAAAGTGGACATCAAAAAGGGTTCCATGGAAAAAAAAGTTTAAGAAACGCTGGTCTATGTGAACGGGCTTGGATGAAAAATGGATATTTATTATTTATACAAGATTGTTAAAAATAAAGCATATTATTACCATAACTCTTAGTTGTAGAATTTAATATGCATTTTTTTTTATGAATTTTGTAAACAATTCAAAAGTTAACAATTTTAGAATTTACCTACTACAGAAGTACGAGTAGGTACATTGTTTGTTGATTTTACTTTTTATTGATGATATCTCGTGATGTTCTTTTATTTTCCATAAAATGTATGTAAGAAAAACATACATTTTAATAGCGTTTAGCTCATCTCAAAATCTAAAATTCGTACGTGTTTTAGCATCCATATGTTTTCAGACATATTTATCAAAGTGAAATGTCTGATTGTGCGTACAATTATGTATGTGCATACTAATAGCAATACAACATATTTTTAAAATTAGTATAGTAGGGGATAAATACGCATTACTTACACTTGTAGTTTTCAAAATTTATATAACCACACGGATGCTTTGTCAACTGGCAAAAAAAATATTTGATAAATTTAATTTCATTTAATGAACTTGTGCTGTATTACAGTTGAATTGTATAGAAAATTTAGTTGTTTAATATTATATTAATCCTGTTAAAATCAAATCACTTTATTTTGCTGTTAGTAGATGATAATTACTATCGATTAAGTCCCTACTAAACATAGATCATTGTGGATGAGTATCTCTGAACGCCGAATTCACTTACTCGAACCAGTGACCTGCTGCACGGCGTGATAGAGGACAAAGCAATTTTTCGTATAGTTCTTAGATGTTAAAATATCAATCAAAGACGGTTTGGGTAAATGATTTTGATTCCCTTTCATTGTTACGATGATTGATAACTTAGGTGGTACCTACTTAGGTATTGGGTAATGTCGAAATTGTTACATTATTATTATTATTGGAAGTTGGCTATGAGCGTTATTTATACATAGGAGGTACCTAATAAAAAAAATGAGTGGTGCTATTAATATGTTTACTTACCGGAATACAGTGTTTGGAGGAAATTTAGTTATAACTTATAAGGCTCCACAGCAAAGTCATTTTTAAAGTTGTTTGACGGTTATATTTTATTGAAAGTAATTTGTGCGTAATTTCGGTTTCTTTTCGCGGTAGGTAATTTTTATCAATTAACCCCTTTTGTCCAATGCATTTTATTCTACAGACAATAAAATAAATCAAATATATGTTCTCACTTAAAGTGTGATGTGACGGTAACCTTTAAAAATGCATTCTTTTTCAATATATATTTTAGAAAAAAAAAGAATAAATTATTAAGAAAACTGACTTTTTAAATACTCGCGATCAAACATTCTATCTTATACTATAAAACGAGCAAGGAATTGTATGTACCGTAAAATGGGGTGAATAGCAACGATTTTGGAGTTTTACCCAACTTTGAACTTCATTTAAAAATCAGATATTTTGACTATAGTTAAGGGAAAAACTTGTTTAAAATTGTTGTTATGTCGTTTATGAGAATATTATAAACGATATTGAGAACAAATTTAAATTTTTATATAGGTAGATAATATATATGTATTTGTAATAGCAAACGTTATATGGTTTTCGTATCAGGTTCTATTTAACTATGTAAATAATAATTAAATTGATTGCCATTTACATATAAATATAATTGGATAAAATATAAATTATTGTTAATGAAACAATAGAAAAATTATTTTAATAACTATTCTTGTGATAAGCTAATCTTTATGATTTTAGAAAATATTTATCTAATCTTAATTTCAAAAAAATGTAAGTTCTAAGAAAACTTAAAAGTAAAACTGATAAATCACACACCGAAAATCACGGAATAATGTTTTTTTTTAAATTTTAAAACTGAAAAAATTTAGTGGTAAAATTTCGAATTAAAACTTTATTGGTTAATTTTAAATCAAATTTCTGGCCGACACTTTAAGTTCAATTTATCTACAACGCCATGTTTTTTTACAAAAAATAATAAAATATTTAAATTCTCTAAAACACTGAGCCTGGTTTATATTTTCAATCAAACTGGCTTTAATTAGGTAGGTATATTTACTATTAAATGACTAGCAACTCGATACGCATTATTTACCATTTTTTTTACAGCATATTTTATTGTTATTAGTCACAACGAGTTACGAGACACAATTCGAATAGTTAGAAATAAATCGATCGATTCTTATACTGAATTAGTTAGTAATTTTACATTAAATCATAAATCATGATGGACAACGACCAAGTTGAATTAGCAGCAAAAGATGTTTTCGTTTTAATGGATGTTCCTGAACCTGCTCACTTAGATGTTGAAAATAAACGGCAAGTAACACGTGATTATCAAGACAACGAGAATGAATCGAAAATATCACTCTCCAGTAACGAACGAATGTTGGTTGAAGTATGTAATGTTTTTTATTTTGAATATATTTATTTTTAAAGAAAGTACAAACTTGTACCCACTTGCATGTTGAAAATTTGATTATTGAACATCGCAATGGCTCTCATACTAACTTATACATATTTCAAATAAGTGATGAGAAATACTTCTAGACTTAAAACGTCCGTTTATAAACGCCTACTATCAAACAAAATCGTGAAATAAATTCATTCACGAAAATCATTAATTACACGTAAATTATCGATATTTTTCAATATACCGAAACCGAACCATATAAAATTTGGGATTGCTAATACGGAAAATTTTTATTTAAAAAAAATATATTTGCCACATATTCCTATATGTGATTCGATTTTCATAAAGATAAACTCAAATTATTTTTTGTACACGTTTAAAGTTGATTTACGTCCAAATAACTCTTTTTACGTAAAATATCAGATATATTTTTATTTCATACAATTTGTAATTTTTGGTTTTGAGATCTGAAATTTGTTTACATGGTTCTATATGAATAATTTTAAGTGTGTTTATATTTTTGTAGTGATCTGGTGCGTTAATATTTTAGTTGTATAAGCTAGAAGTATTAAAATACGACGAAATAGAGCATTTTTACGGATATAATTAAATCTAAATAGATTTTTCTCGGTATAATTCCAGTGATTTTTTACTTGAAACTTGAAAATCACATTAATTGTAGGTATATCATAAGATTTTTAATTTTTCCGAAAACTTAACTAGTTGACATTAAAATTGTTACTTGAGTTTCATCAGAATCGTTTTCTGAAAAGTACGATTTATCATTGATTTAAAATTTAAAATAAAATACCTATACTACCTACACGTAACGTTTACCAATCTTAAAAGTGGTTCATCTAAGTTTCTCTACATCCAACACTACTATCTTGTCCGAGTACCGAAGAATACTCATTGTGCGAAGCATGTCTGGCTTTTTAATTTTTTAATTTTTTGATAAAAGTTTCAGATACCTACGCATTTTAATCTCTTGATAACATTTAATAAGTTAGTTTGAATATCAAAAGATTAAAAAAATACGTATATATATATATATCATACATGATCATGGATCATTTAAATGAAAAGTATTATTATTATTTTTTTATATTTAATTCATATTTTATATCTAGGCGATAACGGGCCCAAGTGTTATCGATGTAACTCCACCGGAAGAATTTGATTATAGTTCTAGTGACAGCATAACCAAAAATGAATTTGAAGAAGAGCGATGGTACAACCCGAATTCGAATGAAGGCTTGGAATTTGATTCGTTGAAAGAAACATTAAGAATTATTAGAGTGAGAAATCGTTCACTCATTTTTATTTCATACGATTATTACGCAATGAATAACATTGAAGCAAAAAAACTAATTACTCACATTGAACCTTTATATTGCTTCCGGATTTCAGATTACTACTCCAGTATATACCCCAGGAGCATTGTGTGCCCTTAGAACGAAATACAAAATATCGGATACATCTTTCCAGAATATGTTTATCAAACAAAACGGTTTAGAGGTGTTGATCAATCTACTCGATTGTAGCAGAGGAGATTGCATGGTATTGAAACGTATAGATTTTATTGCACTGACCTTGCTAATATTACCTAATATAACCTAATATTTTTTTTTTTTTTTATTATTTATTGTAATAATTTAGGTGCAAGCTTTGAGTATCATACATGACATGTCTTCATATTATGGAGTCCAAAGCCAGCTGTGCGATTTGAATGCGGTCAAACCGTTATTGGGCATTTTGTTATCTAAAAATAATCCCGGGCTATGACATAGGTGCAACCCAATTCTGTAATGTTTTTCGCGAAAGCATCGCGATATTCGTTAAGCAACGCGACTAACGTTTCGCGTTGTGCGGCGGATACGTGCGAGTCGATAACAACGTCGTTTTCAGTTATAGGAACTTTCGTCGGACGCACCGGTTCCTCTACGGCGACGTATACATTTTCGTCGGCGTGCGACATATCGAGCGCGTCGGTCTGGACGCGGTTCATCGAATCGAAAACTATCTCACCTCCTTGTTTGAAATAGTTAACATGAAGCAGATCGAGCCAGGTCCGACCAACCAGCACGTCCACCGGAATCGAGCTGTCCGGCACTATCTTAATCGTATGATCAGCTGCTGACACACCTTCGATCGCGATTTCGGCGTCACCTTCTCCAATAGTCGAGGTACTCGGCTGAGTGGCATCACCGACAGTGTAAAGCGGACACACGGCGTCGCGTATAGCGACGTTACACTCGCGGGCAGCCGATAGACGCATCAGCACGGCTGAACTACCCGTATCAATGAGACCATTAACGGGTCGTCCGTTGATTCTCACGGTTTTTACGTACGGGTTTTTCGATTTTGCACTCGCGGTCGCGTCGGCACGAAATGCCTGATCGGTAGCGGACGCGGTTTCGGATCGTTCGATAACATTTACGGGGCAACGACCTCGAGTGTGTTGGTCCGAACCACAATTAGAGCACTTCACAGGACGTCGAGGTTTCGGGCAGTCCTTAGAGATGTGCCCCGCAGCGCGGCAGTTGAAACAGTGGAACGTCGAACGTTCTCTTAAAACGTCTGTTTTGGCCTCGGCCTTGTACGTCACCGATCTAGTGTCACCGCCAATCGTCTTTTTCGGCGGAACAGCGGGCGCGACGTATGTCGATTTCGCGCCTAGCGGTTCAGTAACGGATTTTGGTTTAACATGTCGTGGCTTAGTGGACGCTGAATTAGCGGTCTCGAACTTTTCTTTGCGCTTCGCGCGCATGCGTTCCCAGTCACGGATGTCTGACAGCAGGTCATCGCGGTTGGAGTGCATACGACCGTACACCCAGTCGGTCAAAGGTTGGGACCTTAATCCCTCAAGGACGTACTCACGCGTGTCGGCAAACGCCAGATCGAGCGAGTGGCATAGACCGATTTTGGCGGCGTAGAAGTAGTCGATAGTCGGTTCATTCGGCTCCTGTATCGGTCTATAATATTTTTAGAATCTAACGCGTTCTTTTTGTCAGCAAGTTTTGACGTATAAACGGATAACGTGTTCGTTAAGTATTCAATTGAATCTTTCAATCGTTTTATCTACGAAAATGTCATCGAATAATCAACAGAGGACATGTGAATTTTAATAATATGATTGAAATACAGACTTCGTTATTTCGTTCTTCTATGACTTGAGAGTATTGTATGCGCTCCAAAGTTGTTTTCTGAAGTTTTTCTTGTAGCGGTGAAGTGGTGGAGAAAATTTCGTCGTTTTTCAAAACTCTCAGTTCATCGATTTTCATTTGTAATGAATTGAATAGACCACAAGTTTTCATATAATTATCATTACAATTTATTTTGAAATTTAACTAATACATTATACATATATCGTTTACAATGAACATATAATACGAATTCACAAACTTGGTAATAATGACGAGGAATATAAATCAAATCTCGCGGATACGTATACAAACATGAAGATTTTTGTAATGGTTTTTACTCACTAGTGAGGTGTGGAAATTAACGTAATGAACAATGAATTAACCGCGGAAACAGCCGGAGAACAGCTGCACAATAATGGACAGCAAAAAGACCTACAGTGTGCCACGGGGTAAAGGGTACCGCGGTGGCCACACGGCGAACTGGAGACTGGCGGCGTACAGCGGCGAACTGGGAATTGGCGGCGTACAGCGGCGAACTAAAACAACGGTTTGCAGCGGCGAACTGGAGACTGGCGGCGTACAGCGGCGAACTAAAACCACGGCTTGCAGCGGCGAACTGGAGACTGGCGGCGAACTAAAAACAACGGCTTGCAGCGGCGAACTGGGGATTGGCGGCGTACAGCGGCGAACTAAAACAACGGCTTGCAGCGGCGAACTAAAACAACGGCTTGCAGCGGCGAACTGGAGACTGGCGGCGAACTAAAACCACGGCTTGCAGCGGCGAACTGGAGACTGGCGGTGAACTAAAAACAACGGCTTGCAGCGGCGAACTGGGGATTGGCGGCGTACAGCGGCGAACTAAAACAACGGCTTGCAGCGGCGAACTAAAACAACGGCTTGCAGCGGCGAACTGGAGACTGGCGGCGAACTAAAACCACGGCTTGCAGCGGCGAACTGGGGATTGGCGGCGTACAGCGGCGGGCACTCGTCGATACAGGGTACTCACGGATAGTAGACCGAGTATCACGATGTCTCTAGCCGTCCTGAAGAGGAGACCGAGAGAACACCGGTTACTAGCCTAGACTAGCGGGAGCACACTGCTCGAGGTGGATGATGATTTCAGAGTGAACCTCGTCGTTATGATTGTATATTCTCCAGGTCAACCGGCTGCGCGAGCAACAGATACAGGCACTGACCCACCGTGCTTTTCGTAATCCCGAAATTTATCGAGATATTTAATACGTTGGGAAATAGTTTTTTCCACGTGTTTTACCTAAAGAGAAAAACAGACATGTGAAATCTGCACGAAAATAAGTAGACAAACACTTTACCGGATTTTTTTTTTCAATTAGTGTTTTCATTATTATTATTATTATTTTATTTTTTTTCTATGTAATCCGTGTATTTGGAACGTTTTAAAGAAATTAGAAATCAGAAGTGGTCGCTCAGGCTTACTTTTGGAGATATTCAACTTTTAAGTTTGCATATATTCAGTGTTTGTATTGGAAAAAAGTAAAAATTACAATTGGAAAATGACATCAATATTTTGATACAATATCAACGTTGAAGCTGATTTTCATGTTTTCTATAGCGATATTGAATGAAACATTATCGATATACCACAATATCGTAAGAATTATTCAACCAAAACGACTTAAGGATTTATTGCTATATTGAAACTAAAAGTATTTTTATAAATTAATAATTAAATCAGGTATATATACCATGGGCATTCTCACGGGGGGGGGGATATAGGGGATAGATCCCCCATGGCATTATTTTTAGTCCAAATTATAAGTATTGATGCAGATATTATTATGATAAACCGATATTTAAGTATTTTGTATACATAATACATTTTAATCAATAAATAATTATGCAGTGAATCGTTATCATTTCAAATTGTTTCGATGACGATCGATGTACAGGTATAAACTAATACATTTTCATATCCCCCCCAACAAAAAACATGAGAAAGCCAATGATACACACAACATTTCATAAAAAATATTGAACACAATTTCTATCCCATGTGTGTGTTTTTCGTTTTTAAATTTTTTTTTTTTTTATATATTCGAAATCATACGGAAGTGCTTGGTTTCCATACTGCAATATTATATTAAATGTACCGTTTAGTTGTTAAAACCACTTTACCGTTTACATTTAAGAGACGCATTATAACAATATATTATATACATAAAAAAAAAAGAAGTGTCCGCGACTAATATGCTATACTACCAGGGATGCTCACAGATATGGTACTCAGGGGGGGGGGGCAAAAAATTGTAACTTGTGAAGTAAAACTATTAATTTTACGAGTAGGTGCATAATAATATTATACTCGTAATTAATGGTACAATGATTGTCGGAAAGTCACTGAGTGATCAAGTCGTGTGACACCGACTTCATGTAAAAAAACCTCCAATTTTGTTACTAACATGAAAAATCTCAAGGGGGCAATGCCCCCCCCCCTGGGCGTCACTGTATACTACCTACTTATAGAACTATAATTTCGTTACTAGAAAGATAGGTTAGTATAATTTTTAATTGTATTGTGACAATCCTATTTGTTCATTATTTTATTTTGTTTGATTAGACATCATCTTGGCAATATATTAACAATCATAATGATTATAATTCTTTACTAATGAGAATTTCGAAAAAAATAAATGTAATCAAGAATATAATGAAGTTACTTTTCCACTCAATAGTTACGTTACCTTGTTTGAAAACGAAGCAACTCGAGGGTAGGTACTTTAATTTCGATTGTGGATAGTAATTAGTGGTGTAATTTAATTAGGTGACAAAAAAAAGTTTTCTCTTCTCAACTGCGTTGGGACATTCACTTACGAATCGAAAAAGCGAACACTTTATTTTTATTTCGTGGAGTGCTGCCGAATGGTGTGAAAAATAATTACAGCTTTGTACACACTATTCGTACGTACATAATGTACAAAATAAATACAGCACGATAAATGATCTATGAAACGTTTACTTTTCGTTTACTGGCGGTTCCAAATTTCAAATCGAATGATTTTATAATCACGTTCTGTTTATGTGATTTAGGATTATGAAAGGTACCTATGATCGATTTTCGCTAAATTTTAAGACTGATCTATTCTCTCTTCCGTCAAAGTCACGTCTTTTTTTCCCGCCGAACGAAAAAAAACCTGTAAGACGTATAGGACAGCATTCGATTAACGTTGGATAATAATACAATATTATCAGATTATTTTGGTTTTACTACGTTTTCGTTCGAGTTTCGAAAATTCTCGAAATCTCAAATGACGCACCGTGATTGTAACGCGTTATTATTTAACAAATTTACAAGCATATAATATTTCGATTCGTGCATATTCACGAAAAACCAAATAAAACGTTTTTCACGGTTTGTAATCGATCCCAATCGCTGATTTTCATTCGACATCGTTCCAATGGAATCCCGAGTATTTCATTCGACCGAAAAGGGAAAGGTACGACGAGAGACGCATACGATTTCAGCGGGAAAAGAATCTAACCCGTTATTAAACGGCGTGGTTTTGAAGGCGGCGCTCGCGTGTGTATGTGTATGTGTGTGTGTCAGTGTGTGTGTGTGTGTGTGTGTGTGTGTGTGTGTGTGTGTGTGTGTGTGTGTGTGTGTGTGTGTGTGTGTTACCGATCTGCACGCGGCACCGTTTTTTTGCGCGTTATTGTCGGATATCAGTGTGGTGGCGTGTTGGCGTGCAGTACTTCTGGGGGGGCCGCCGCAGAGCGAGTCACGGACCTCGTACGACGGGCACTTTTCCACGAGTCCGCGGCTCGCACGGCCCGAATCGACGATTGTTTTTTTCCCCGAGCACGCCCGACCCGTTTTTTTACCGTCGAGCACGTTCGAAAAAACGACAACGAGCTCCGCGGCGGGTGGTTTTACGGCATGCGCGTACTCGCGTAATCGCGTTACGCGTGGATTTCAGTTCTTTTTTTTAACTTTTTTTTTTTTTCATCGCTATTATTGTTCCTAAAACACCACTGGGCGAGGTTTAGGGATTTTTTTTTATAAATTTAAAAATTTTCTCTTCGCTCTTTATATAGGTACATATATTTTGTGTGTATAAAAGCGAACGCACACTTGAGTCTCGCGTTTGTCTCGTATGCGTTCCTACACTGTTCTGCTCACCAGAAAACCGTGGGAAGTCATCGAGTACACTCCCGCGAAAGTTTCTAAACTGCTACCAAACAAAACCGGACGCGAACATTTTTCCCGATTTCTTTTTTTCGGTCTAATACCATAATTCCACTGAGTACTCATGTACGCGTTGCTTTGGATTTTGGTACTTATCGGTGCTTTTTTTACCCATCTATGCTTTTTTCACTAAAAAGCACACAAGTCCCAAATACGATTACAAGCATTAATGGAAGGATTTTTCAAAATTTGACCTCTTAGGGGGTGAAAGGGGGAGTTCAAAGTTCGATTTATTATTGATCAACGCACGGTCTAAGTCACTAGGGTCTAGACACTTGACATTTTGCACAGACGTTCCTTGTACAACGTAGGAACCCGATAATAATGGATTTTTCTCTCGAGGCACTCACTATGGTGTATCGAAATTCGAAAGTACTCGTACATGCAGTATACAGAATATTTTGATCGATTACAACTTTCAATCTGGCGTACTGATATTTTTAGATTCGAGTGAAGCAAAACATCTGTAGGTTTAAAAAATATGTTTTTTTTTCTGTGAACATTTTTTCGGGTTGTCAGAGTGGCCCAAATGTTTCATCCAGTGACTCTACTGGTGGGAAATCACATGTAGATGGTACTCGGAACAGGTCATTTTTCTCTTCTCTCGATAGTTTTTCCAGATGTGAGGAAAAATCGAGTAAAAACGGTAAAATTCGCCGTAAAACGACACATTCAATAAATCGATTTTAATTATTCTAGTGATAATTAATTTAGTCATAATTCCAAAAGTTATGTCGTCGGAAATTTAAAAATTTTCACTATATATAACGAAAGTTTTTAAAACAATCGACAATTTTCGAGCTAGAAATATGACTTTGAAAATACCTTGTTTTGTTAAAGTTTATCTTTAATAACATTTGTAATATATTTTGTATACAAAAAGTTTTGAAAATTTAATATGATCGTACTCAAACACTTACCGAACGATATTAAAAAAATTTCAAAAACCATGACATGAATTTTTTCATAAGGTGTTTAAGAAAATAATTATATGATTTTTACGGAATTGACTGATTTTATGTTTGTTTTAAACTTTAGATGTTTATTGGAAAAAACGAGCTCCATCCAACAATTATGAAACTGTTGATACAGATAGAACAACAAGTTTTGAATCTTGTGGTAAACAATAGTTTCTCCTTTGTCGAACAAGACAATTTTAAACAGGTTTGATAAAAAAAAAAAAAAAAACACGCACCGACAATTAAACTAAAAACGGTTAAATATTTTAACGGTATTTTTATTTTTACACTGAAGCTTTGCTCAGAATCGTCTAACTGAATAAATTATCAATTATTTCTTTCAAATTCAATACACCCATCCGTATTATCGAGTGAATAGGGGTGGTCTCCTATATGTATATATATATAGATAAACTGTATGTCACATGCCGATTAAAATAAGTAGACATTTCCAAATTTTTTTGGATTTAATTATTTAATTTATTTTTGTTAACTCGTATTTATCTTATGTGAAAACATATGACTAAGTTGACATTTGGGGGTCCGTAAAATAGCGGCAAGAGGTCAAGGGGTACGCGAATGAAAAAAGGCCGAGAAAAGCTGGTGTAGGCAATTACGCACAGGACAGGGGCGATTATACGTAGAGTCATTCTGCCGTTTATTCGGAAAGACTGGACCTTGTACTGGTGCTGTCGTGCATTCGGCGTGTTCTCGGCGTGTGCGATTCTGAATCACGTCGGAACACGTGACTTCAAATATCGCATTGCAATCAGTTCGACGGGGAACGTCCGACAGTCGGTGGTGTCGAGTTTTGTTTCATCTGCCCGAGTCGGGCGGAGACGATGTCCGTTTTCGATGACGTCTTCGTGGACTTTTGTTTCAACGACCGAAACGCGTTCGTCCCGGTGTCAAACACATCGCGTGAATGACGACGAGTTCAGGAGAATCGAATGTGGTGGGCGTTGTTGACGGCGAGGTCTCGGCATCGCGGTTGTTTCCTTTTTTGTCGGACGACGGTACTTACGCGCGGAACACGCTCGGATTATTACACGCTCGAGTTGATCGTTCGCGTTTGATCGACACGCGGCGTTCGCGAGATTATCTCTAACCTAACCGTTCGCGAGATTTCGTCGACACTTTTACGCGCTCGAAACGATTATCACGCGGTCGCTACTTGACGCCGTCGATTACGTTTTTTTCTCCGTTTAAACGAGTACACGTTGTTCGGTCGATTCCGTTCGTCGTGATTGGGCGAACGTTAGAAAACAAACGCGTATAATTATTACTGACCATGTGAGAACGTGCGTCGCCTTGAAAAAGCAAAGTCGACTTGCCGGCGCGTCGATGATAAATTTGTTTTTTACGCACGGCGGCTAGGCGACTACATCATGATATTATTTCTACGAAATTTGACGTTTCATAAATTTTAATATTTTCAAGCATTTTTTAAATGTTAGAACAGTATGTAATGTTCGGTTTCAAAATAAAGATAATTATTTAAAAAATATAATAGGTAGGTAGCAAAACTGAAATTAATTATAATTCGATACGAGACGTGAATCCAGAACAAAATGCATAGTTATCCTTACCACCGGCCTGACCAACAGTAGTCAGTAGATAATATGTTTTATACATGTATAATATTATTATATCGATGAAGTCAAACATTTTGAAAAAATATCGTACAGATATTGATTGTTGATTTTTTAGTAAGTAAGAGATAGAGGTAAAAACGTTCGACTATTGTATTTGTAATGAAATCGAGACTGGGTGATTTTTTCGGGGGTAAACATTTCCGGTTTCTGAAGCCATCTCACGGAAGGTAGCTGTTTAGCTGGTGAAAATCGAGGTGGTGGTGTATTTGAGTACGCGAACATACTGTGTCGTCATGTTGGGGAATCTGATTCGAATTACAGCATTAATTCCAAGTGAAGCGTTTTGCTTTAAGTACCTGCTTTTAACGACCGACGCGTTTAATTGGTTCGCTCGTAAAGTGTATTTCGAATACGTTTAACGGGTACCAACTAATGTCATAAATTACTTAGAGCCGACCGTTTATTATCGATTTTCTAATTCAACGTTTTACTAGTGTTTAGTCTGGCGAGCGTCCGTAGAATTAATACGCATAACGCATAAGTCGTCTTAATCGTGACGTACTACACACGAAGCACGAGTCGAAATCAACAGATCACCGTGAGACTTTGAGAAACCCGCAAAGGAAAATTTGCGCCATGACAGACAACGGTGGCGACAAGAGTTGATCTTTTTGAAAATTTTTGAGGTTTAATCGACGAGTCACCGATCATCCGATTACTGGCCGTTGAAGTTTATATAAATAAGCGTATTAGAACACTATATCATTATTATAATATATCTGCCCGCAATGATGAAACAAATTACAGGTTAATATCGTGTTGGAAGGTTTTTTTCACGCCATTATCATACTATGAGTATCGTTTAATGACACGCCACGATATAGAAATTTACGAGAAACATAGCATGTAGATCTTTGTGTATTTCTTTTGCCATGATTTTTATTTTCAAAGCAACACAGATTAACGATCTCTAACGTCTATAACACATCATGCCTCACAGCTATTTATGCCGTGGTTCTTAAATTATACATGTATATAGATACTTGTATATAAAAGTTTTTAGTGGTGATATTTTAATGCTAATAAAGTATATTATGGATTCATAACCTATATAGGTAGTGTAATGTTCACGATATTATATACAATAAAATTTCAGAGGTGAAAATATTCAGTGTTTTTCTAAATCTCGGTAGAATAATGTTGTTTTCGACGTTCTTTAGTGCGCATTCAACGAGTGATTGATATTAAAATAACACCGTAATAATTAAAATCACTTTTACCGGTGTGTACTATATCCGACCTTTATTTTTTATTTTTAAATCATATCCATATTATTTGGCACTACAATATTTCGATATCAATTAAAAAATAAACGTAAAGAGAAATAAAATGTATTTACATATATATTTATTCTCTAATTATCAAATACTGAAACATTTAAACATATAGTCAAGTTATACTTATTACCTAACTGTATCTGTGAACAAACAGTAGGTTTAAAACAAAAATAAATTCCTTTTTTTCACTCACTCATAGAATAATGTATGTATTTAAAAAAAAAATAAAAAGTTTCTATAATATTTTCCTTTTAAATAATGTGACGAAATGAGTTAATGTTAATGGAAATAAAAATGACGTAGGCACTGAGCGTGTAATATTTTAATTAATTTTAAAATAACATCGAATTATCAACTAATTGAAGAAATTCCATAATGGTCGTTGAAGAAAACCAATACTCACATTTTACAGATGGATATTCATATCGAAGAATACTCCAAGTTTTGTGTTGTGGAATAGCGGTTTCTTTGCCTAACAAATTACACACCGTAGTGCACACAAATCGATCTAAAAATAAGATAAAATGTAAACAAGTAAAAAATAGATCTGAGTCCATCATTATATCTTCGTGAGAACACCGAGCATGCCTTTCACACTTTTATATTTTGTTTTTTGAATATTTTTGAATTGGATTGCATTGTCGAAATTCATTGTTTGGTAGTTTTTTTTTTGGTGGGGGGGGAGGGGGGAGAACTCTCACGATGTTTTTATATTCAAATTAGATTTTAGATACTTAATAATTCCGATGACTTCTAAAATGGTAATTTTCAATATGTTACTGTAAAAAATTCGCTTCCGTTTTCAAAATGTTTATTATGTTATTTAAATTATATAGTTTATTAGATGGACGAAACAAAAAAGTTTTATAAACCACGAAAAAAAAGACGATCAGGGTTAAAAAAGAAACATAATAAAAAACTGTTTTTTTTTATTGACGTTAGCTGAAAAAAATTTTTTTCGTGATTTCGAACTAATTTTAAACCGATTTTGGCGATTTTTCCACGCTAGAATTACATTCTGGTGTTTTCAAAAATAAAAATATACTGACCGAATCACACGAAATTTATATCACATACTGAAAATGTAATCCGAGAAATAAGAAATGTGTTGAAAAAAAAAATCGATCACAATATTATATCGTTGACGAATTAATATCGACTATCCACTGAACTCCATTGCTTCGCGCAGAATATAAAACACATGACTGCTGCCGTGTTAAAATACGTCGTGCTGTGTTGATACAATGTTTGGCGCAAACGACTGCACTCACAGGTTTATTGATCCTGTTTTTCGAACAACTCGAACAAATTGATTTTCGGCAATACCTTACGGTTTGGAAATTACAGAACTTATCGACCACACCTTCGTTCGTCTACATACGTATTTTAGTTACCGTTTTTCATATCGTCATGGGCGTACAAAAATATTTTCGCTAGCGCCCGTGAAGTAATAAGTGTATAATTATTATAGCCGCGGCCTCTTCACTATCTTGACATAATAATTATTCACTGTCCTAGTGAAATTTTTTTTTCCGTATTAAAAAATATTATCACATAAGTTTTGTAGTCATAAAGCGTTGACGATTATTTGATCTTCCAAATGCAGTCGCGACGAAGCCGTGTTAGTTTTACGATTGCGTTTTTTATTTTTCAAAATATTCATCGTCAGCGAGTGTGTTTCAAAGTCGAGGACAGCATTTCTATCGATCGACAAACGAGTGGATTATAATATTAAAACGATCAGACGCGAGCTATCGCGCGCGGCGAAATCGCCTTGGAGTAGAATAGCGCAGTGACCAATAGCGACTATAGAAATGGAATTTTTATCGATGAATCCTTCGTGAACCGTCGGTCCTATGGGCGTGAAAACTTTTTTAGGAACATACGTGTATAGTTTTGAAGAAAAAAAAAACCCGGTTAACATTTAAATTACCATCTAGTTGTGTGCACGGTCATTGGTTGGGTCGGACGGTATGTGGGTCAGATTACATTATTTTTATGTGCATTATTTAAAATTTAAATGCTAATGCACCGACTGCAGGTATTCGTTTATTTAAGAAGTCCTAATAATAATAATTATATATACATATGTATATATAGAATGATTAAAAAATATTGTGTTGCAGTAATTTTATCGTATAAATATTCAAAATGCAGGAATAAAATAGAAAATGGTAAAAGTTTCTTTATCCAGGTAAATTTAAAACGATGAGAAAATTTCATAAGTTTATAACGACCCTTATGGAGTAGTTTTTGGGGTTAACTTTTCAAAGGAAATCGGGAATCTATATCTTTTTTCCAACACAACGTGCAACGTGAAGGTATTTTTTTAACGAATTTTAGTGGTTAAAAAATATTAATTGATGCAAAACTATTTATTGACCAAAAAAAAAAAAAATATATACATATATATATATATATATATATATATATATATATATATACATATATATATATATATATATATATATATATAGGTTCTCTTTTGATTTTCAAAAATTAACCCCCAAAACTACCATTTGAGGGTAGTTAAAAATATGAAGTTTGCATTTTAGATTTATCTAAATAAAGAAACTTTCATAACATGCATTTCACTCTATTTTGAATGTCTGTAAAATAAAATTTCTGTAATATAATTGCTGAATCACTCGGTATACCTGTATTTATTCGTTGTAGTATGCACGGGCAAATACACTATAAGAACAACAGCCAAGTTTTTAAAAATACGATTTACGTCGAAATCATTTTATCTCCGCCCGTAGTAAATTTCAGAAAAATATTTTTTGATTATTTTCTTAAGTTGACTATATAGTTTTGTGTCGGAGTAATCACAGCGACGTGTCTAGAATCTTTAATAAGTAGTTCACTTCACGTCATAATATGCGAACTCGTACGTAGTCGAAAATAAAATAAATATTTGTTCTCGCTTATAGCCACGCCGTAACGAAATAATACTGACTATAAAAATAATAACACTTATAGTGTAACCGACCAGTCATTTGTCGAGTCAACCCGTTGTTAATGTACGACAGTATAACTCGTGTAACTCTTGAACAATATTCTCACAATAATAAATAAATAAATAAATAAATAAATAAATATATATGTATATATTTTTATTACAAACAATCAAATAAAACGCGTCATTAGAATTTGTAAATTCTTACATGAACTCGTAGGCAAATCAACCAAACCAAACATTCTTTATTTTATAATGGTTAAAACGTTAAAAAAAAGCCTTTACATTAATATTATTAGACGCGTTGAACGTTTAGCAAAAAATAAACGTTTTAAATAGAAAATAAGTGTAGATACGCATATCGTATACCATATGCGGTTCGGTCATGCGGTATGCCTAATATGTTTATTGGTCTACGGTACTACGGTAGTTTGGTCTATTTGTAATCAATATTATGCATAATTCGTTGAATAGCTTTTTAGGCATTAAGTACACCAAAAAGTTCCCGTGTGTATTTGTGTATTGAAATTACAATTTATATTATGAACAATAGCGTAATATAATATACGTAAAACTATTTAAATTTATTTGGATAAACACGGTTAACATAAACATTGGATACTTATTTTCGAGAAGTGTATTAATGTCGACTTTCGGATCACATTTGATTTTCCATAAAAGAAACACCGTCCATGTCATTATAATGTCTTACGTATAAACGCGTAGCATTCTACTTGCATTTTTATTTTGAATAAATGCTTTTTTTCCCTTCGGTCGGTGTTTATTTAAATATCGTAAATTCCTGTCGCATAGCGTATCCGTTTAGAGTGCCTTACCAAATCAGTATTTCCAGTGAAAGTCTCTTCTCCGCAGACGTCGCGTTCGAAACGACTTCACCACCAGGTATGCGTGGACGCGTTCACCGAACACGTTACATTGTTTGCGTACGGTCGAACAACGTCGCCGGTGTATTTATTTCACACGTACACGTGTGCCTACACAAACACACACAGACATACACACACATACACGGATTGTCACAACAATCTTTTGCACTTATCGCCTCTTCGTACCGCCATGTGCAATAATTGAGCATTTTTGTGTGTGTGTGTGTGTGTGTGTGTGTGTGTGTGTGTGTGTGTGTGTGTGTGTGTGTGTGTGTGTGTGTGTATGTGTGTTAGAGTCACGAATTGAGACACAATAGGTATAAATGTGTACTACTGTAGTTAGTACTACTACACTGGTATCTACTGAAATTTCGACAAGTTCCTCTATTGGAACCCCACGGATGTCATCAGTAGCGTCGACAATCATTAATTAAACACGCGCGAGATAGAGTAACAAGTGAGCCAACGAGAAATCGACTCGAGCCGAATACTATTAAGACACTATTATTTATAAGTTTATAACCGATCAAACATTCGTAATAATTATCGTTATCGTTATTAATTAGAAGCGCCGTTACGTGCCACGTCGTCCGCGTGTTATTCATCACGGATGTTGAAGCAATTTGTCGTTTTGCGTGTTCGTCAATTGTGTCGAAAATTTGATCATACTTTCTGAAACGTGCACTTGTTTAGCGCCAGTGAAATCACGGTTCTCCAAAAAGTTGTTAATCGATTGCACCGGTGTGCAATGTTTCAAGTTGATTTTACACACTTATACTCGTAAATAAAGAAAAAAATAAACTTAAGTTTATTTATAAAAGTTTTACATCATGCCAAAATAAACGAACGCATCATTTAATATATATATATATATATATATATATATATATATATATATAATATATATATATATATATATGATATATATATATATATATATATATATATTATATATATATATATATATATATAAGTTAGAAATCAGAAAGACTGAAATTAAAACTAACTACTCTGACGGAGCTGTTTAAGTCTTCCAAGTCATCGTTCGGTGATTTTATAAGCGAAACTGATGTGCACAAATTTCCTCGTGTAAAACTCTACCGGAGCAATATTTACGCGCATCCCTTTTGTTTTTTTTATTCGATAAAATTAATTTTTATCTGTGCATTTTCAGCACGATCGGCACGAACCCGTCGTTTGCGCGGCAAAACTAGAATCGAGTCCCGATACGTTTGATCACTTGAACAAAACACAAGCCGAGTCCGCGGTGTTATATGTCAACATCGAATCGAGAGCACCCCTCTAATAGTTCATCTGGATGTAGTTAATAAAGATTAATGACGTAAACGGTCTGTTCTCGTAGGACAGTACAACCGCCGTACTGTGTTTTGCTGTTGTCGGTTACCGACAGTGGTGTAAACCGGCACGTGTCATCCACTCAAGACACAAAAAACGAATATAACGAGAACAACAACGAGAAATGAGATAAAACGATTCTGTATAGGTGAATATTCAATCTGCGAATCGCCGGGGAGGTACAAGCAGGAATCTCAGAGCACATTTTTTAAATTCGATTTCATAAACGGAGGAAAAATCAGAAATCATAAATGACCCATTCCTGCGTATTAAAAATTGTTAACACTAACGGCTGAAGCTCTTTGGACAAGTCGGATAAAATACCAACCCATTTATTCGAAAATTTCAAACGCCTTATACAGTAATTTATGAATAAATAAAGTGTATTATTTAATTATATAGTGAACATACTCTTACAAAGAGTCAATAATACTACGCATTAAAACAAGAAAAAAATGTTTACAGATTTGGAATTTTATTTTTACCTATTAAAAAAAAAAAAAAGGGCTACAACTTGAACGCTTTATTTCAAATGTAAATCGACTATGCGGGATTTGAGATTTTCGAAAGTCTACAAAGTGGAATAAAATATAAGAATAAGAACAAATATCCGTCATGCTCGTAAATTACTGTATCCGGAACAATTCAAAAGCACGCGAGAAACGCGAAATTCTCGTGAGACAAACTTCGTTTATTTTGTGGAAATTCCGCGGACAATGTCATAAATGAGTTTCCATAATTACCGTGCGCGATCGATGCAGTCGTATTTGGAATCCGGCAACCGACTCGAGGTCACCCTGTAGTCACGGTTAGGTCTGCCCCGCGGGCGTTCTATATACATTATACGGATTTCGGCGGACGTCCGTCATAGCAGTGCACACGAGATCCCTATAACAGCTGTACCGCAGTACTTTCGAACGTCAAACTCGGCGGCGGCTCCTCGACCGGTCGTATTATACCATTATTATGTAAAAAAAAAAAAAGAAAAGAAAAAAAACAATGATCCGCCGGCGCACAAATGATGATTTATATTATACGACGCCGTGTCGATCGATGCGATTTACACGACGCGGCGGCGGCCGCGCACGCGGACGGGAATCCGTAACAGCTATTATAATATGCTCTGTCGACGCGTTCTCTCGTAACACATGAAATATGTCTCTTATCGTCATGCACATTATTCCGTCGTGATTCAGTAAACTATCATATAATATACGTGCACCGACCCGAGGCAATATTATTTCATATTTATAACATTATTACACGTTCCTAGAGAGACGCCTGTTGTAATAAAACACAAGAAACCATAAATGTGGAGATGTAAAATGAACAGCGCTCGTACGTACGGGTACAATTCGAATTCCTTCCAGAATATTCCTGTTCGCTTAACGTAACTGTTTCTGACGATAAGTCGCTCGTTCGATTGCCGATCGCGTTGCTCGATGTTCGTATCCGACGCGAGAGTGAGACGCCCGTGTCGTAGATATTCTCATCATAGCATCAAACCTTAAAAAATACAAAGTTTTGGTCATTGCCCAGGAAAAAATCGCACGAGTGTTTCTGTTTTGAACGGAAGCACTCGTTTTTCACGAAAAATATGTCTCTGAGAAAATCTCACAACGTGCGATTTTGCGTTTTGGCGGACCTGTAAAATCAACGCCTCCGAGAACTATTTTAATATGCGGCGGAGACTCGTCGTTTTAATTTTAAAATTGAAATTTTCGAGGAATTTTTTTTCACTGTGATACACTCTATATGAAGCCTAATTTCAAATTATGTAAACCTTTTCGATTGTTTGACAATACTATCAATTCATCGTGTTAAAATAATCATTACTTACCGGCTTCGTATCGTACGATAAATTAATGTTTTAGTTAAAATGCAATCGACCAAAAAGTCGTATTTCATTAAATTAATATATTAATATTATATATTTATATATTTATGAGTATATGAAGTACAACACATAACTGCATGTATAATAATGTATAAATAAAATGGCAATATGCAAATCACCTATCCATTATAATGTTATAAAATTTACAACTACAAATGGAATATGTAAAATGTGCTTAAAATTTTATAATTTTAAGGCAATTTATAATCATAATTGAAATGGGACTAAGTACAGCATTTATATTGCTGTTGCAAATCATAAATAACCTAATAAATTGATAATCGGTAAAGAGTTGTTAATAATTATTTTATAAAAAAGAGAAAATAATCGGATCTTAATTAATATACAATTATTGAGCTAGTGTAATATAAATTACTGTACATGTACCTCCTAAGTAGGCACTTGTAGGTATGAATATATTATAAATAGATGTACCAAACTGACACTTATAATCATAAACATTATAAGATAATCTAGTTAATTATATATTTTTCACATAGCTAGATAATGTGCGTATAATTATTTCATTATAATAAAGAAGTTCTCAATTGAACACATTCTTCTTTTACTTCCTGGGATTTATATATTGCGTGATGTTTATATACTGTATACCTACAATTAAATTCAGTTTAAGATAATTAGTTAATTAGTCGTGTTACTGTAATAAAAAATAACGTCATCGTTCATATAAAATCGTTTTAAATAAAATAGGTGAATACAAAATGTATTATGTACTCGTATATCTTGTAGTTTATAAATCAATGAAGTATTATTTATTATTTTTTTATTTAAACAAGTATACGTGTTAACGTATATGAATCAGAAGCAGACGATAGTCTTAAAAAGTATATTTCATAATATATATCCACAAGATTTTGTCACAGTCGTTTTTATACTTATTTAAATACATAAATAATTCTTTGTTCGGAAATCGTTCTGATGAATACATTTTCGTGCTAGATGTTATTAATATCTTACTGTTTAAACAGTTTTTGGATCTATGCGATACAACTCGAAATTTTATCACTTTTAATAGTCTCGCAATAATAATAATAATAATAAAAAGCTATTAAATCCTTTTATAAACGCAAAGCAATTAAAATTTAATTTAATAATATTTGTTGAAAACCATTAAAACTATGATTTTGTAAAATTTTTATTTTGCATTTTTTGCATTTTTCGGACATTTTATGCTTTACGGTCATTTTTTTGTATTTTTGGTGCATTTTATTCATTTTAGTACTTTTTTTTACATATATTTGCATTTTCTTGTTCAAAGTTACATTTTATTGTAACGCATGCAGTTTCCATTAGCTTGACGATTATCAACGTTCATTATCTTTTTTTGTTGTCACGATCTACGATTATATAATAAACTGTATGCAGATACTACTCAAAACGACGCAGTATCAATTGAATACGTGTTAGATTTACTATCCGATTCAGAGTTACACTCAAATTTAATTTACATAAAATCAAATTTCGGAACTTTACCGGATTCAATAGCTAAACTTGAGCCATCTAAAAATAGTTTAGCAGATTCTATAAAAATTATAGAAGCTTAAAAAATTAATATTCAACAAGCTCTCAATAATATTGTTCGTCAAATTCAAAATAAATTCAACGCAGTTTTCGGAAAAATACAGGTTACAATACAATGCAAACAATTTCAAAAATATTAGACGGAGAAGATAATGATCTAAATGGTTTACCAGATGATATGAACATCAACGATATCACGTATTTTCAATACGCCCATATCACATCTGTAGAGGTAGAGAGTTTTTCGATCTATAAAACACTGCTGTCAGATAATCGCCTTTCATTTTTATTTGAATATATTAAGAAAAATTTGATTGTACAATGTAACAAATTTGAAGGTAAAAAAAATTTCTAAAAAATTATTAGCTACGTAATAATGTTCAATTTTATTAAATTAAAATGTTTTATTTTTGTTACAGAGTAGTTTAAAAACAAGAAATTTTACGAAAAGTAGTATTTTTAATATATAATTTTAATTAGTTAAATAAAAATAATTTTAATAATATAATATAATAATTTTAATATATTAATTTTTGAATCAAAACAATACCTATTTATCATTTTTTACGGTAAAATATACATTTTTAATATCATTTTTTTGTGTCATTTTTTCGCTACGAACGACATACTTGTCGCGGGACATAAACGTGGAAGTGGTTTTGAGTTTAATTATTAATTTTCTTCCGGTTCATAAAATGCCACCCATCATAACATTTCATAACAGATCGTTTATAGCGATCGTTATTTACTCGTTCAGCTATACGTTTGAACTTTGGGGCAGATTTTTTTCAACGCTTTTTTCCCCACTCACCAGAACCGTCTCGAGTGATAACGCGAAAATAAACACCGCGAACAAAACTGTCGGTATTTACAGTAAAAACCGTGGATAAAACCTACATTAAATCCCATTACCGAGTACGCCGCTCTAGGCGGTGTTGGCGCTGCACAAGAAGTTAGAGAAATTGGCCGTTTACGTGTATGTGTGTGTGTGTGTTTTTTTTTAACGACAGCAACACGCAACAAAACGTAGAGCTACACCCGTACGCCGACTGCCTGCCCACGAGCGTGTAGACATCGTGTTGTCGCGTGAACGGCGCATTTTTCAATTCAGTTGTCACCGTTCCGCGGGGAAACTTTCGAGTTGGACGAAAAAACGGGCTGAGACTGGAATCCAGCGTCCCAGCGCGAGAGGGTAATCGCATGCGTGTGTGTGTATATATATAATATATACGTGTACGTCGGTACGAAACAATGCCGGTCGCAGCCTGTGTGTCGTTTTTGAAATTGTAGTCGTTTAGGCGGCAAGTATAATATTATATAGGTATGTACACGTACGCCGCCGTAGCGGCGCGGGACAGTAGAGACGCTTTAGTCACAACGCTTTAGTCGACGAGTAAGTCAAACAAGCCGGTTTCGGGGCTGTTGACCTATTATCGGCGGAGTACGTGCGTGCGTGTGTGTATACCTACTACTACTACTACTACACCACGAACACACGTGCGCACATAATATAGCGTGATATGCTCGAATCTCTAAAATTGGAAAGTGTTTTCTAGTCCGATCCTGTACACCATCTCGGTGCTTTACTAGATCGCCGGCACATACGAGGCAGACGACATCGATACGAAGACGACGGCGGCGACGACGTATTATTGCGCAGAACTCTCCTTGAAAAAAATAGAAAAAAACATTAACAATACGTTCTAGATACGTGATGCTTTTGTCGTTGTTATTATTATTATGCTTCATGTCCACGAATCGCTATTATTATCGTTTTTTCATTTTTTTTATATCAAAGCGCATAGATAATAATAGCAATGAAATAATACGACGGACGGTTGTTTTCGTTTCGTGCAGTTGGCTGGGATGTTTGCTCAATTACGAATCGGCGTGATGTGTTCCATTTTTATTTCCTGCCACCCCGCATCTGTACGACCTGTGTTTGTTCGTTGGTTCCTTGGTCACGTCTTCGGTGTTTATCAATCGAATCTATAAACATCGTGATTATATAAGTTTCCTGACGGACTTGAATTCGAGTGAAATAATAGTTTATTGCAGACGTATAGACGATAAGTTCGTTTTAAATTCTGAACCTTACCGAGGAAAGTACTTGCTTTACTGCAGTGATACGATTTATTTGTGTATGTGTGTGTGTGTGTGTGTGTGTGTGTGTGTGTGTGTGTGTGTGTGTGTGTGTGTGTGTGTATAATGACGACACATTTTTTTCTATAACGTCCGTCAAATGAGGGATTCGAATTATTCATAGCCAGTTTTCGACCAGTTACAAAGAGATAATATCCGTAATTGAAATAGGTCATTTTTAGCATTTTCAAGTCATTTTCGAGAGCTTTGAAGATTGCCGAAAACGGTAATGTTGTTCAAACTCATAAAAAAAAAAAATCTTTACTGCTTATTTATTTAATACTTAATTTAGAAATAAAATCTATTGAAACATGAAATCGAAGCTGTGTGTTTTTTGTAATTTTATTCGTGTTTTTTTTTTTTATACATTTTTAATAATTTTAAAAATATTTTAAACCCATTTTGCCATTCGTTGTATGTTTGACCTACCCGTCATAAGCATTAAATAAATGATGATAAATTATGTGTTCTAAAAATTGTATCATAAAAATCGCAGTACCTAATTAGTTTTATGTACATAATTATTCACTAAATTTTAAATATTTTAGGTCACATTCTGAAATTAAAACATTGCTGTAGGTCACAACGAATGCCGATATTTTTTATGTGTTTAGTAAGATATTAATACACATGTGCACTGTATAGTGTAAAACTGGGCGATAATTGGAGTACCATTAATTGTATGTTTTCATTATAAAATGTAAAAAAAATGTATCTGAAACACTTTGCTAATGAATGCAGTAAAAGTGGTTTTATAATAATCCATAATTAATATGAAAATTATTTTTTTTATTTATTCATTTTTTGTCGTGTTTGAATTAAATGAATGCATTTTAGAAATTATAGGCAAATATGTTTCACTAGAAATATTTCACGTCAACACATTATAAACACGGTCAACACAATAGTTTAATACGTTTTGTCCAGAATAGATTTTAAATCTTACTATTCGCTTTCTTTTTCGAATAATAAGTATAGCACTAATTACCAGTGTATCTTATACTGTAAAAGATTGAAAAAAAATTCCTCCGTACTCAACATCAAACCGTATAGCTATATATTGCCAATATGTTTAATAATCAATCAGAATCATAACTGTTCAACATCGTAGAGATTAGATTTAGACATTAACCAGATAAATCTCGTTCAACTTAATTTAGTCATCCGGTTATTATTAGATTTTTATATTTAAATAATGTGTTTAAGTATAATAATTAGAATTTTAGGTAACAGTCCATTCATGGTAAATTTATACAATTATGTATCTACAAAGCAGACCAACTATAGAAGAAATTAGGATCTCATTTTTGTTCATTAAATAATTCCTATATTTTATATTAAAACAATAAGATCTCTTGGCCGAATTTTAATCGTTATTTTAAAGAACCTCTTAACTACGGGCACGCTATTCATAGAAAAACTATACAAAGCTTTACATTGGACGTGCTTTATTTTTCAAAACAAAAAATTAAAAATACATCGATAAAAGTGATTGATTTTTACCGACCTAGGGGCTTTAAAGTTATTTGTAACAACAATAGCCAGCAGTAAAAAGACGGCGGGGTAATGCGTGATGCGGTGGTCGTGGAAATTCGTCCTTCATCGCTTCACTCTTCTGACAATATGATGACAGTGAGTGTTAAGCACCTTAGGTAAATAATTTTTATGAGTGGTTCATTTGGCGCCCGATGTGGTTTTGTAGGTTAATTTTTTAAATTATAAATCATTGCTTCCGAAAAACGATTGTAATCGGAATCAAGTGAATGATTACATTTTTCATTCCACGTTTCAGGTGTTTTCCTCGCGCTTTGGAAAAACATTGAAAACACCGAAAAACGATCTTTCAGAGTACGTAGCATGTAGCGCTTATGATTTAATGGAGAGTCTAAAGAAACGTTTGACTCACTTTTATTACGGAGCTTACTATATATCATTGTAACATACACATTCGTACGTTTTTCGCTTCTCTCGGAATCTAAAATATTTAAATATGTTTATTTAATAGTTAAATATGTACCTAATAATTTCAAAAATTATAAGCATTCGGACTTTTGATTGTATTATAATTATTATTAGTTATATATTTCTTTGCAAAGAAATTTTGCTTAAATAACGTTACTACATGTAGTTATTCTGCAGAATTAAAGTGTTCATCTTTTGTAAAGCATAATATTAATGAAATGTCAGTGAAATGTAACTCTAAAAGTGAAGTTTTTCGTGTAGATTTCGAGACGTTGACGTCACGATGCCCTACTGAGTGGAGCCCACTCTGATATTAACATCCGATAGATATTCAGGATTATAATTGGCAAAAAATGTGGTTTTAATTAGACAATGGTGGGAAGTTAATAACTATTTGAGTTTTCTCCTGCTTAAACGAATACGCGAAGACACGTCGTAAAGGTGAATACAACATTGGTGGTACGAGTAGACTAATTTACACGTGTCCCCCGCGGTGATGTTTATCATAATTTTGAATATATTCTGTGATTCAGGTCAACATTTTTTTTTTGCATTCACGGAACATGTTTTACAGACGGTTCAAAGTCGTATCAACTGATGAATTATTATTATTCGTGTACATATGTGTCTTACACTCTTACTGATACATTTGTACTGATGACGGTAATAGAGACGGAGTAATTAATTCCAAACAGTTTTTTTTTTCAAAAATGCGTACCACAACTGAATGATATTCATAAATTTAAAAAATGACAGATTATTTTGTTTTACTCCATAAAATTTATGATTTTGTATTATTCAAATACTTACTTACATCTCTATTCATCTTTGCTTAAATGTATTATTACCTGTTGGTTGTAATTGTGATATTTTTATTGACGTGATATTTGTCATTTTTTTTTCTTTATAAACATTTATAATACAACAAAATGTTCAGAACGAATTAATTATTGATTTTAATTATTTCATTGCTGTTAAGAAACTGTTCCTTCCGAATATTCGAAATTGTGCATCAATCAATTATCTCATAGTTTTGTATTTTCTCAAAAATTTAACTTAGCATAACACCGTTTCGATCACGATGATTTTTCGTTGCTTTCAAATTTAAAATTATGTCATGAAACATTATCGAACGCTAAGTAAGCTAATCGTACAAGTGGTCTAACCAAAGTGCATTACAACCCAACGTCATAATAAATATTTTGTCTCAGAAGAAAAACAGTGAAGGCCAGACATTTCTTGTTATTCTAGAGAATCCTTGATGATTATTGTTGATGTTAAGTATATTTTAATTCTAATCGACATTGCCAAAAACCTAATTTCCACCGATATTCTTAGAAATATTTCGTATTAGAAGACACCGAAGTGATTATATTTTTATCGCGTTGATTTGAGGATGAAAAAAATAATGCCAAATATTAAACCCATGACTTTTGGATCTTTATAATCCCGGATTTTCTTTACGTAAATTGAGTCGGCAAAATTCTGATTACACGTATCATTAATTATAATTGGTTAAAGTGATCAACAAAAAAAATCTTTCGCCTCATTATATGATGAAAAAAATGCAATAAGAGCAGACAAAAAGTGGTCCCAAGTTTAATCGACTTGTCCTAAATGTACGTCACTGATTTTAACTCATGTCCGTGCACCTTATTTATTATTAAAATTTTTTTTTTCTAGGAGGTTTGTTTTTTTTTGGGGTCACAATAACATTATACTGATACATTTTTTTTTCTTATGGTAAATGTTATTTAAATATTAGAAACATTTTTGCGTATTTATGATTATAGATTTTATGCATTACATTATGATATTTAAACTCGGCTCATAAACATTCATTTGTTTACAATATTTATAATTACCGAATTAAACATTTTTATTTGATAAATTGTATTACGAGTGTGTACATACGTTGTACAAATGAAGAAAGTTTTTAGCGATTTTAAAAGATATTTTTTCACTCCATTTATCGAAATGAATGTAGATTATAACTTATGTAGTTAAAAACAAACAGGTTTAGTTATTTTTACCAAAAGTGCTTCACATCGCAATTGTTCTAATAAATCGGTGAATTTGCAAAATCGTATTATTATATTTTATTTTATTTTTGACCACAAATTAAATATTTTTCATTTGTTTATTCAATCACTCATTATATTTTAATACGATTGAATCGGATCAATAAATTTCAATTTCTAAAAAACTGATATTGAACGGCAATTTTTGATTTTATATAATAATTGTCAATTTTCCATTTATATTCAAAGTCATTTCACACAACTTATGACACACTTATAATCTAACCTTATAGGTACCATCTGATACATTCTCATAATATGACATTGAATATGAGTGTATAAGATGTCTTTAATGTTTTATCCACTAAAATTGAATACAAAATGTAAAAAGCAACAAAGAATAACTTCGATATTTAAATCAACACGTCAACAAAAACAAAATGTCATAGATCGTCCAAGACATCAAATCGTTTTTGCGCCATGAAAAAATCGTCAAAAGACGTCGCGATTTAAATGAATTTTTGCAAATCGTCTTGCGCATATAATGTACCGCCGACGTCATAGAATCGTAGTCGGAAGCAAATCCGAAAACAGATTCAATCAACGTTACACGAAAGTAGTCGGAAACGAATGATTTTCTACGATTCGAGGACGTCGTGTCATATTTTCACCGTGAACATATATATATAATATGTATACATGACACAATATCGGAAATTGAAAAAGACCCAACTGATATCGCAAGCGTGTTACACGGCGCGAGACGGCGTGCCGGCAGTTCAGACCCGTTCCGTGCACGCGCCGGGTTAGCACGCCTATGATTGAATCGCATTTTTTTCGACTTAGGTACCTACTACCTACCCACCCGGCGATTTAATTGGTTTTCTATGATATTTCGGTTAGGTCTTAGGTTAGCGTTCGATTATTTATCGCCGGAGATCTAGCGGCATGGCACATATCACGTAACTATAGTATATATATATACGTATATATATATATATATATATATATATATATAAATATTTAATATATTTAATTATTTTACATAATTTAATACATGTATATACGATATGTATGTATCTCGTATTAAAGTCTATAGCCTTCTGGGTCGCATTAACTTTCACCATCGACTACTAATTTTATTTTATTTATTTTAATTTAAGTGAAACTGTTATGTCTTATTTAGTTTCACGGCTGCATTAATTCGCCGTGTTGCGCGCGTTATCTCGCCCAGATTAAGCGCCATGTGTTAGTTATCCGTCTTCCGCGTGTCGCCGCAACGATAGAAACATTGACAGTGGATCCGGTCGACACTGAAGCAAAACCATTTCCGTTTGATGTGCACGAGTTGCCACGGAACACGATCTTTTTGGCGTATTCAATGATCCAGACGAAGAGTACCGAAAATCAAGATGGATGCCCGTCCGTTAACGTGAACAAATTATCATCGATTAACCTCCGCCTCACGGATTGGCAGTTTTACAATAGCCAATCGAAATTTTAGGCATTGAATCGAAACGATCGTTAAATAACGTTTCGTAATAATCGAATTAAAGCGTACGTCAGTTTATGAATAATTTGCCCGAGTCGAATCGATTTCAAATTTTGAAAACGACATCAGGTAACATGATTGAACGATAACTATCTAATTTAAATAAATAAATAAATAAATAAATCGGCAATAAAATTAGTGCGAAGGTTCTGTTTGAATATAAGTCATTAAAATGTGGTTTTCACGACGAGATATGAAATTAAGATGTATTATACAGCCAAACGAATTGTTTATTAATTGCTATCGTTCAATCGGTAAAACTGTACCTATACCTGCTGAGCGTTGTAGGAAACTATATGAGAAAGTATGAAATTGTAATATTCATATTACGTTTTTCATACGACCCGTCAAATATTATGAAATTTTGAAAAAATCGGTTGAACTTTCATTATATCTGTTATTCAAATCGTTATGAACGACTTACTGCGATGGAACGAATTCGAATATCGTACAGGAAATAATTTCGAGGAGTCAAACAAATGACCACGGATGAAGAAGTAATATATTATCCCTAACAATATACTTAAAAAGGTAAAAAGCCAAGTTCGAGAAAAGAACCACTTTAAAAATAAAATAAATAATAGTAATAATAATGATAATAAACTTAGGTCGAAAAGTTTTTAATCTACTTTATTCCTTTACTCCCGTTTTCCTATAATATGTTCTCTTCTTTTCCCCGTTGTTTCACTTTTAAACTTCGTAGGTACACTCGCGTTTTGCTACATTGTTGAACGCTATTGAATTTTCGGCGGCTGTGCGATTTTCAAAACCGTTTGAAACAATATATTTATATACGTTATAAAATCATTTCTGCGCGAAATTCGGAGGAAATCCCCCCCCTCCGCAAACAACTGCCGAGCACTCGTATGTACCTACGCCGTACACACGCCTATATTATTATAAATTATAAAAAGGTACTGGAAAAATACCTGAATAACTAGGTCGGCGTAGTATTTTCGGCGTAGACTTGTGATTATGTTTAAAAAACTAGTCGGTGACCGAAGAACGTATTATTTATGTTCGCCACGTGGATTTTAGCGGAAATCTACTCCAGGACGTGGCCGCTGCGTAGACTGCGTGTTACACCACGTTCTTTAACCGTTATGATTTACTGTGCCCATACGTAAATTAATTTTTCAATCGATGTTCGTCATTACGACAGTGATTAAATAACGTACAGGACACTGAGACGATTCGATTTTTTGGAACAGGTCTTCAATCGGCTTCACCTACATTACAACAAACGGAGCCACCACGGCTGACTTTGATTTTTACGAAGTAAATTTAAATAATTATAGGTACTGCACTCAGTAAGCGTAATATACATTTTTATACGAGTCACGTGTTAAAAAAAAAAAACAAAAAACAAAAAAAAACCATCACCATATGAATACTTGAACTCTTGCTATCGCAGTACCCTGCGGTTTTTTTCCACTCGTTAAAACACCCCATGTTAGTATTCTTTCATTTTCATCTCTGTTCTTATCGCGGTGTTTTATACTCCGTGATTCTAACATATAGGGTGCATACACGAAATACCCGTACACGGCATGTCTGTGTGATGTGTTCTGGTGTATGATATGTTTCGACCCCGTCCAAGCGGATTTAATTGCAAATTTACGAATTCATCAAACTACCTTCCTCGGTAAATTTTAATTTCAGTTAAACGACTCAAGAAAATCCTACTCAGCGTGCGTGCTAAATATCCGGTTTTAAAACAATATTAAAATAATAATAATAATAATAAGGTTTAATATTTGTATAATAATAAAATAATACGAATTTCATTCATATTATGTGATCCGTATTATCGAACAAACTTAGGTAACGGAATTGTTTTTTTTAACGAATTTATTTTCGCAGTAACCTATTGACCCTATTAATCTCTCTGGTATTTTGATATTTTCATCAGCAAGCATCAGTTGATATCTATCTCGTGGCTGTACGAACTCGTAACTACGGAAGTACGGATAGACAGTCACACACGACTGGGATATTAAGTGTCAAAACATTTCATTTTTAGAAATCTAAAACTAACATGGACGTTGCATTATTGTAGTTAACGTATCTTTAAATACATATTTAAGTGTGCATTTAATATATTATTATTATATTGTACTGAGTTCAATTGATGCAGGTTATAACGAGGAATAGATAAATATAAATATTTGTTCAGGAACTACGTTATAAGTGTTATAAGTTATAACATTATTCGACATTGTAAGTTGATTGGTAACCTGATTATATTGTCCACTGGCGTATATCATGTCAGAAAAAATTAGTGTATCGAAATGAATTATAACAATCAAATTTTAATTAAAAATAAAAAATAAACAAAAGAATAAAATGAATAAATAATTATGTTGGTTTATTGAAAAGCTGATAAAACCGACTATTTTGATTTCTATGAAATATATAATCGAACATTTATTAGTATACTCTTATGAGTTATGAATCACCTCGAGTGTTGACTTTCAACGTTAATAAAATATTGTAATTTTTGCCTCTAAATTAAAAAAATATTTATTTCCATTATAGGAGGTATTTAGAACCGATTTGAATACATTACTCATTTAAAAATAATTTAATTACATATTATTTAGTGTTACAACAGTTATTCATATGCGTGTAATATTGTGTGTGATTTATCTCCTAGGATCTGTAAAGTATAATTAATTACAATAATTAATTAAGTATGAGTAATTATCGTCACGTCGCAATGACGCGATCTCATGCGGAAAAGATGATAATCTTATTTTACTCGAATCAAACGCTATTTACAAATGTGTAATTTAAATTGTAAATAAATCTAACCATACTAATATCAACCCAATTAAATTGGAAAATTCGGCGCGGTCTCGCTGTGCTATTTGTAACACTTCCAATTTTCTCATTTTACTTATTTCTACGATACTCTTAGAACTGCGTTTTCAGCTATTTCCCTCTTTTTTGCATTTTGATCTTTTGTATGTGCAGTGTACTCATCAACATTAATATTCATATAGCATTCAAGGCACTGTAGCGAATAAAACTGGTTTTTAAAATGTAAGAAGATCCCTAATAAGCCGATGCCTAATAACGACGAGTAAAGTTGATTAGTTTGAAAAAAAGAAAAGAAGAGAATAGAAAATAATACGTATCATAACAGCGTTCGGAGCAAACTCTTTACGGATAAACTAGACCGTAAAACGGTCACTGCCTATACAGTGTTCACACAATAATGACTGACCCGGGTTAGTAAAAACATCGATCTTGATCTAATATCACACACAGCGAGTGTTTGATAAATTTATAAAGGATGTGTACGCAGTGCCGGCCCGAGGTATTTTGGGGCCCAGTGCAGAAATTTGCGGGGCCCCATATCCTTTTATAAACTTTTAAGTCATATTTGATATCTAAATTCAATTTAAACTAATAAAAATCGAATTTTATTTCTATAAAACACAAAATTAGTGCCTGCCTAGGTATAAATAATACTTTCAGTAATACATGGTGAGATAAATATGACCTAATAGTCTCCTCTACCGTCGAAAAGTCGACGGCAAAGAGTTTGAGGACAATATTCGAATCGGTAATGAATTGTTCTACGGCCAACGCGAGAAGTAAATCGTCCGACGAACAGTGCTGCGTACGTGTGTGTATACCGTGTTTAGGATTATTGTTTTTGTTAAGTACACGCCATACGAGCTATTAGGGACTATACCGTGTCGTAAAACGTTCTTACAACAATGTGTTATACACGTATGTTTGAGCAGAGAAAATAAAACACAAACGTGTTGCGCCGAAGTTGCATTATATACACGCTGTAACATTATATTTATAATGATCCATATGTCTGTACGTATATCACACGCGATACATAGAGTCACGATTATGAAAAAATCTACTAGACGTTTTTTTTTTCACACTAACTACGGTCGTAGTGTACGCATCAACATACAATAATAGGTATTTATAGTGGTACCTACGACACTGTTGCACACGTACGGACGATATTCGAACACGGCTCGTAAAGTGCACACGTAGTGGCGTCAGCGTCGGCGATCGGGACGACCGGTACGATAGTGTGTGTCTAAGGCTGCCGCGTTCGAGAGTTTTTAGACCCGCGGGTCCGGAGATGGTGTTTAGATAAAAACACGATAACAGGTGTGAAATATGTACTAGACCGAATTCGCTACGAATTTTATGCGTTTCAGACGTGATTTATTTAACATTGAAACTATACGCGCTTTGTACTTTGTTATATTGATGGAATATGGGTTTTATTTTTTATTTTATTATTATTATTTCATAGGTAGGAGATCAGTCGTTCTGGCAACAGAACATCGAAATTTTGATTTCGGACTAATTATTTATTTTTTTGTTTTGTTTTTTTTTGTCTTTCATTCGTTTCGATTCGTCAATATAAATTTAGAATTTCGTCGGTCTGAAAATCTTTGAGAACAAAATCAATTTCGAAATCTAGATGTCCAGACAACAAACTTGTCGTTTCGTTAGTAATTTTCAGCATAATAATTTTGAGTTCCTTTTTTGTCGTCTATTATCGGCACACACGAGTTCATGACACGCCGACCTCTACTAGCCGCGCGTATGTATATTTTCTTCATTTTATGTGAATCCGGCGAATAATCAAATAAATGCATACCGTTTAATTAGTTTGTACTCAGGTCTTTTGTGCGCTCAGGTACACCTATTATACGGCCATTATGTAAAGTCATATATAAAATAGTTCATTTATTATACAAACCATAAATCGATAATGGGTAATTGATTAATTAATCACCAATTGCAATCGATCGAATCGAGCAACACTGCGGAATATTCAGAGCAGTCTATTTTTCCGTGTTATCGGATCAAAAAATAAAAAATAATAATAATAAATAAATAAATTCTAATAATAAATAAATAAATAAATAAATAAATAAATAAATAATGTCGAAGACTCGAAACTTTTTTCCGGCGTTCAGAACGCGACGCGCCGGCACACTCGGCGACTCCCTGCAGGCCACAGGTTCGTAAGTAGCCCGCCGAAGACGATACGAGACGCATTCGACGACTCGAGCGTCTCCCGGTGAAACCCGTAGAGATCTATCGCGTCACGTCACGCCCGCGACTTCCGAAGCCAAGCCGGCGTGTGCGCACGTATAATATACAAACGAACCGAACCAGAGCCGTCGGCCCGTCGTGACTCTATTACCCGACCGAACCGGTAGTGACGACGGCACGTGCGTATCCGGCTGACCGGCCAACGACGGTTCTGTGCGCGGCGTAAAAAGATACGATATGACGTGTGTACGGTTCCCACGTGCATCACAACGTCGTCGTATTGAAATTAATCGCCCCTCCCCCCGGAGCTCGTTAGGTTAGGTTAAGTTCGGACAAATCTCTCGAGCCACTGGGTTTCGGTCGAAAACGAGCGTCACACACGCGCTCGACGACGTTATACAATCAAACCGTGCGCCTGTATACCTGATGATTATTTCAGTTTGTTTTTACAACACCGCGTTTACGCGGTTTACACAGAGTTTCTTTTTCGTTACTTTTCTCCGGCGAACAATAAATGGCGAAACTGTTTGATTGACTAATTAGAATCAATTAAGAGGTCTAAAACACGATTCCCCCCTCCCCCCGATTTCGTCGCTGCACTGTCGAATTTAACGTATTATTCCGTCGACGTTCCGGGGAAAAAACCGTCAAACACTAATATTTATGACGTTTACCTTTGAGCCGTACGGTGAATAGGTGTTATTTTTTTTTACATCCACTTACTGGAGATAGCCTTGTCGTGACATAACGTTTTGATTAATAACCGGATTCGCGTTATTTAGTTCAATACTCTCACGGTAAAGTGAAATGGAGATTTTAATCAAATCACTAGATGCACTTAAGCGCATGCTCAACATCCGCTTTCATATAACATCGAGTGCCGCCGAATAAACGTGAAATGTCCAAAAAAGTTTAATGTTTATCGTGTCAATATCTAATGCGTACAATTAGCGGATTTTAAGGGATCGACTTTTTGAAATTTTTCTTTTTTTTTTTTTTTTATAAACTCTACGTTTGCTGCGCGTCAACGCAAGTTCTGCTGGACGCGTCCTAAAACCGTAGATTCGGTGCAGTAGAGTACACAGTATTGTTTAGTCTGTGTGGAGATCATGCCTGAAAATCCAAAACACGCATGAACCGAGATCGCTCTGGTTTTTAGTTTATGCATTCAAAGTGTTCACAGACGAAAGGAAAATCGCGTATTCGAGTCGTGGAAAAAAAACGCATTCGACGACGTTTTAAGGAGACCCGATATTCGTGGGAGTTGAATTTTCTCCGGTCGTTTTGTTAATAGTCTGCACTGAATAATTCGTGGCATGAACACTTCTATTGGTAAAAACGATCTAGTCTCGTTTCGCGTGCGTGGGTCACGTTTAACCCATTCACTGCCGTCGACGCATGGTAGGTTTCACGCGAGAAATACACGTCGGTGTTAATTTTTATATTTTTACGATTTCGTTTTGTCGATCGATAAACAACGATAACGCTAACACGATAAAGCGTAGACTAATATAATTTCAAAAAGAGTGCGTGCAAAATTAAATCCGAGTTAAAACACTGTAAATAGTAACGAGTGTACGAGTGTGTGTTCGTCGATGATATCGATCATCAGAGTTGTTCGTCCGGAATCAAAACCGTATCAACATTAATTATCACCGTTTTGATGAATAATTATTATTCTAATTTTACCCCAATAATATCAAACACTCTCCACACACCAGGGTCGTTAATCTAATTCATTTTGATTCTAAGTTTTTAACCCGTTCGAGTCAATCATATAAAAAACGTATGGATATGTAATATTAGTTATTCGATAGTTTAGATATACGAGTACTTTATATTACTATAAAGACTTCAACTATTATGTTAAATAAACAGTTAAACATTCATGTAAACACTAGTCGTCCAGTATTTGAGTCGACGTGGTACACTTACACGTATGATAAACGTAATACAGTCACATACTGAACATTTACATAAATTGTTTTGTGCGGATGGTATATTTTTACTACGGTTATTTTTGTTTAGAAAGAAGTATAAGGCAGCTAAATTTTAATATAATTATTTATCGTCCGAGTTGGTTAGATGCACGCGACGAGATATTATTTTAACATACTTATTTAAAGTGCTGTTATCAGATCTCAAAAACTGGACAGTGGTGCACACTAGGTGTTAGTCGACATGTAATATTACCCCTAAGTACTCACGGAGTCATTATGACATGTAGTCCACCGAGGAAAAATCAGATAACCGCCGACGATATAGCTGATATTAAAAGCTGTTTGATACAAGTACATGCCTAACCGAAGTGTCCCAAGCATTATACATAGGCAATTAAATATTTTATTTGATCATATCGTTAAAATTAAATTAAAAACGTATTATACATACACGTTTTTCGATTTTATTTGACAGGTTTTAGGAATTTAGTGCATGCGAATTCATACGTAATTAGTTTTAAAACTATACATTTTAATAAATAACTATTTGACGATAAATAGTAGTGAACTTAACAAAAAAAAAAAAACCCAATAATTTTTAAATGTTTAGTTTGATTTTAATTTCCATCGAATGTGAACATTTTGTTGGAAAATAATACGATACGGGGTCGAAAGTTCAATATTCAATATGTACCTTCACTACCCGATGGTTATCTATAACTTCTTTGAAAGCGGATCTATATAATAAAATTGTGGTTTTCAATGGGTATGCATACAGTACTGTTCCATAGTACCTCGTGTACATAGGTCGTGCGTATTATTTTTAAGTATACTTTCAGTATTCAAAACAATAATCACCAATCGTACGTTTTGTGTAAGTTATTCGCATATCTATTCAGAACCAATAATTAAGACGAAACATCAAAAATAATTAGTAGGTACATGCGAGTTTCAGAAATAAAAATAAAATTGTTTTTTTACAATTATAAAATCATTTATAGTTTTAAATTTACAAATATTGAAATAAATATCAATTTAAATGTAGTGAAAAAGGATTTTAACATGTTTAACAGAATTGATTCTAGTCGATACATTTTAAGGACGGACGTGCATAGTATTTGATTTGAAAGATACGTTTATTACATTCAATAGACGATTTAAAATGCTATTTTTTAAATAGTTTTTTTTCTTTATAAAAAATAGTTTTATGTATGAAAAACATTTTTTTTTATCATCAAAAATGATTCATTCTTTATCGAAATGTAGTACTACGTTTTTCATTGATAATATATAATTTTGTGTAATGAGAACGGTTATACTCAATTGTTTTGTTCTATTTAACTGTCTTAACTTTAAGTAGTTAGTTATATTACTATGAAATCAATTTAAAATAAATATATTTATATGAGCTTTTATTTTTTTAATTTTTTGTTTTGAAAATTATTCATTTATTTTTTTGCTATACCAGTAAAATAATTTTTATTTGTTCATATCATGTATAGTAATAATATTTTTAATTTTATAGTACCAACTTTTACTATTTGAGCCAACATACTAAATACAACACATGCATTTATAATTCAAAATTACCGGTTTATATTCTTTTTATTAGCACTTCACGTTAAAAAAAGAAGTATTTATTAAATACATTTAATTGGATTCCTTCCAAAATTGTTTTCTAAAATTTAATAATTTATTGATGCTTCCAAATTTTAAATAATTGGTAATGTGTAAATAACAAGAAAACAACCGTATGCTAAACACCTGCAGCCAGTTATCATAACCTACCCGAATGTTTTAATAGTAATAACTACTATTATACAACGCCATAAAACCGTTAAAGTGACCTACTCGAGTTTTTACAGTTTACACCCACCAGCCAATGTATCAATAAACAAATTTAAGTCACGAGGAATAGGTAAATTCCTATTTCTGTATCCATGTTGTTTTTAGATTTTGAGTGAAACGAAGAATGTGTTGATTTTACAATTATGAGTTTTTTTATGTTTGTAATTACTTTTTCGGGTAGAAAAAATGCTCCAAAAGTTTCATACAACTAATCTCTAAATCAAAAATTGTATCTAGTTGGTATTTAGAAGAGATCATTTTCTTCTATTTTTGATATTTTTTCCGACTGCAAGAAAAAACTACCTAAAAACTCAGTGAAAACGGTAAAACTTATTATATACAATATTTTCATAAGGTTCATTTTTTACATTTATCTATAAATCCAAAAATAATGGTGACACTTGAAATTTTCACCAAATATCAAAATTACCTTAATACAGATTCGGAAAAAGTTTCGAAAACATTTTATTATTTTTGGGTTATACAAAAAACTTTTAAATTATTGAAAATATCTCTTCAATAGCTTCAACGTATTTACAATTTTATAGTATTCGGATTCGTACATTTTTTTACACAAGCTAGAAATGTCTAGATTCGGTAAAATGGAGCATTTTTCGAATATTTTTAAGTCGTCATGGATTTTTCTTGTTATTGTTCCAGTCATTTTTAACTTGAAACTTGAAAATTACATCAATTGTTTATCGTAAGGTCTTTCATTTTTTTCAAAAATTCAACTAGTCGATACAAAAATAAATTATTTTTTTATTTAGATACTTGAGTTTCTCTCAGAACCGTTTTCCAAAAACAATCTGGTTTCAAATTTAATTAAAATCACACACTTCATGTATCGTTCAATTATCGTAAAAGTAGCCCATCCGAAACATTCTCCAAGTACATCTTTAAGTACATCACTATTATGATCTCGTCCGAGAAGCGGAGAATACCAAAGACGCGAAGTATACGTCCGGCTTTTTCATTACGATTTATGCGTCGCCTCGAACCAATGAAATAAACTCATCGATTTAATGCGTCTAGTAATAACTACGTAATTTCATCTGGTATCGTTACCTAAGAAAATTGTGGTAATTCACGTTTCTCGATCTCGAAGTCATAATTGTTATGTCACTAAGATTAATACACATTTTATTTATGATATTTACTTAGTCGTAGTAAAACAACAGGTTTAATAAGGGGTCATGAATGTCACTATTCAAAGTCCACGATCATGATCATATTATACCTGTTTCAAAGCCAATGTCAAAGTCGAATGCGATTCACGTTCGTGATAAATTTTATAGGGCCCACGATGACCACGTGAATATAACGTTACCGAACTGGCGGTTCAAACGCGTCGTGTTTTATTAAACCGGAAGAAAAATGCATTTTTTTTATTGCGGTAATGCGGTCTCATCCTCTCTTGAATTTCACTGCAAAGTGTTATTAGAAAATCGATTACAAAGAAAAATACTCGGGTAAACGCATCCGTGCAGTCGCATACTGCACGGTTGTATACGATTACGATACTATCTGTATACAAACAGACAGGTAATTACATATTATATACCCGTAACGTCGTTATGGAGGGCATAAACAAATCATTCTCACGATGAAACATCTCAAAGAAAGTTTATAATTCGTACAAAATTGCTGTTTTAAACTATATTTCGTACGAAAATCATTTGGATGATAGAATAGAAAGTCATTGGAATATCCACGCATTATTTACCGAATGAAAAAAAAGTCCTTTGTTCGTTTTTAATTTATTTTCCGTTATCACGGTTATAAGTTATAACTATTTATATTTTTAGATTTTGAGTGAAACTAAGGATCTTGTGGTTTTACAATGATGTTTTTTTACTGCACACACTTTTTGCACGCCTTAATTTTGTCCAAAAGTTTCATCCAGCAAATCTATAGATCGAGAATCACATTTAGATGGTACTTTGACGGGTTTTATTAAGCTCTCTTCACAATAGTTTTTCAAGGCAAGAGGAAAAACAGCCGAAAAGCCGAGTAAAAACGGCAAAATTCACCGTAAACGACAATTCCATTAAATCGACTTATAGAAATTTGAAGATAACACGTTTCTTTAAAGTATATTCCTATTAAAGTTTTAAGTATTTGGTGAAGTTTTGAATATTTGATATGACCACAATCATACATTTGTCCAACAATACTGAAAACATTTCAAAAATCGTGACTCAGAATTAAGTGTTTAAGTAAATTATAATACGGCTTTTATATAATAAACTGTTTTTACGTTAATTTTCAACTTAAAATATTTACTTGACGAAATAGGTCCATTAAAACATAATGAAAATTTGAATACCCAGAGAACTGTAAGCTTTGAATCATTTGTACGAAAAAAAAGTCTTCTCTGTTGAACAAAAAACCATAAGATAATTCTGAGGAAAAAACTTACCAATAATGAGACGAAAAATGGTGAAATATATTAAAGGTACATTTTTGAGATGAAGCTTACTCAGAATTGTTTCACTAATGAAGTGATATATCATCTTTTGAAAATTAAAAACACCTATTCCTGTTAATTTGCCCAATAAGCAAAGAATACCCCCATGGGGGAAGTTCGTACTTTTTTATTGGTTGTTCAAAATTATCAAATCAAGAATTACAATTCTTACATCATAATTTTTTTAGATAAACATTTTTTTACTACAATATATTACATTGTATTATTATAAATAAATTAAAAAATACGTGAAACTTAATTATTGCTTATTTTCGTAAACGTTTCATAAAAATTACCAAAAAAAAAATCCATTTTTACCTCATACATCTAATGAATTGTACAAGTGTTTTGTCTAAATTACATAATTAATAATGTTACTAGAAATTTGTTGATACATCAAATTAAGCGAGGCGTATGAATGATGTATCGCAGAAATATAGATATTTTATATTTTGGTTATTGTGTTCCAGTCAAAAATATTTTCGGATGCTTCGTTTAATTCAACGTTTGACTTTTACGTATACAATGACCATAATAATTACATTATAATCAGGCGAATGGTAACAAGTGACAAATTTTTGGAGGGAAATAATATTTTGCTTTACATAAGTAGTTCACGTAATATATATGTATTTATTTATTACAGACAACTCAGCTACTTAACTATGTGAAATTAAATTTTATTTTGGCTTAATAGAAAAAAATTTAACATTTAACATACATTCGCGTTATTACATGTCTATGTTTACTATAATTATCGTGGTTCGTTCGAAATAAGTAGGTGTCTGGTGCACATCGCTATTTACTACACCCATATTATTTATATTATATATTAGAAGGTCAGTGGCAAAACATTTTACCGTGTGATTATTTCACACAACTTATTATGATAGATAATTGTTTTAAATATTTGTTATGTATAACGCTGAACCGTTAGATAACGACTGCTTAGACGACTTTTGAACAAGAAGACGTTAACATTGAAACGAGTTGTAAAGCGAAATAACGATCGGAAGAACGTTATTCATCTGTGGACAGATAAAACAATACTTTAACGTTGTCTTGTTTTAACGAACGTTCTTGTGCGAAACACTCGGTAACTAGTATTTTAATTCAAACCATAATTCACGTAAAAACCAATGATTTCATATACAATCCATGGGTGAAATTCAATGCAACGTGCTTATTATTACACTGTCGAAGGAAATTTAATCAAATTTAAAAAACCCAAATTTTATTGGTATGATTATTTTTATCGTTTTATGCATCAGTAATACGTTGAACTTGATACGTTCCGCAAAAGTGTGTGAATATTAATTAAGTGAATAGAGTTTTCAATATCTTATTGCCGATATTAAAAAACGACGTTAAAAAAAATATATATATCTGGTTGAAAGAATATTTACAATCTTTGCTGTCAACACTTTTAGTAAACATACGATAGTTGTATTTATACGGGATGAGTCAAATTTATTTGATAAATCCAAAATATTTTTTTTCCTATAAATTGTATAGTACTGCATTGCAATAAAATTGTATTGAAATATTTTTTTGGTTTTTGGAACTCAAATTTTAAAAATTAAAATTTTATTTTATCATTTAAAAAAAAATCAAAATAGCAATTTTGTGAACCGTACTTTTGGAACTATTATGGTATTGAAATATCTTATTAAAGTTGAGCCATTAATTTATTATGATGTATCAAACATTTTCAAAATATTAAATATCTAATTGAAATTACTGTTCGTTCTATCAAAATTAAGTCTATGATATCGATTAATCTTTCCATGATTGATAATGATAAATATAACTTTTAATTAATTTTAATAACATAATAATTACAAGTAGTAAAAAAAAATATTAGAATGAAGTAAATTTCGATCAACCATTTTACTAATTGTGGTAAACAATATTGTGAAACACAATATTATTATTGTTAAACTTTTCACAAACACAAAAAAATCGTAGAAAATTAACGAATCAACCATTATTAAACATTTGAGCACCAAATTTTTTCTGAAAATCCGTTTCACAAATTAGCTATTTTGAATTTTTCACCAAACAATACACAAAAATTTAAAGTTTTAAATTTCAATTCTAAAAACAGAAATAAATCTTTAAATGTAATTTTATCGATTCAAGTATTTATTTTCTGAAAAAAAGTTTTAAAAAATGAATGAAAAAATAGTTATTGCATTTTTCAAAAAAATCTGACTCACTTTTCTAGGTACTTGACACGTAGAAAAGTTAAAAAAAAAAAAGAAAAACAGTGTCAGTCCTGAAATATTAAAATAATATTAAATGATAAAAATTTTGAATTCAATATAACTCGATAAAAATGACGTTGCTTATATTCACTTTTGAATCGTATAATTCGATTGTTGGTCAAATATATGTTAGAAGTCAGTGTTACACAAAAAATGAATGCGAAATGATGACTCTGCGCCTAGTAGGAAACATTAAAACGTAATTACAATCAAGGATGTAAAAATCGAAAAGACGACCAAGGACGCATCACGGATAAATAAATGCAGGTGGAAAAAAAACCTAATTCATATGTTCGGTACTTCGGAGAACAAAATAAATACTGATACCGATCTGGAGAAAGGCATTGAAAACGAGTGAACTCGTATCATGTAAATTAAATGAAAATAAAAAAAAGAGAAAAAAATACATTTTGTTCGGTTTCTTAAACGAGTATAATATTCATAGGATTTTCAGACGTAAATGGAAATACGGTTTTTTTTTTACTTATAGAAAGTTTTAGCATATGATTTTGATGTTAGGAATGAATAATACTTTTACAGAATGTGTTTGATATACTGTTAAAATGTGTGTAAACCGGTTCGAATCAGAGTAATGTTCTGCGATAATAGTTCGGCTTTTAAAATACAAAAACTCGAAATGGTAGTATGGTACTGTGATATTTGACGTCACAACATATAAAAAACACTCACTCCGAATTAAATAGAATAAATGAAAAAAAAACTATAATCAAAGAATAAATTTAGGGTGTAATTTAATTAAAGAAAAAAAAATCTTTTCCAGGTGTAAATACATGAAATATACCTTTGAATATTAGCACAAAGTTACGTTGAACATATCTAAAATAAAGTCACAATACCAAGGAAACCTGTGTCGTTGGTCTTGTGACACCAGTTGAAAATACGCACTATCGTTAAATTTGTGGAGTTGGCCAAAAAGTGTCCGTGACGGAAAATCGTTTTTTATCTCTTTGTCGTTCCGTCTTAAACAACTTTTACTGTATAAATGTCGCACAATTTTAATGTTAGATGATATAACACAGGGATGGCAAATCCATGGCACGCGTGCCCGAGGTGGCACGCGAAAATTGTTATTATTATATATTATATATTATAGAATATAGGTAATAGGTATAAATATTTTGAGCATACGACTTTTATCGGTCATTAACGATGATTTGTTTATTTCGGAATTGGAAATTTTCAATAAATCTGATATTAATCATCTTATTCAAGAATTTTCAAATATTATTGAGACAGCTATGAATGAGTTCTCTACACGCTTTACTCAGTTTAAAGAATTTGAAGAAACCATGAAAATTATTATTTATCCAGACACATTATCATTAGAAAAACTCAACTTAAAAGTGTTAGAATGGTTGAATTTAGATGATTTTGAAATGCAGCTTGTAGATTTTCAGTCGAGTACCATATGGAAAGAAAAATTCGTTATACTGAGAAATTAATTAGAAGAAATTCAGCGTGATAAGGCGATAGCCAAATTGATCGTAAACATAGGGGACAAGATTTTGAAAGTGTGGAATGAAATTCCAAAAGATTATTCCACTTTAAAAATAGTAGCATTAGTTGTTTTGTCTATTTTTTCTTCAACTTATTCATGCGAGTTACTATTTTCAGAAATGGATTTTATAAAATCTGATTTAAGAAACCGACTAACTGATGAATGCAGTGCCGCATGTACTTTATTAAAAGTTACTAATTATAAACCAAATATCAACGACTTGGCATCAAGTGTTGAACAACAAAAATCACATCATAAATAATTAACAAAGTAATATCATTATTATTATGTACCTAAACTTACCTTTTTATACTAATACATATACAATTAAATTATAACATAACAAAATATAATATTTTTGATATTGTTTTTATGGCACGCTCTAAAAAAAAAAAAAAAAAAAAAAAGGTAATTTTGGGCACGCAGTGTTCAAAAGGTTTGCCATCCCTGATATAACATGTAAAACACCGTTTAAAAAATCAACAATCCAAAATAATAATTTATCGTCGAACACTGCAGAGAAAAAGAAAATGTGACCACCCGTACAAAAGAAAGTAAATTTATTACCAAATTTATAATCTTAATATAAGTTTTTACATTTTTCAATGAAACGATTTTGATTCTGTGACTATTAAAGAATTTCAGATGATAATCGATGGTTTTTTAACTTTAAAACGTAGATGTATATACCTATACATAATTATAATAATAATAATAAATAATAAAATATTTTACTTTCTAATTTTATCCGTATTTTATTGCATCTTAATTCCCTTCAAATTATTTGAAGTTGGATATTATCTTAGTGAGAGGAAACGTGTGAATTAACATACATGTATTTAAATGATTTCTTTTGATAAAGTTACTGAATTTTAATGTTTTTTTTTTTTTTTTTTTTTTTTTTTTTAATTAATTTATTATTTTAAAACTGCATTTGTAATACGAAAATACGAGTATTATAATCGTATACCGATTCAATTTTCAGTCTATCTATGAAGTCTTGGATTTGTTTAATACAGGTGCGCACTGTGTAGTACAGATATATCAACAATATTTTCTGGGTGTTATTATAGTGCTCATTTAGTAGAGTTAGTGGAAGTAAAGTTAATGATGACAGAAGTTAATCCTTTTAAAGAATCGATAAATTATTTCTATACTTTAATGATTATGAGCAAAGCTTTAGAGTAATACATACCATTTACCTATACATATTTTACCGGTTCAAGTCAGATTATAATTTATGTTATTATTAGCGTTGGTTACTTACTATCGGTAGGTTATTTGTAAACAAAATCTTGTACAATTTCGAACTTGAAACCCAGTAAACATTTTTTTTATATATTATAATATTCGAAGTAAACTTTTGGATTTTCAGCCCAAGTTTTATTAAGATTGGATTAATCATTTATTTTTTTTTACACATTTAAAATAGGGATTAGACATAAAAAACACTAACTATATACTTACAAAAAAAATTCCCAATCTACGATTTTAAAGATTTTTTAGTAAGTATGATTAATATAAAATGAGTAAGGCAATATTAAATTTTCAAATCTAATTATCAAGAAATATAATTAGATTTCTATCTTGTTTTTGTAATGTTTTAAATTTACAAAACCGAGGTTGTTTTCAATTTTCTATTTCTATTTCTAATTTAGACATTTTTGATTTATAGAGGAGCTGAACTTAAATCTTAGATGCTGTTTAACATCTAAAACATAAACAATATAATAATAGTATTGTAACATCAATAGATCTTTCTATTCGCTCGAAATCTAAAATCCATTTAAACATGTCGTAGGTAGTAAATGTGTAACAAATTTTAATTAAACATCAATCGGTTTTTCGTATTTGGAAAATTTAAATGATTATTTATTAAGCTGTAGAAAATATGATTGATAAGAATATTTTTTACCATAACTAACGCGCCTAATGAAAGTCAACTAAAATGTTTCCCTGAAAATTAAAAACAAAAAATTCATAAGCATACATTTTCCTATGTGAAACAAAATGAAATAATTAACTACACAAATATCACGCGAATATTGAATAATACTTATTATTTATTAATAATCAGTATTATGTTATATGTATCTATTGAGCCTAAAACACACCATTCGTCATTTAGTATAGCTTTTCATACCTGTGATACCATCACAAGAGTGTAATAATTTATTTATTATGATAATTTTTTTTTTTTTTTTTGAAACTTTGTTAAACAATTAGCTTCAACAATTAAATTTAGTTTGTACAAAAGGTGATAATATTAATAATAATAATAAAAAAAAAAAAGTGCAAAATATAACTACAACTAGACGCAACGAAAATTAAATTTTCAATCCAGCCTGATTAATAAAGGAGATTAAAGAGATAATAATAGGAACAATTTGCGAGGAGAGGATAGACTGGGTATTGAAAGACACATTAGTATAATAATTAATCGAATCTTACAATGTGAAAATAAACAAATTATTACCACCGAAATATTTTTTAATTGCATCATAATCTTTAAATTAAACGTCGCTTAAAATAATTGTAATACAATTTTATTTAAGAATGTTATTCATATTGTTGTTACGTTAAGTGATTTCAATTTATTTTATAATCTTATTGATTTATACAGTATATATTATCATGTAGTTATTTAATTGCCTATAAACGTGAAAATCATCGATATCAATTAAAAATTGTATTAGAATAAATCAACATTATTAACAACAAGTACCTAAAGCAACTATAGTGAAATAATAATAAACACGATTTTAGTAAGTATCCAGTTTTACATTACTAGGTACACGATATTACGGTAAACTTTTGATTGCTCGACGTCCAAGACATACTATACTAACGCACGACAAGTGAATGTTATGACTTAGAGTGTAGCTTTATTTTATCTAATCGACGAAACGTGTACATTCGTCGAACGCGTTTTCTGCTCATGAGTTAAGGGGGCGTATCAGAGGTATCGTACGAATCCCACGCGAACCAGAAAATTTAGTCGATGTGGGTCATAACTAAAGCAAGGACTTTCATGCACCAAAAAATCATCAAATATGCATTTTAAAAATATGCACTTATGCATCAAAATATTAAAAATATGCGGTTAAATATGCCCTTAAAAAAATTAATTTTATTATTATTCTATATAAGTTTTAACTAGATTTATTTAATTTAATTGATTTTGAATCTTTTTTAAATGTTATATCCCATTCTTCTTAATTGTTATTTTGCTCCAAATAAAACAAAAAAGGTATTTTAAAATAATTTTTGAATTATTCTCAAATATTTATCTTACCTAAATTAGATTTGCACTGAATTATTAACATTTCTTTGATAATTTCAAATAGCAGAAAACGTACCACTTACCTACTATTTGTTAAATAAAAATACAATAATAGTCATAATAAATACTGGCCATTATTATTATTTCGAGATAAAATTTATCTTTACCGTCTTAATAAGTTTAGGTATATCAAATTGTCGAACTTGATTCATGAAAAATATTCTCCACAGCGCTTTATTTTCGATAAACCATCAAAATATGCACTAAAAGCTTAAAATATGCTCTTATAATCAAACATATGACCCTTCAACCAAAAAATGTCCAAATATGCAAAAATATGCACTAAAAACGTTGAGTATTTCATCAAAAACGTTATGACATATATTTTGTACTTAACAAGCATACGATAAAGTTAATCACAAAAAATATGTAAATGCATGAAAGTCCATGCTCTAGTCATAACACATGTTTAAAACCCCTTTGAGACTGCGACCTCCTGTAGTGTCGTCAAGATTTTGACGATCCTTTTGCTACGATAACGTATAAAAGTCGTCGCGAATTATTATGATCATTATTGTATTTGTATTCAAATACAAATGATAAGCGCCTAGTCTACTTACGTGATACATTTATAACACCAAAAATAAAAATCTCGAAAAGTTTATTAAAAACAAATTTTCCAGAAAAAAAAATGAAAAATATATGCGCGGATATTTTTGAAATTTAATTATTCGTTTTCTGTTGCTGACCATACATTACGTTGTCGATTCTTTGGTTCGACATATTCGAACAGATTTATTCTCATGGTCATTGATATATCTAGCCGATTTCTTGATTTATTTTTGACAGAACTTGTCGTATAAAATCTAATTTTGAGCATGTTTATTATCACAGTAATATTACATCGAACCATTACTAGCTATTCCATGGGTCGGCTACCCTGAAATAATTTTCAATAAACTCCCCTCCCCATGGTTGAGAATCACTAGGCTCTAAGGCACATGTTACGTGTATCGCATCGAATGTTTCGAATCACGTTTGCGTAGGTATACGTAAACGGCACAAAAACGTAAAGTGTCCATAAAGTCCACAGGTAAAACGATAACACTCGGCCGTATCAGCGCGTCGTATCCCGTCGGAGTACGCCCTTGGACGCGAACCCGTGCCTATAACACACACGCGAGGTCCGTCGTCCTGGCACCCGCAGGTTAAAATTTTGAATGAAAAACTATACCGAATTTTAGTAATTAATTCGTAATTTTTTGTAACACCAATTTTGGAATTTGTAACCTCAACAATTTAACGTAATACAACTTTTTTGTTTCGGCTGCTGGAACGACGCCTTCCTGGAACCCGCAAACAGAAATAATGATCGGAACGACTTCGGATCTTTTTTAACTTTTAGTAATTAATTCGTAATTTTTTGTAACCCCAATTTTGGAATTTGTAACCTCAACAATTTAAAGTAATACAACTTTTTGGTTTCGGGTGCTGGAACGACGCCTTCCTGGAACCCGCAAACAGAAATAATATGGAATGTCACTGTAAACTGTTATTTTTTTAACATTTTGTATCTTCTTCTTGTTCTTAGGGTCATCGACCTGAGGGTTGGGTTTGCACCTAAAAGAAGGTGTTACTAGGGAAGGGTTTGTACTGTGCAGTGGTTTCCCGTTGCCTTCTGCACAACATTTTGAATATGCATTATGAATTAGATAATTTTGATTTTATAATTATTTTTAAAAATATATAAATTTTATAAATGGATCATTAGATCACGAATTTTGATACACAAGGAATAATTTTTTACATACCATCATTTTATAACATCTTTATTATAACATTATTTTATTCATTTAAGGATATATTTTGGGATTATTTTACATTATAAAAAAAAACGATTCTGAACGAAGATCAGTTGACAAATTTTAACAGTCTTCGAATCGCTTAAAAAAAGTCTAAACTATTCAAAAATGGTACCACGTACAGATGATGCTAATATAAACATTTGGTGAAAGTTTCAAGTCTTTAAGGCTTGTACTTTTTGAATAAGAACAAAAGTCTAAAATATTTTCTTAGTAAACCGTTATATTCATAGGCGTGCGCACGAAGGGTTCCGGGTGTGCCTGGGAACCCCCCGACATGTAATTGGGGCCCTACAATTTAAGTCCTATAGTATATATATATATATATATATATATGGGTCCGTCTTTTAACTAATTTTACTAGAATAAAAATGTTATTTTTTCTAAAATATGTGATTAAAAAAAAAATGTATGTTTAGGGATAAAAAAAATATTACAACGTAAAATATTTTAAATTTGCATGGTTAAACTTGTTATGATTACAATAGCTAGCTGCTATATGTTATCGACTACTAAAGTAAAAATAATAAATAAATAATGCAATTATCTAAAAATAGATTTTAGATACAGCTATTTAATGAAATATTATATATAACCTGGAACTAGTAATACCACTGATTTCCGTGATACTATTAGAAACCATTATACGGGACACGGGTTATGGAGTTATTTTTACATTTTGTAAAATCGAAAGTAAACACAACAAACTGATATCTACTATTAATTGTTATAATATTGAAATATTATGATTTGACTAATAACTAAAATAAATATTATTTACGAGTTATTCTACAACAATCACTGACCAGTACTCCAGTGTTCACTGATTACTGAACCAACGTTGTTGTATTATTTTATTTTTTTAAATTAAAATCATGCCACCTAAAAGCGGTTGCCAAAAACGTAAAGGAATTATAAATATGATTATAAAGGGGGTAGCGGGTCAAGAGGGGTCTGGTGGCCCCCACCGAACCTGGTAAAATCGTTTAAAAAGTATTTTTTATAGCAAAGACGCATTATACCAAGTACGCGCCGTAACTTACCGAAAATTCGAGTTTTTTTCAAAAAATCGCCCCGCTCACCAAAATTGACCAAATTGAGTCCAATTACCTGGATTCGAAAGAGGACGATTTCCGCTATCTATACTATACATCACCCCTCGGAAAAATGAAAACAACCCTAAAAATAAGAGGGTTAAATCTTGAAAATGAAGCGTTTTTCACGATTTTTCGCATCTAAACCTAAAATTCACATGTTTTTACTTGACCAAAAAATCTGAAAAAATTCAGGAGACTTCCACACATCCAAAACAAATTTTTAATTGCGTTTAAACCATTTAAAAATAAATTAAACTGGTTGAAAAAAATAAAAATCACAAAAAATCATATTTTTCGCCTATACTGTGTTTTCATTTGGGGTTATAATGACGGTAAAAAGCTTATACTGCTTGTTTTTCGACCCTCTTCAAGATTTTTTAAACGATTTTACCAGATTCAGTGGGGGCCGCCAGCCCCCCTTAACCCGCTACCCCCTTTATCATTTTTAACACTTTTCTTAAGTTCGCTTTCACGTCCGTCTGTAATCAAATCTTGCGCGCTCGATTTGAGGCACTTTTTGAAGATGAAAAATTCTGAAAATTGGTATAGACCTTGGTCTTGGATGACAATACAATAATCCGTTGTCATTTTGGGACATAGACCTCCAGGTAGGCATCTCCGAGGAAGTAAAGGTACGAAGGGTTTCCCTGGGTCAAGGCGAGTTAACCTAACCATTACTCCCCGAAAAAAAAATCAGCGTTGCAGAGGAACTCCCGTTTTTAATAAAAATATTTACTTTCAACTAAAAAGTAGAAAATAAAAAATAAAAATAAAAAAATTTTAAAACACATCCATAAAAACATTTAAAAACTTAGCTCGGCTTATAATGTTTTGTATGATGCACCACACACTTTTAAATTTTTCATCAATAAATTTTTCATTATTTTTAAGTACAGAAAATTATTTTTGTCTTTTTAGTGCAATTTTTAAAATATTTTTTTTTAAATGTTTTTATGGAAAAGTGTTTTTAAAATTTTTTATTTTTATTTTTTATATTAGAATATTAAATAAAAAACTGTAACTAATATTTATTTGTGCATTATAATTTATTAAAATATGTATATGTCTTGTTAAGAGAGGGCCCAAATTAAGAAAAGGAGCCCGAAAAAATTGTAGGCACCCCCGAAATTCAGGTCTGCGCACGCCAATGGTTATATTTAACACATGAATTTTTGATTTTGTAAAAATTATAGCTTCAGACGCTCGTTAAAATTTTTTGATTGAACCGATCGCGTAATTTTTTATATTTTTTACAAGAAAAACTTATGAACAACCTTGTATTAAATTTTCATTTCTTAATTTAGAATAAAAAAATGTTTATACATTTTCAACTATAAAATAATTCGTGATTTCGACAAATTTTGTCGATTTTTGAACTTCAACTGCTTATAAAAAAAAATTGTGCCTATGTATTTTAATAATTTTTGAATCACTCTTAGATCAACTTATGTAAAACCTTTTATTTAATTTTTAAGTTATTTGGTAGGGCAAACAAATTTTATTGACTTTTATGAAAAAAAATCTAAGAAAAATCGAATATTTCAAAGACCTATAAATAGCTAAAAAATAAACGAAATATTTTGAAAATACAACTATGTTAATAAAATGACAATTTAAACATTTTGTGCAAGTTTCAAGTTTCTACGACCTTTACTTTTTGAATAAGAACAAATATAAAAAATCGTTGAAGGTGAAATCGTTATTTTACGTTAATCATGCAAAAATTTTAATTTCAAACACTCATAAAATTTTTAGATTATGAGTGAAGCGAAGGATCTTATGGTTTTAAAATGATGTTTATTTATTTATTTTTTTTTTTATTTTTTTTTTCTGTTAACACTTTTTCCTATAGAAATCCTTGTCCAAAAGTTTCGTCCAGTAACTTTTTAGATTCGAAATTGAACTGAGATGGTACTTTAGAGAGGTCATTTTTCGAAAATCTCCATAGTTTTTACAGAAATCAAGAATAATGACCTTACTCATATACTTACCTAACTTCCCTAACAAAATTTCAAAAATCGTGACTCAGAATTTTTTTTTATACATGTTTTAACAAATTCATATAGAAATGTATATGAATATCGACTGTTTTTACGTTAATTTTCAACTTAAAATGTGTATAAAACTTTTCACTTGTATCCGATCACTATGAAACTTGGAACATAGATATAAAAACATGTTTCAAAGATTTATGGTAACAGAAAATTTCTACCTAGTTAAAAATTGAATATTTTATGAGGGTTTAAAAACAAAAAAACTCACCAAAAATTAGACCAATAACGGAAAAATACGTAAACAGTATATTATAAATAACATAATATTATGTATATTACACTGAAGCTTTGCTCAGAATCGTTTTATACTAAAGAAATGAGTCATAATGTCTTTAAAACTTAATACACTCATCACCATTATCTTGTCCGAGGACCAAAGGGACGAAGGATGAACTTGTACCACCATCATCTCACTTACCAGCTTTTTGATATTGTTTCGGTAGAAATTTTTTTACACAGAATTGTAGGAAAACTTGCGGACAACTTTGTACCAAATATTAAATTCTTAACTTTGAATACTTAAAATTTTACGAATATGCAACTATACAAAATAATTTAAAATTTTCACGATTTTTTACACATTTCGTAAAAATGTGAACTTTCTACGCGTATAAAAAAAAAATTGTGACTAACGATTTTTGATTTTTTTTAATGACGATAAGTAAAACTTATGAGGAACCTTGTTTTAAATTTTTAAGTTTTTTGGCCAGCCAAATTTTTTTTATCCGCGTTTCAGAAAAAAAAACTAAGAAAAGTTGAAAATGTCTTCAACTGTCTATAAAACGGTCTGTAGAATAATTTATACTTTTCATTTTATTTTACAAACCTAACGTCCTAACTTACAATTAAAAAATTAGATGGTTCTGCAGACCACAGGGGATGCCAAGGCATACCCGGCATCCCCCCTGCGCAAGCCTATGTACGTACATCAACATCGCTCAATAGATTAATGCTTGTTGGAATATTTCACTCTTTTAACATGGATGATTTTGTTTTAAACAACTTAAGTCTTAAATGAACAAAACATGAGTATTAACAAATAACAATGTATATATTATATAAAGTATTCGAATAAATGTATTCAAATAAAACTATTGTCCTGATGAAAGAAAATTGCTAATCTCGAAAGGATAGCTGACGATTGACATAGCGATTTTTTTCGACCTGCGGAAATGTTGAATTGTGGAAACAAAATATTACTTATATTATTTCTGTTTGCGAGTTCCAGGAAGGCGTCGTTTCAGCATCCGAAACCAAAAAGTTGTATTACGTTCAATTGTTAAGGTTACAAATTCCAAAATTGGTGTTACAAAAAACTACGAATTAATAACTAAAAGTTAAAAAAGATCCGAAGTCGTTCCAATCATTATTTCTGTTTTCGGGTTCCAGGAAGGCGTCGTTCCAGCACCCGAAACCAAAAAGTTGTATTACGTTAAATTGTTGAGGTTACAAATTCCAAAATTGGGGTTACAAAAAATGACGAATTAATTACTAAAATTCGGTATAGTTTTTCATTCAAAATTTTAACCTGCGGGTGCCAGGACGACGGTCCTCACACGCGTCGTCGGAATTGCCGGCGCGGTCGTGGCGTGATTATTATTACGGCATGTTACGTCCTTTGAGTACACTCAGTGTAACAACGGTAAGACATATATTATTATTATTATTATCATCGTAAATACTCGTCGGCCACGGTGGATGTTATAAACGTGTGCCCATTTGCATTCAACCGTGTGCACGTTACACCCGGCCACGTGAACTATAAATAATTATAATGACCGGCGAGTTGTAATGCCGGTTATGCGCTTAAGTCGGCCGTTCCGTTTTTTCGAACCACCGCCGTCGATGACCTAATGCGTCTTTCGGCGAGAAATTCTCACGTCATGTAACAGAGAATCGTCGCCGCTGATCGGTGGAATAGGTAAACTGCATCCGACTGTAATGGCGATTCGTCGACCGTTATCTGCACGTCGAATTCAAACACGATCGAGCGTACGGCTTACGTATCATTTCGAATTTCGATCACCCGTAAACGTTCGTTTTTTCCGTCTGCGGTTTCCGTGTTTTAGTCGTATTTTAGGACGCTATAAAAGTTCAAGCGCTGATCGGAACATTTACCGAAATACTATAAACAGCCATTTTTTTTTTTTATAAATATTTCTATTTGTTATTAAAAACAATTTCGATTATACGATTTACAGATTTAATACGAGTTTAGGTACATACTTATTTTACGTTTTCTAAAATTTTAACATACGTACACGCTCTAAATTGAACATAAATGATATTAAATTATATAAAAATGATTGATTTCGTTAATTGATTAAAGCGTTATGTTTTTTGAATTTTAACCTATTTCGATAGTTTTGATTTTCTCGTGTCGTAGATAGATACGTATCAAATTCCACGAACGACAATCGTATAATATCATAATACTGTTATTTATTACATGTCATATCAATATATTTCACGCACTGTATATTTTCTATAATAGCATACTAAAATCGTTATAATATGGGTAGAGTAATAATTTATCGTCAGTAGAGAGATAAACTAAGAGTACAACCGGTCCTGTTCACGGATTTCGATGCCCGTCCTAAAATTAGACGTGTTAAGAAGAAAATACTTTTAAAAACATAGTTTTTAAACCACGGTATTTCATTTACACTTGACCCAGACTTACGGAGGGTCTAAAGAGACGACAGAAACCAAAGTCATATGACCGATGTCACGTCCCTGTGCACCGAGACGTATAGCGACCCCAATTTAGACTCTCGAGAAATAGAGCGGCAGAATAGATGCGGAGTAAACATTTGCAGCAGTTTCACACACGGCACGTCAAAACTGACAGTCTATTTTCTTCTCTAACTGAAAATTCATAAATATTTTTACAAATGATAGAGGTGAGTATTTTTCGAATTGTGAAAACCAAAACGGTGATGGCACATTTGGGGTTGTGTGTGTATTGAAAATACAAACGAAAAGTCCATGAAAAAAGAAAACATTGACTTTAATTAACTTAACTCAAACAAATCTAAGAATTTTGAACACTTAATGTGTTATATTTTATTGTAACACTGAAATAGATCATATACCTAGGAAGTGATATCGTTTATGAGCAGTTTCCATAAATAAATAATTCTAGGTGAAAAAATCATTTATTAAAATTGAAAAAACTGTACATTAATTTTTATCAGAACAAAAATTTAAAAATTGAACAAAAACTAACTTACTTTTATTTATTTATTTTTTTGTTATTTAAACAATCAAATTAACATAATATGTTTTAATTTGATTGAAAATAATAAAATAATAATAATTTTTAGGTAAAAACACAGATCGAACCATGTAACATATCTTACTCATTTTTAATTTTTAAACAGTATTTTTACACTTCAATTAATTATTTTAATTGTCGATTAAATATTTATTACGAACTTGGACATTATTTTTAAATAAAATATTCAATAACATTGAAATATTATTTAAATAGGTCTTTAATTTGCTACAAAATTTAAATAGTTTTTAATCAATTTAACTGAACTCAATTTGACAAAATTAAAATGAAAAAGTTATAAAATACATTTTTTTTAAATTCTAGTTGATTAGATAATTCAATAGTAAAATATATTCAAAATTAGATTTCAGATTGATAATTGAATAATGATTAGTATGCGATCTCTTTTTGTTGATTAATACCCAAATATTCGTAGGTATCAATTTAGTTTAATTTAGCCTGTAGCGATCAGTTCCTTCTAACGTAACACTTATTTTCACTACAAAAAAAAAAAAAAACACTAAAAGACTATATATTACCCCAATCTAATATTTCTGTTCCGTATGCTTAATAAGGAAAAAATATTCATTTATGATAACAATGTTTGTTAAGTGCGTCATAACATGTTTTAATATTTCATTTACACATACATAATTCTATACCTAGATAATATATGATTGCGTATATTCTTAAAATTCGTTTATGAAATTGAACGGAACATAGAAACGTCATTTATAATTCATAACTATTGTCTCTTAATATTCAAAAAACGAGTGAATGTATGAAAATTATTTTTTTTTTTTCATATGGCTGTAGTTTTGTTTATTGCTACGCCATTATTATAAGATGCATATTATATATATATTTAAATGAATAATATATATATATATATTCATTTAAATTACGTTGTTTTAATTATAAATTGTGGCTTAATTTACTAATGTATGTCAGGTACCTAAATTATACCATCTTGAATTAAAGTAGTAAATATTTTTTGCTTTCAAATAATTATCGATTGAACAATAACAATAGCTCAATAATATTAATCGATTAATATTACTGAACAATACAATAGTTGAATTATATCAATCGATTTACATTCGTAAATTTTAACATTGACTCAGAATACTATTAGTTATTAGAATCGTTAAAGTAGAGATCCGGCTCGTGCTTACCTGTGTTATTCGAGAGTTATTGTTTTCGTTAGACAATATTTACGCTGCAAGTTACGATTCTTAAATCCCACATAAACAACTGGAACCGATTTCACTATTTCAGTATATATTGGATACTAAAATTATGATGTGGGATCATAGTGTACTTACATTTTAGATCTTCTCGTTTACACGTAGGTTGTGGCGCAAAAACAAGTTATTATAAAATTGGATAAGAAATTAGAAAGCTCCCAATGGAATATTGAGATAATATGTTCCAGAAATGTGCAGTCTACTGACACGTATTTAAAATTGTATGGAGTTAAAAGAATTTTAATTATTAGCTATGCACACATGAATACTTACATATTATATATATAGTTAGTATAATTTTCAAATTAGAAATTTTACAAAAATGCATATTATACAGTGTTCAATATAAACCACCCAAAGGCGTTAATTACGTAGAAAATGGCGTCAATTAATTTTTACCGCTAATTGTCGAGTCTGACGGAATACTCAGTATCATTTCATGGAGCATAATATATGCCGTCAGAATTTCCATGATTTCAACATTTCCAATCGGTATAGAATCCCAACCGCGAGTGCAGACTTTTGGCACTTATAAATTATAATAAAGAATACTCAGTATCATTTCATGGAGCATAATATATGCCGTCAGCATTTCCATGATGTCAACATTTCCAATCGGTATAGAATCCCAACCGCGAGAGCAGACTTTTGGCACTTATAAATTATAATAAAGAAATGTTTATGAAACGTAATATTTTATTTAAAAAAAAAACCGTTATCGTGATTGAACCGATAACTAGTTTGACTGTATGATGAGTAGTGTTGCGTTATTTTATACATCTCCTCATAACCTGTATTCAGTGCTTGTAATGGAATATTTGAAATATGTTGGCCTATATACATCAGCATTAACAAAACAAGTAATGTAACTGTTTGCTTGAACATTAACACGTAAATTATACACACGGGTGCTTACCATTTGAGTATTAAATAACTGGGTTTATTAGTCGGTAATACCAGTAATAACTAATACCTAAGTATATACTGTTATGTTTAGAACGTGGTGATATCCAAAAGCGCAAATCGACTGTATTTTCCGATAACTCAAAAGCGCGAAATCACTTCAGTTCGAAATTATATTATATTTAGTTTAAAATTGTAAAAACGCTAATTATATATTTTATTTCTCAAGCATACTGTACTTTTCTATTTCTAAAACAATTTTAGTATTATATCAATACAATATAACAATTTTCGATGGCGGTTGATGATATCATTTAAAATAACTCTACTCATACAGTGAATTTTATTTACATTTTCTAATCTGATATTACCGAAGATAATTTTAATTTTAATCGAAACGAATTCTACCTTATTATATTATGTCTCTGACGGTTAGTGTTTGCGCTACGATCGAGTGCATAATATGCGTCCGGTTTATACAATTAAAAACATTAATTTTTTTTATAATTTAGTCTTAAAACGTTATTTACACTGACTTGTACAAATGAAGGCGTGCAGTGCATTGTGTATAATAATTTCAAGTACAAACAACAGCGGGTGATGGCAAGCGAGCATATGTCTCGGTGATGTACAGTTACAGCGACGGTGCACTTCAATAATACCGGAATATCAAAAATTTTAGCGGTAAACGCAAATATATATTTCATATTCATAATACAATAAAAAATCGGGATATTGAAGGACGATAAATAGTCCGTAATAATCATGAACAAAAGGCGACTCGATGTATTTCGAAGAGACCAAATAAAATTGTTCGTCGTGAACTGACGACGGTTGAATACGCAGAGCTAATACACCACGGTCCACGACATGTCTAATATAAGGGAATCCATGTTTAGACGACATAGAAAAATAACCCAAAGCATAATTATCTAGATAAAATTTTGCATAACACTGATCATGACCCGTCCCGCCATCCGTGGAACGTACGAAAGAAAACGCATCAAAATGATCTGTTTAATAATATCGATCGCTTTGTTTCAGTTGACCGCCAAAAATTCAACCCACGATTCGTCGATGTCGCCGTGTCAGCACAATCGTAAGCCGCTTTTTATTTGTTTTACGTGATCTCCGATTTAATCACAGGTATTCGATCGCAGATCTTGGTGGTTAAAAAGTAGTTTTCACCACGTGACCAATTAAGACTTGTAACATAATGTGTAACACACATGAAATACATATTGTTTTATTGTTTTCTAAATAAAAAAAAAAAATAAAAACAATAACGCTTCCATTCACACGTAAATATTATATAAAAAAAAAAAAGTCAAGAATTTCTAAAAACGACGCCTTTACGGCCGTACCAAACAAATCAAATCTATAATCTATAATATTGCACTAAACGTAAATTTTCGAACATTATTACTGCCCGAACGAAGTAGGCAAAAACATAGATGTAAAATCAATACATTCTCCGCCTCATTCAGAATCTAAAATGCATAAAAATTTCCATAAAATAATTAGAATTGAATGCAGTTTTATATTAAGAATAAATTTAATTTTTACTCTAGGAGACACTTTTTATATAATTAAAAACATTTCTCCAATTTCACTTATGTGAATTTTGAAAATAATTTATTAGCATTTAACATTTTTACTAAAAAATTGTACGTGTTACAATTTATGCCTTAGAGGAATGAAATCTAAAACTTCTACTTTCTTTGTAAAATAATTTAATATATTAATATTTATTTTTCTTTGAATACGTACTCAACACAATATATTTATTGCGTGTTTACACGTCATGTGCATTTTTAAAATAAAACGTTTAAATACTTAGTTTGCGATGTAAATTAATTGTATTATAGTTTAAGCTTATTAAAATAATATATATTTATATATCTTAGTATCTTACCTAGCAATGTTTAAGATTTTAAAGTTGTGCTTATTATTTTCCTTGTACTTAATATATTAATTAAAAAGATAAATTTCAGAGATAAAACTTAAATATTTACGCTACGTTTGAAATAGTTCATTGAAAAACAAATTTATCTGTTAGTATAGAAAATAAAAATTTCAAAGATTTATTATCTTTCAGTCAAAGTAAAATAACTACGATTGATCCCAGTAAAAATGTATTTACCAATAATGTTTCTTGAAATGGAGAAACCTATAAAACATTTAATTTCAATAATTTTACTTAATCCAACAATGATATTCAATTTCCGACGTATATGAGTATTTTATATTTTTTTTTACATTATCAGCACCCTGAAACATGGCCACGCAGAAAAAGTAAAGAAAACAAAACGTGTGTAAAACGAATACATTCCTCACTGTTCTTGGAACATAAAATTACCTTCTGAGCAATTTCAGAAAGCTTAAGTACTACAATGCGTAAGTCTAGATTATAAAACACATTAAGTGAAACGAAAAAAAACCATACTTTGTTAGAATTATTCTGCAAAATAATCGCCTTGGTAAAATGTCATTTAAATGGTGTTATGAAAAACCATGTGAAGTTTCCAAAATTCTTATTACAAAAAAGTAAAAATCAAATTATTTTGATGATATTTAAGGTAAATCCAATTTAAATCCTAAGAAAAAAAAACTAAAACAAAAAACAAAACAAAACTTAAAATCAAAATGCGCAGTACGATAAATAATTGCACTGCGTATCATGAAAGGTATTTCTGATGGTTTAATTATGACACGAAAATGTAAGCTATGTAATGCTAAGTGATGATGGATGTGATAGCTCATTTATTTCAAATTTTATCGCGTCATTAATAAACGTCAGATGCGTACAGCATTATTGTGATAAGTTGATATACTCAAATAATTGAAGCTCATACAAAACTGTAAATTATATAAAATATATAAGATGTTTTTAAAACACTTAATATTATTTTAATAGTTTAATGCGATCCAATGATTAATTTATTTTAAACGTTTAATGTTTTGTTTGTCGTGAGGTAATATATTATTTTGGTTGAGAATTTAAACGTGCGTCGTTACGCAGAATCGCATCCGAAACATTGTAAAATTAATTTTAAATAATTATGTGGCACTAATTGTTTAGTAATATACATCGGTAAATCACTACAGCTACGAGTTCTAAGATGTAGTACAACTCATTATTCATACAACAAATTAAAAATAGTGCCGGCACTTATAGTGTGAACGAATCAATTATGTTTGTGAATATCTGAAACATCTAAAAAGAAAAAAAGGCAAATCATGTCTTCGTATCTGTGATATAATTGAAAAAAAGTCTATATACTTTCGTCAGATTAAAATTATTATAATAACATGAATGCGTGTTTCCTGATTTGCTATTGTTAATCCCAAGGATATGTAATTGTTGAGCTGTAGTAATTTTTATAATTAGAAGCTAAATAAAAAAAAAAAAAAAAAACATGAATGCGGATGATAGTACAAAAATAAAAATAAGACGTAATAATACTGGTCATTTGAAATCATTAATGACTTTGAGATATCTACATGGAATGAAACGTACAAAGTATTATCCATTTCGAAATAACAGTAAAGTAAAATCAAAAATTGTTTGTGTCGTTTAATTCTAGAAATTATTGACAATTAATAATTGAAACTATGATATTATTACAAGTGTTAAAATAGGTTTTTTCATTGTTTTTTTTTAAATTGTTAAATTTCAACTCGACACGTATATTCATCAAAGTAATGGAATGTATTGTAAAACGTCTGGCCGTCGATTCAATTCTGGTTTTAAAGCATTTAATGAGATATGATAGTACCATTTACAGAATGTAAGACGGGAATGCACACGATTCAGCCATGATAAATTGTCAATTTAATTTAATATTCAGCATTAAAATGCTCCAACGAATATGCGGAATGTAAACTTAAGTGCGTTTAGTACGCCCGCAAGGAAAATAATACACATAATATAAGTGTTCGTAGAGTTCAAACGAAAAACGATTGTTAAATTATACTTAATGTAAACAGAATGGAAAAAAGTTCCGAAATCACTGTCGAAATATTCTTAATTATTGTAAAACGTTTACAAGAGTAACATGGTTCATGAGCGCTGTAAGTTATTATTTGGAAAGGTCGATTTAGTTATACCTACTTCTTTGAATACATTTGTGTTGCATACGTTTAAGATGTTATGAATTTGACTTCTGACGAAGAAATCTGAATCGGCCAAGGAAGTTCACGACCACCGAACAGGATCCGTGAATTCACATGATTATTATGCACTCGAAACGCACGAGCCGTCGTAATATTAGCGTGTACACTGGTTATGACTATGTAATAATTATCGGACTAACGCCCAACAAGTTATGGGTTAAGCAAGTTTTCTGTATTCTAATATAATGAACTGTGAAACTCGCAATAGGCACTAATAGCGACTTTTTAACGGTTTTGCGGTCACTTGAAACACCCACGGAACAGATTTTCAAAACACGCGAACGATTTTCACATTTATTAACTTTCAGAAAAATAATAGTGGGCGTGAAAAATGCATCGCATAGATGAAATACGCACATCAAATCGTTCTGGCCGAAGTCGAAATTATTTTAAATTGCTTATGGTTTCAGATTTGTGGACGTGTTATAAGAATCGTACAGGAGGTACAACAAGAATATCTATAAATCGATCGAGCTTAAATTTCATATCAACCTATTTTCATTTATTATTATTATTATTATTATTATTATTATTATTATTCTCATTTGTTAATACCAAACAAACTGCAGGGGTTAGTTTACGTGTTTCGCTCGTGATATCAAAAAATACGTTTATTTATTTTTCACTATCTATTAGAAAAAGGACATTGGCGTAAATAGATTTCTACACGGGCATTTTCACTAGAAAACGTTTTTAACTGAAATGGCTCCAACTGTTATTATAACTAACTTGTACAATCACTAAACTACTTTTAAACCAGCGTACACTGTACAATGTTGGTAGATAATTATATTTCAAAGAAAATACATCACTTAACATAAAATGTTATTGGGCCGGTATCATCAAACGTAGAGTTAGTTTGAGTTATTCTTTAAATATGCACTTTGTATACGGCAGGTGAATTTTCGTGCTGGCCGTCAATGTTATGGACCATGAAAATCTTATTGAAAAAAAAAAACACCATACCGCAGAAATTCCTACTTATTTAATACCTACCAATAAATCTGAGGTTATGTACAAGATATCAATCGAGAGAAAAATCAACCGCAATGTAAATGTATTATTTATTTGCTTAATGCGTTTGAAAAGTAATTTTGTGCAGTGAAATGCACACTGCTACTATACGGATCGGGCGTCATGGTAAGTATGTGTTCAATCTCATTGGTCTCAGTGGTAGATTATTATCAATGTAACTTGTTGTTATTGACGCATAACGTGGCTAAAGATGTAAAAATGTAAGATTTGTATGCACTTAAATTGAAAAAAAGCATTATTTCTAATTTCTATGCCTTAAATGTATAATATCATTTGTGACCATCTAAAATTTTCACACAGCCAACACGGAAATTTTAAATTAATAATAGTAGTTTATCTTATTAACATTTTTATGTTTTCTTATTATCGGTAGAATTTTTTTTTTTTGTTATTGAAACGTTAAAAATGTTGACTATATTTTAAATCTAATCCAAATTTTTTCTACTGAAAGATTTAAAAAATATTTTTAATTTATTCCTCAAGTTTCATAAGGTTCTCGACGCGGCAGTCGGTTCATCACAACAACAACAACAACAAAACGTTTCTTGAGATTAGATTGACCAATTATTTTTTATGCAAATTTAAAGTAGTTAAATTAATTATATGTAAAAACTCTGTTAATCAATCGAAATAAATCTTGACTAACAGCGTTTGAAATATTTTCAGTATAATTGTTAGTCAAATACTAAAGTATTTGCAAAAAATTAAAAAATTAAACATTTTCTGGTCATAATATCAAAAATAAAATGTTATTAGTCTCAAACGATAAAAGAATAAGGTTTTCTTCCAAGTTCTTTTTTTGACTCAAAATTGACATTTTTTTGTGAACTTCTCTCAAGGCAAAATCATGGCAAAAGATTCAAGTTTTAAATACTTCCACTAGTTTTGAGTTATGACTAATTTACTAAAATCGATTTAACAAAAATCTCGTTTACGGCACATATTACCTTTGAATTGGATTTTTTAATAGTTTACTTCACTGAGACCCTAAAACAGAGAGGACTATAATTATTTGGATTTACCTAGAAATCTCAAAAACCGATTTTTCAAGAAATACCTAATTGTAATTTTAAAGAAAAATTAAAAATATAATTATTCGTTTTATCACATTTATTACACTATCTAGTTTTTATTTGATAAATCAATATTTTTTACCTAACTAATTATTCATCAATTTTCTATAAAAAAATTACCTTTATAGGATCGTTATGATTTTTAGGAAAATACAATAAAAGGATTATATAAAACTTAAAGAACATTTTAAACATTTTCTAAAGAAAGAAAGTTTCATATTAGCGAAAATAATTGCTTTTTCTATCATAATATTGTCGTAATATAAAATAATCGTTTATTATTATACATACGTTACTAAATATAAAGTATATTAATATAATAATAAAATCGTATACTGTAATAAATACAATTTAATCTGTCATTTCATTTTTTTTTTACTTTTTCCACCAAACATTTTAAATTCAATAAACAGAAATAAATAAATAAATAAATTGGTTCATGACCTAAAAAGTTATTGAATATCAAAAATTTATCTCGATGTTAACGATAGTACATTTTTAATAAAATTAAACATTCACTCTTTATGCTTAAATCTAAATTGCGTTTTACTAAGTATTAAAGCATTTAATTATAATTTACAAATTATTAATAATTCGTTCTTAAGATTATATTATTTAACTCATGAAATGAGCACATTGGTAGTTGATTATAATTTTACTGTACGTAAGTTGTAGAACGTATTTATATTACTTAAAATTTTAGAGTGGTTAAAGGTCAAATCTACATAGGTATCTATATACTATCTGTATTTACTTTTAATAATGTTTTTTTTTTTTTAATTGCGTTTATTTAGATTTATGCACTTTCACATTTTAAAACAGAAGTGATCAAAAAATTAGGTTTTATAAACCAGTTTTCATTTTTTATGCTTTATAGTTTTAGTTTTGAAGAAACTTTAAGTAAAGAATATTCATGTTTTTATGATATGTACCTATTCAATTAATTAACATTTTAATTTTTTAAATTAGTTGGCAATTTCTCTATGATAACTGATAATTGATAAATATCAAAAATATGTTTTCCAAAGGATCTTTACAGTTTTTACTTGAATCCAATAGACTATTACGAATTTAAACAGATCATAAAACATTTTTTCCCAAAGTGAATAAATTAAAAAAATGGCCATTGTGAAATCGATCGCTTCTTTAAGTTAAAATTAAAAATTTCTAAACGAGAATATATTGTGTGTACAAGTATCAAAACACAATTTTTACAATTGATTAATAAAATAGAAACCAATGTACATTTAAACATATCAATAATACAATTACATTTTTCAATTTCATGACATCTTGGCAGATTTATAATTTATTAATTCATGACTTACTATAAGATTAAATTAATAACATATAATTTTTCTGATAGAGATATATTATTAACCTTTACCAAACATAATTATGTTCAGTGGTTCGACTTATGAATAAGGAAAAATACTTGTTTGCTTATTGACATCAGTGTGTACACTTTTAATAAAATCACTAAAATACTCGTATTTGTTCTCCATGAAGCACGAATAAAATCTATGCACATTTTAAGCAATACTGAAAACGTTTTGCTTAAAAAATTTACTGTAAAAATAAAATTTATCCGATTTTTCTTTTGAATTATTGTAATGATTCGGTGAGAAGATATTTTTTCAATAAGAGTTTTTTTTTTAAACTTAGATTTTTCAAAAACATTCCATTATTTTGTCGAAACCGGTTTCGAGTATTAAGCACATACATTTTTCCTCTCGTTATATTTTCTCAGAACAGTTTGCATTTTTCGATTATGGATTCGCCCTAAGTGAAATATGCGTCGGACTTCCAATTGATGGATGTCCCCCTACGAGGTATTTTTTTTCGAAGTTTTTGGACTCCCGTCGGCCGTTACGTTTCTCGAACAAAAATAATTTAAAGAACACACTTCGTAAGACGAAAAACAGCATTTAGTCGTCTGAGACTTTCGGTATGGAAAAAATAAACAACCGATGAAACAAGCATATTGGTTCCGTACAGTCAGTGGAACATCCTATTTTTCCGTTATGCATGTTACCACCAAGTATGTCCGCAATCGTTAACACACACGCGCGCGCGCCGTAGGTACTAATTAGAGTTGTGTACGGTGGGAAAAACGTGATTTTATCATACACGTTGTTCCGAAGAATCGCATGGCGACTCGGATCGATCGGTTTTAGCCGCGGAAATGCTGACGTCGGACGGACCGTTGTGACGCGGCGCAAAAAGCGGAACGACAGTGACCCCATGCCAGTGTCGTTCGAACAGGAAAAAAGTGTCGAGGTCACACCTCCTGCTGGCGGCTGGAACGATTGCGCGATCGCGATGGGCAGATCTAACTGGAAACCGGAAAATCACGGTGCCCCAATGATCCAAATATTACGTAACATGAGTTTTATTATTGATTTCACCTCTGCAAACGGAAAGAAATTCTCATCGTGTCCCAATTGAAATCGTCCGACCTTGGAAAACTAAAATGTAAAGTCAATAATTCATCGATGCTATCGAACGTTAAAAGAAAACACGAACACTTCTTTTTTAGTAAAAACGAACGAGTTAATCAATACTGATTACTAGTGTTCGGATTTTGAGGCAATGAAAATGATAAAAAAAAAGGCACAAAAAATTTGGAAAAAGGCAAAACATTTTTTATATTTCAATCAAAATGATATAAATACGAGTATTTTGTACTTTGTACATCACTGATAATAAAGTGCACTCTTAATATGAGTATTTTCTAGCTATTACCAGTTATTTTAAACATAAAATTAACAACGTACTACAGGTCATAATAATATGTTTTTTTCATCAAATCTTAGTGTGAATAAATTTGTATACTAAAAAAGTTCAAAATTATTCTGATAAACGGATGATTTAATGCAAAATATTAAAAAATGCGATTAAATGTATTTTTAGGTAAAAAGGAAAAAAGGCAAAAGTGATGATTGTCCATCAGCATAGAAATCGTATGAAACATATTTTTATATAAAAATCGTCTTTTTATCACTCACAAAGCGAAAAAATACATACGCCTCAGAATGCTAAACCTACGAATTACATAAAGTGAACTTTGAAAAAAAATTTAAGTCACTCGTCGTTACACTAACGACACATACCACGTGATTAAAAATTGGTCGAAATCCGCTTTTTGTTTTCAAGTCATTATTATTTCTATTTTCTATGGACTTGTTGACGAGATAAGTGGTCGTCCTCCGAAAAACAGAGATACACTACGCATCTTACACGGGTTCGTCGTATCAATTTCCTATTCGGTTTTTCGCCGTTCCCGAAAAAAAGTCCAAAACGTAGTCACGTAACACGCAGTTTTGCCGTTAGATCGACTTAACGCTGCGCATTTGCATAATATTTTCTACGAGAACCGAAATCCGGCAGAGAAGCGAAACTTATCCATTCGTTTTATCATTGAAAGTCGCGCGGCGGCAAACCAGTTCCGGAGAACCGCGTGTGACCTACGACCGACGGACAGAACGAAAAATGTAAACGGAAAACCGGCGGGCGGCCAAGAGATTTTTCCGGGCTGAATGAAACGAATTCGGCCGGAGAGCGCGCGGAAACGAACGGTTTCCCGAGACGGACGATCCAAGTCCACGATCACGACGACCAAGACGATCGAGACGACGACGTCATGACGACGGGCGCGTTAAACACAGGACGACACGCGTCCTTGACTCGGAGTGACGCGCGGCCGTCCGGTTTCGGGAACTGAGAACGCGGACCGGAGACTCTCCGGGAACGGGTAGGCGGCCGTATGGTTTTGTAATAACGACCCGTGTCGCTGCTCGGCGGCGGTGGCGGCGGCGGCGGCGGCGATTCTCTCCCGCCCGCGTGAGCTACTTCCGAGAAACTGGTCACGTCCGGACCGGGTTGCCCGTCGGCGGCGGTCGGAGCGATGCGCGGCGCGGCCTTCTATAAAGTCACCGGGCGTTACCAGAGACGTTCATTGCATCGTTTGCCCACCGACCACGCCGGTACACATCGTCCCGGCCAACAGACAACCGTCGCCGTCGCCGTCGCCGCCGCCGCCCGCCGTCGACCGGTCGATTCCATTCTGTTTTTTGTTTCCGCCGCGGTTACGCTCCCCAAGTGTGTTTGACGCTCCGATCTTTTGTTTGCACTCTCGCATACCGCTTGGACCAGCCATGCTGAAGTACGTGGTGTTGACGGCGCTGATGGCCTCCGCGGCCGTCGGACAGCTACAACAGCAACCGCAGCAGCAACAGCAGCCGAAGCAACAGCAGCCGGCCGACAACGCCGACGACCTCACCTGGACCGAAGTGATCGAGTGCTACAAGCAGCCGCAGGCGGCCATCGGGTGCCTGGAGTCGCGCATGGGCCGCGCGCTCGCCTCGATGCGAGAGTCGGCCGTGCGCATGGCGCGCAGCGCCCCACAAGTGGCGGCCGAGGACGCGGCCGGCGTGGGCGAGCTGGTCCAGGAGATCGGCGAGTTCATCTCGTACGGCATCTCCAGCTACTTCCGCGGCAAGGACAACGCCGAGGTGGCCGCGTCCACGTCCGCCGGCGCGCCGCCCCCCAACTTGCCCACCGACGTCGACGAAGGTGAGCTTTTGTTTTTTCAATATTGTGTTGTTTTCTTTTTTTTCGAGTTAAAACTCGAAAAAAATAAAAACTCTTTGCCGTTTTCGGTCTAGAACAACGACGAGACGATAACCCTCCTTAACACATGACTAGATACGGGTATTGATCAGTCGTATTGGTAAAACTACAGCGTTGAAGGATTTTAGCGATACAATACGCACGCCTTTAATCTCGCACTTACGAATAATATCGCAATACATGACTGCCCCGCGTAAAAACGCGTCTTTATCGCGAGTTTTCTCGACTTCGATTTCAAGCTCCCTCGACGCGACTGTGACAACTTTACTACACAGCACTGATCGGTTAGATTCATTCATGCACTTGCGCCTACATCAAATGTGTTCTTCTACCAATGTCCGTTTTGTATCTGTCACGAGGCCGTCGACAATAACGTACCGTGATACCGCGCCCACGCACGCACACACACACACACACGCATACATATTTCCATCAATCGCCCAATCAATGTACACATAATTTGGTGGCCAGTTTGTAAACGGATATCTTAGGCACAAACTGGACATGATATCACAACATAATATCGACGTCGAGTTTACCGACACTAAATACGTGCACGAAACACTGAACGTTTTCATTTCTGAACACGTGACGGTAAAAATCACTCGTTTCACAACGGCGTTTTCTATTGATCATATAGTACTCGACTCGATTTTTATATTTATTGTTTAAGTTATCATTTTTATTTTAAATGTACAACAGTACGGCCGTAAATCACGTACGCTCGTGTCGACTCGTAACACATTAACACGGGACTCGCAATCGGAAAAACAAAATTGTTATCAATTTTTTAATCCAATCGTTCGTTCGAAAAACGGAATATTCCTATACGACCAGTACTAACAATGATCGCGTAAAACAAACCGCATGAATGAACAAGATATTTTCGCCATGTAATATAATACTACTTTTACTACCGGCGCTATTCTTTCGTACACTACTATTAGGCACTACTGCTGATACTTAGATTTACTGTTGATTCCAAGATAATAGTATACACTGTTCGTGTGTCGTTAATCATACGGCCCGTGGCACCCAATGAAACATTACTTTATTATTAGATATTATTTATTTACTATTGTGCCATTGTAAGCTGTTTCCCGCTGTCTACTCGCCGTATTTTCGATCGTAAGTTTCTCGATTTTCTTTGCGGCAAGTGCCCGTAGCATGTGCTCAATAACCATCTCGGGGCTTCGTTATTGAAATAATAGTTACCGTTTTCACACATGAATGAGATTAATTATACACAAAATATTCGTATTATGCGAACACGTGTTCTCAACGAACGGGCGTAGGGAGGCCCTACATATACCCGAAAAATGACTTGCTCTAGCCAAAAATGGTTATATAGGCTAACCGTCGTACTTATGGTCACTCATGAAAGTTTAATGTGCGTATTTCAACTCGTATAATCAGATATCAAATAGTTATAAAAAATAATAATAATAATAAACTCGATATACACTAGTCTAGACATTAAATTCCAAAGAAAATTATTCACTTTTTGCACCAAAACATCAAGTCACGTTCTAGAACCTGTTTGATGAACTCGATTAACGAATACGTACGTTCATAAGTCATTATTGATTAATAAACATTTGTAATAAATTACTCTAATGTATAATTTAATTCCAATGTAATATCAAAACATTCTTAAAGCGATAAACGTTATTTAATCTTGATTTTATAAAATAACACGAATATAAACGATTAGAAATGTACGAATGCGACTTTTAATTGCTGGAAAAAATAAAAGTAAAAAATAAATGAATGACAACCTTATTTTCAATAAATTACTTAGTAAAAAGTTTTAAATTTCAATCGTGTTTAACGTCATCTCTTAAAGTATCGAAAAGCAAATAATATAAGTAGATAGACCACACTTCAATTTTCTAGCAGTAAAATGCATGTACATCAACACTAGTTATTACAAGAAAATAATGTAAACACGTACATTTATACAAACATATATATATATATATATATATTTGTGTGTGTGTGTGTGTATTGATACGTGTGGGAGCGACATTGAATGGGACACGATCAAACAATGCGCCCGTGACAAAGGAATATTTTCAAATTAGATAACGTTTTGTTACCCATAAAACTCATTTGTACACAATTACCGTTCTTCGATTGAGTTTTCCTTTTTTTTTGTTGTTGTTGTCAGTCCGATGTTTTTGCGATATTTGTCCAACGGGTTTTATGGACGTGTTTTTTTTCTCTCCTATCTCGGCAAAGTGAAAACATTCACGTTTCGTACGCTGAAAAGGAAACATAGTTTTATGTTGTAATAATCATCCAAGCGATAATGGTCTTCGAAAACACGACGCGCAGATACGTGTACGCTACACGTATTATGTTTTACCACACCCGCGCCGTCGTCGTCGCGAAGATGAGTCGGGACTTTCACCGAATTTATTAACACTTTACACTACTTGTGTTTGCACGATTTCTCGAGGGGATTCGACCAAGACAAAATTGAAAACCTCGTAGGAGTTGTTTGTCGTAATTAAGGCCTAATGACTATTATTACTATCGTTCACCACGGAGCCCCCGATGTTTATTCCGTACGACCCGCACGGATCCGCGGTGAACGCGCGGGCGCCGTCGGAAATCACACGTACGTACACACTCGTTTGCCTGACGATCGTTAATAATCAACACGTGTTTTACGTTTGATCGCGAGATATTTCACCACACGGAGTGTGATATACATTCGTCAGTAGAGAGAGAGAGAGAGAGAGAGAGAGTACATGCACATCAATCGACCGGCAGGTGTATTTTACACGAATACACAATACGTTAATTGCGTACGCGAGTGCTTGTAAGTGTCACTGGTGTTTCTACGATTCGCGGTCCCTCGGTGCCTACGTATTTAGTAGGCTTTGGCCGACACGACTGACGTTACTAGAAAATCACCTTGTAATACCTACCCGTGTAGGTATTACATTTTTCATTGGCGATTTTTTTTTCTCGGAATTTATCGTTAAACTAGTTTCCAAAAGTGTTACGGATGAGGACAAATAACATCCGAATGCCCTCGGAGAAAGATTGAACTCGGGGCGTCAAACCAGTTTTTTTTTTATCTCATTTTAGACATGGGTACAGATATAGATATACCTACGTTTCACGGCCACAATTAAACAAGTTTAAGTTCATGGGTGTACGCTGCACTAAAACCAACTGACTCGGCACGCACGTCAGAGAAAGTAGTTGTGAGATTATTTGAATGAAAATCGAAGATCCACGTTACCCCGATGTTTTCATAAACATCACGGCGCACCCGTATAATTAATTGTTATAAATAATATTATTAAACTCGAAACGGTACTCGAGCCGGATATTATAATATATTCGCATTGCGACGGCGTATAAGGATAATTTTCTCGATTTCCTGTTTTTCAACTTCCATGATACCAATTACTTACAAACGTCGGGTAAAAATAAATAGATCTGCATGAAACGAGTATTGGACAATCGCTCGTTTAACGACGTATGATAAACGTACGTGCACGTAATACGAAAACCGTTAAAATCCTTTTAACGGGAATTCGCGTTTTCCCGCTGCCGTAATATCAGTTTTCAGCCACGTCGATTACGTTAATGGAACCAGTGTAAGTATGCACGTACGAGTTAATTATTTCGAGTTGCCCATCGTTCTCACGGTAATACGCGTAATAAAATGTAACGTGTTCAAAAACATCGTCACTGATCGTGTTATTTTAATATATAACGCTTACACAATTATAAAAAACACAGTGACCGTAAATACTAAAATGCGTTCGTTTTTGTTTCGTAATTACTGTGATAAAATGACAATTTAACGTTTTCAATAATATTGACAAAACGTTTTCTGTTATAAATAATCCAATCGCGTTTAATTACGCCGCCTTTGAGAACGAATCTTATTTTTCACGTACTCGAGCAGTTTTGTTTTTATAATTCATTCAACGCTTCTAATTATTTAACGTTATTTAGAGCGTAAAATATGTATGAACGAATTGGTTTGTTTTCGCTTTGAACTTTTCATACAAACGTATGTTCCTCACTTTCATAACACGAATTAATTATGCAAAAATAAATAGCCAATATAATATTTAACTAACAAACCGTTTCAAGTGTGGATTTAAGTAATACGCGTTGGTGCGTTAATGCACTATGAATCTCATTAAAAATCACGTGTTTGAAAAAAAAGTCTCCATAGCGATTACCTAGATAAATGTGAAAAATCAAAAATATATTTTTTTAATTTTAATTCTAACCCAGCTACTGAATGAGTTATTATGATAAATTATAGTGATTACGGACAGATAGATAATGTTGTAAAAAAAAAAGAAGCTAATGGAGTTATAATTCGATTCGCCAGCCAAAATAATCGTCGAGGATCATAACGCTCACGATTGTTTTTACCTATATAAATTACACGTTCGTAAAATAGTAAAAAATTATAGTGAAGAGATTAGTGGTTAAAAGCGCAAATGATCTCTGTAAACCACTCCGACGCGCGATTAGTTGACAAATTTACATATCATAGGTGCACCCGTGTGTTTCGCGTGTTTGAATAAAAGAGAAATCACCATTGTTGGATCAAAGTCGAAAACGAAAACAAAAAACAACACTTGACACTTTCCGGAATAACGAGGATTGACGGTTTCCTTTACTAGGTATGGTTACATTAGCAACTCATATGCGGTAGAAGATAGTTTGTGATAGTTTCCACCGGATTATGTGTTAATTGTGTCAACCGGATTAAATACAACACACTGCAATTATGACGTCCGGTTCTGATCTTTCCCTTAAATCTTAGTTATCACTGATACAAACCAGTTTTGAATACATACGGTAAACAGAGGACAGGAATTTCTGATCTATCCTTTCTAAATCCACTCATTTGTATACAATAATATATCCAATATATCTTGTGTTAAATCGTGTTTGAAAATGTAATTAATATTACAGTGAAAGTCAATAAAATAAACAGTTTTCAAACCACTATTATTTATGAATTTTTTTTTTATAATTCGTATAATTCGACCGTTTTTTACATTCTCATAATTTTTACATGATAATTTTATTGATGACTTCCATACTTTTCTTAAATGTATTATACATGCTTTTTCTAATTTAACGATTTCTATTCAAAGTTCTTACCACACAGAAATATTCAAAATCGTCATATCTTTGAATCTTATTTTTCATTAGTCTCAAATACTTTATTCACCGCCCACAAAACTTCTGTATCGAATAAATTACTCTCGTAGAAATTTAAATACAACTATAATGTTGATTTAAAAACGTTGGGTGATAGTCAATGATGATATAAAATAATCACCAGTACTTGAGTCGACCGCAACTTTTCATTATTATTATTATTTTTTTTTTTTATCGTGTGAAATAACTGTATATTAATTATGACACACGATTTCTTATAAAAACTATTATCGATTACCGACGGACAAACAAATCGAAATCACATTATTCGTATCGTAAGATTTATGATATAACTTTATTGTACTTTAAACTAATCATACATATATATATATAAAGTTTCAGACATTTTCTCGAGTATACAAAACGTTACCACTAAATTATTATAAATACGAAATCCGTCGATTTATTTATGTGTAAAACTTAATTAATCGCAGAACGATTTTGCTACAACCGGTGTGCATTTCTCTTCGATTGAGCTCAGTAGAAAGGCGGGTACTACTTGTCTTGCACCACCCGAGGACAAACAACAGTCGGGAATACGGGCCGACCGATATGTGAGGTTGAAACCTCACCGTCAAGGGTATCATTTCCATAAGCACGTAACTGTGGACACGAGTGTGTTTTTATTATAGAAGATTATAAATGTGGGCCAACTAGTTTTTAAATACAACACGGATTCGAATCCGGGAACCGGTTGTAAATAAAGATGAATCGAGATCAACCGACGATAAATTAATTTAACTAGGTCACACATCCGCCGTCGTATAAACGCAGCCGTCGTTTTTTTTTTTTCGATCAATGACCTAAACTTTCCGACAAGATTTTCTTGTTTGTCCAACGCATTTCCGTTTTCGCGGCAATCCGACAAATAACCCATTTACACGGTGCGTACAAATTACGTTCGTGAACTCGGGCCGACGATTTTATAATAGATATGACGTTTTTTTTTTCGATTTCACTCGACACACAAAGTGATATTGAACCACGTGATTAATGTCGTAACGTTTCGTTTTTGCAGGAAGAGGACACCACAAGAAGAAGAAGATCCAAAAGGAAATCAAGAAATTCGTGTTGAAGATCTTATTCGGTATCTACCTGTTCAAGCAAAAGATCAAGATGATCCTCATGTCCATCCAGTCGATATTGATGAGCAAGTTCTTGATCGTGGCCATGATCTACGCGCTGTCCAACACGTTCAAGATCTGGTACGACATCAAGTGGAGCAAGCACCACCACCACGACAAAGTGGTGTACTACGAGAACGCACACCACCAGCACCACTACGAGCCGCCAGAGCACAGCGAGTACGAGGACCACCACGGCTGGGGCGGCAGCAGCATCTGGGGCCGGAGCATCCTGGCCACCGAGCCGTCCGTGGTCGAGCACGGCAGCGGCAGCCCGCACGAAGGCATCAGCCGTTACATCAGACGCGTGTCCAGGACCGACCAGCCGACCGCGGCCTCCGCACAGGCCATGGCCTACGGCGCCCAGCAACCAAGACAGTGAACCCCCGTCCCCCTCCTCCTCGCCCCGACGCCCTTGTCCCTTCTTCGTTTCGACCACGGCCCGCAGCAAAACACTAGGCGTTTCAAACTCTAACGATTTTCTCGAATTTCCTCTTCCGCATCATCATCATCATAGTCGTCATCTCTGCGCGCACGAGCCCCGAGCCCCTGCCGCTTTCAGCAGACAGACACCCTAGCCGAACGTGTGCAACTCTGGTAGTACAAATCAAAAAGCCGTTCGGAGCAAAAAAACGCAAAAAGAAAAAAAAAAGAAAAGCAAAAACCGATAAAACAAAATTCTTGATTCACGGAAAACAAATTTTCCTTTTTATTCCTAGATAGAAGTAGTAGGTCCTAATATTATATAATTAATTATCGTATTGCACAATCCTTATAATTTATATACATATATAATATTTATTTTTTTTATTATTATTATTAGGAACGCGATCGTCCTTAACAATAAACAAATTATTTAGGATTATAGTTTCACAACTCATTAGTCTGGTCAGTTAGGTAATATTTTTAATGATAAATTTTTTTTTCTACTCGATGTTTAGTGCTTAAGATTTTTTTGTTTGTTTTTTTTTTTATATTTAATTCTTTTATACACGTACCGCACTTCAACGATCGTCACAGACGGCGACGCGTCGTCCGTCGCGACGCGATTCATAATCACGGGGGTACATTGCCCAGGCCTAAGAAATTGCTCAATATTTTCGGATGCTTTTGTTTTTGAACGACAAACAGGTAAATGGATAACGTTTTCTTCTCGATTCGCGCCGTCCCACGCGTGCGCGCGTGTCGGACTGTGTGGTAGTAAATCGTACAAGGTGTCATACATTCAACATCGTTATTTGAAAATAACGTCGACGCGCATTGAATCGAATAATGCATAATTTATTTATATTATATTATTTATTTATTTATTTATTGATTACGATACTTTATTTTGTAAAATAAACGTTTTCACCAGAACAGTAGTACATTTCATTCAAATAGGTACATCCCCAGACTCATCGATCGCATCACGACGGTCAAACGTGCACCGGACAAAATCAAAAGAGTCCAAATCGAAATCGTATCGTATAAAAAGTATACGAGCTTAATTCACGTTGAACATTGTGACGTCGCACGTACGATACGACATGTCATTATCGTTTGATCCGAACAGTTCTTACATTCTTACGGAAATATTCAAATCAATTTATTCAATCGGGTCTCGTATTTATATTTACGTTTCGCTTTCAATATCATTTCGATGGACAGTTCTAACTTATCGACCGGTATCACTTGTCTCGATTGAATAATATTCAAATATTTGTACAGTTATACAATTTATTACGGGCAATCGGACGCAACGTCCGTTATGATGACACATAATTAATTTTCTACAAACGGCGTTCGATTCTGAAGAAATATAATTACATTGTAAAATAACGAGTGTCAAAGTATTACGCGTTTCGAGCGCGTTGTATAACGAACGGTGCCAAAGCCGTCCGTAATTACGAGTTTGGTTAGCGTATTCATGGCGTACACGAAGAGCCGATGGCGTGTCTGAGAAAGATCAGAAAATGCGATTTTTTCCGGACTCACTATATAGGAGTGGCGCATTTACAATTAGTGTCTCCGGGGACATTTGCCACCTAACTGCGTCCTCGTCCCTCATTAACTAGTACTCAATATTGCATTTGTGGAATAGGCCAATTCGCACTATTTTATTGATACCAAAAAAACACAAATATCATATTTTAAATAACTTTTAAGGTAAGTACATAACAAAAATATATGTAGAGTTTATAAAAAAAAAAACCGAATAAACTACAGTAGAAGCCACTTATCAGAAACACGGATAATTGATACAATCGCGTTATTGAACAAAAAAAGTCCCGGGACGGACCGACCGTACATTAGAACATTGAAAATAAATCGGATTATTGAAACAAATTTAGGCACATTTTAGAAGCTTTTGGGCAAATTTAGAAGCTCTAAATGTCCTCAGAAGTGTCGTCCAGCATCGTATGATTTGAACAGCATTCTATTATTTATTTTTCATTCATTACTCGTATGAAAATATGGTCATGGAGTTACTCGACGCAAAAAACGAACTAATATAGATAAAAATTTTAAATACTATAGTAAAATATATATATTTGAACATACTTTTTTAAATTATACAATACATACATAGATAAATAAACATTAATACATATATTTTTCGCGTATTTTTCAATTTTTTTTGTAATTGCACAAATCAAACCATTTGCTTATTAGAAAAAAATCGGTTAATTGACACATTTTACCTTGATCCCAAAGAGTTTCTAATAAGCGGCTTCTACTGTATATACTAACATTATAACAACAAAAAAAAAACGATATAAAAAATATAATCGTCAGCGGCAAAAGTCTATAATTCCTTTTTCGGTGAAACAAAAACTTCAATAACAAGAATTCGTGTTCAACGACCTTAAATATTTAGAAGCGCTAATGAGTCCAGTCGTTCTTCCTTGACACGAGATCTCGAATAGGACTTCACTCGTTTTGATGAGAAAAACGATCTCTCTGTAGAACTACTGTCGATCAATGACCACTCGACGAAGTGCGTGATAATATTTTTAGGACCGTGTCAATACACGTGTACATTTCAAACACGACGACGAACTATTTATTGTTTATTTCGAGAGCGTTTCGTCTGAAAATTAGACGTACGTCCGTAAGGCATAAAACGGTACCGATTTCGACGTGTGTGTGTGTGTGGTGTGCATTTACCACATCAAACACGTTCGACCGATCGACACGCCGTCGGAAACCCGACGAGTTCTGGGCGTGTCGCCCTGCGGATTACGGATCGGTGTCCCGTCACATCTGATCGATCGACTTGTTGATCGCGAATGGTAAAACGATCGCGTGTCGTGTTTAATGTCCGCGCCGCGCGTGCCTTGTTCGCGGAGATCGATGACACGCGTATCGACGCGTGCAACGCGTATTGTGCGTTGGTTTAACATTTTAACGTAATATAATATAAAATTCACCGATGGCGCATTTTTTCCCCAGCGATTTCGCACCTGTTGTTCTCGCCAACTCCCGTTATCCGGACGGAGTCCTCGTGTTCTGGTTCTGCAGGTTCTGATCTTTAATGTACGTCCAAACTCCAAGGACAATTAATGAACGCTGAAGAAGAATATTGCTAATCGCCTTGGGCGCAATATGAATCCCGTTGTTTTTCGAATTACAGAACATTCAGAACTTTGAGTGAAAACGCCAAAATGTGTCGGGAACGAGATTTTTCGATTGGAATCGGTTTTGACTGCTAAATCGAAACTAAAATATTACGTTGCTTTAAACTTGAAATTTTCACCAAACTCAAACAATACAGGCAGACAATTATTACTCTTTTTGTACTGAATAGGCCTTTGATTTTTAACGTTTTTTACCAAATGAAATATTCAATGTTTGATATTGCGATCTGGAAATCATAATAATACTACCTTACTTAAATATTTAAGTGACGATGATAACAAATTGTTAGAAATCTGAAATATTGTTCGTCAGAACTTCATTTTTATACGCATTTAGGTAAGATTTCGATGGAATCTACTATTTCTACATCAAATTTCAACTTACATTATGAACAGAATATAATATTGCAGGTTACAAATTAATAATCATAATATCCATATTAAACCAGGAATATCAATAGAAAAATATGTTTTGAATCTTTTGGTGGAAGAAATTTTTTCTAGATTTAAAGTTCAAAATGTTATGAGGTTTTGATTTAAAAAAAAAAAAAAATAGAACCATCAACAATTTGAGTACTCGACTAAACCCGATAAAAATACGTGAACCGTTGATATTAAATTGAAATCCTTGTTCATAATCGTTATGCTAAAGGAGTTATTTTTTTTTTCAATCCAAGACGTGCACTGCCAAAATCTCGTCCTGAGAGCAATGCACGTCTGTAATGCAAAGTATGTCATCCGGCATTTTCGAACATTAGTTTCTCGATCATTGACGTATCGCGAAACCGGTCGACGAAGCCGCCTTGTTATACCGAGTGCAATTATTTAATATTTAATATTTAATATTCATATTTCGTTCGTATTATTCAAACGGCTTTACCGTTGTAGATCGTAATAATTTATTATGTTAAAACCCGGTGCGCCTGACAACGCGCACTTAGCTCGTCAACTCCGGTGTGATATCCAGATGGAAGTGCCCGGCTCGTTCGCGCACTGGCTATAACCGTTACGTCGTACCCCGCAAAACGAACACGCCGGCGTGAGCGAAATCAACCGGACCCGTATCGGAATGCCATCGGTGTGTAGTCCGTAGTACGCGCGTGCGATTGTAATTAATCGTAATGAAGAATATTATGCGCAATTACGGCACGCCAATACCGTCAGGAATGGGTTACGTAGTGAAAATATATTTATCTTTTTCAACCGTTACCTACGTCCTGTATCAGGAATTTTATGTTTTAAACTAGGAGTATTACTAATGTTTGATTCAGCATTTATCATCTTAAAGGGAGCTGGAGTTGAATGGGAATATTGGTATTTGATTGAGTCGTTATATTAGGTGACGAGTAGTCGAAAGATGTCTGTGATGTATTTCTCAATGCACTTCAAAATGATTGATACGTTATTATCAAGTTAAATATCTACTTTAATCATAAACTATAAAATTGTGTACTTTTTGGCAATCTTTAGTTCGTTTTCCAATTTCTTTATGTATGTTTTTGCCCCATTGTACTTTGATATCTACAATTTTTTAATATTAACAACATTTACTATGATTGTAACAATCGCATACATTATTTTGAAAAATTGCTTTGATATTTAAGATTTCAAATTTCAATAACATTAAAGCTTAAGTTAGACTATTTAAAACATGTTAAGACACAATGCGTTGATGATGTCTAATTAATTTGATACGATGTGCTTTACGTAACTTGATCGTTCCCAACCACTACGAAAAATTCCACTCTAAACCAACCACCCACACCAACAACCCACTTATAGCCCACCAAGGTGGAGCTGACCCACCAAATGATCCAGCCTATTGTACATCGCTTATTGTACATGTGTACATGTTACAGATTGTAAATTTTCCATTTTAATAAAAAAAAAAGTTGTTCTTTTTCCCCTCCGACAAAATTAAAGTAACGTACATTATTATACGCTATAGGCACTGCACACATACACACACACACACACACACACACACACACACACACACACACACACACACACACACACACTCGTTGGTCAACCGCCACACGTAAAAACGGTTGAACCGAATCAAAGCCGTTTTACGTATTCACGGCGGCGTAGGCGTATCGTCGCGTCGTATCGCTCGCAGTAGATACGGCTGTACATCAAAAACTCGAGCACCGCGTTTGTCGCCGCGCACGTACGACACTTGTCGAGTACGTTCAGAGTGGAAATCCGACACAGAAATTCGAAGAAAAAATAAATAATAATAATAATACTAAATCGAGATAAACGAGATTCATCACCCGTAGTCGTTTTACGATCCCGCCACCGACCGGTCGACTGCGTTTTTACGAGTAGTTTAAGCAGTATGTGAGAAAAATCAAAACCAATGTTTTGCACAAGATTACATCACGCTGCCATAAACCTCTGCGGTACACCCTAAATAACAATCAACAAAAATGTTCGGCGCGCTTTACTAGACTTAAAAGCTGAAAAAAATAACGAAAATTTAAAATAATTACTTAGTGATTTCAACTACGTTCAATCATCACGAGTCACGAGTCTCGTCGTATCCGACCGTTTAACTTGATTAAGCGTTGTCCATTTATATTTTCACATTCAAATCATGCCATGAACGTCATGAACGTTCTCGTAAACGTGATGTGTTTATATCGAATCATTAATCAACTTTGAAAAAAAAGCGACTTTAATCGTCAGGTGTGATACAAAATAACCATACCTACTGGTCATGATTTCATTAAAATAATGATATTACGTTTTGACACAATGCAAATATCACTCAATACTAATTCCGTATCATACGCCCGTTTACTTATTATATTATACTCTATATATTAGACAGTACACTTATTTCAACGTGGCTCCACCGTGAGCGACTATCATGTCAGTAATTAACTCGCATCTGTATTGTACGCCATTGACAATCCGTAATTTCGTTGGAATATTAAACTTAGGTTTCATTTGATTTGAACGCTTCATCGATGGTCCCGAAAACTAAGACTGGAAAATTAAATAATATTATAGCATTCTTTCCCCTCGCCCTCAAAGTGGTGATGTGTCGTACGTTTTATTTACCTCGTTGACAACGATCGCAAATACTCATCGATCATGAATCAACATGAATAAGCGTGTAAAATATAAACGATTTCTTCTTGAAATACTAAGCATTAACTATAGAAATAGTAAAGTGATACGGGACAAAAAAGGAATAACAATAACAAAGACAAAAAAAAATACAATAATATGACAACAAAACTGGTTAGATTATGGTGACGGAAGGTCATCATTTGTCTCACCGGCCCTCGGACCAGATAATGATGTTAGGTATAGAAATCTTAGATGAGCCACTTTTACGGTTGGCGAACGACACGTGTAGTGTTATATTATTTGAAATTTGAAATCAATGATAAATCATAGTATTTGGGTAACGCTTCAAAGTGAAGCTAAAGTAATAATTTCATTGTTGACTTGTGAAATTTTCAAAAAATCTTATAATAAAAAGTTTATGTGATTTTTAAATTTCCAGAAAAAAAGTTCTGGAAAAATAACAAAAATAATTAATGTCAATTTAATAATATTCGTAAAAAATGCTCCATTTCAACAATTTTTAACATTTCGAGTTTAAATTTAAAAAAAATAACGCAATAAGTTAATATGAAAGTGTAAATATAGCCAAGTCTATTGACAAAGAAACATGTGTAAATATTTTAAATCTTGCAACCAAAAATTCCAAATTTTATGAAATAAAAACTAATTTGCCATTTTACGCAAAAATATTTATTTGGACCGTTATCCTAAATTTAAACACGCGTAAAAAATAATTTATTGAGTAAATCCTTATAAAACTTGAACCGTATATAGGAATACATGTGTCAAATCTATTTTGAAACAAAATTTTTACCGGATTAATAATTCCAAATAGAATAAGATTTATATTGAATATATGGCTAATTTACGAGTAATTAATGATTTTAGTCAAAATTTAACATGTATAAAATAAATCCTGACCAAAGATTTTTGAATTTTTTTCAATACTATTAGTTAAGCGTATGAGTAAGGTAATATTACATTTTTAGGATTCTGTGTCAAATATTTTTACTTTAATTTTATAAAAAAAAATGCTCAAAAACATATTTCCAACAACTTATAAGTTCTGTATACATATAAAACCCGGAAACAGTCAATTTAAAAACAATTTTTTTTTTTTTAATCTCAAAAACAGTGATATTTGGTGAAAATCTGGATTATCTAGCAACATTTTTTTGGATTTATGGTCAAATTAAAAAAACGGAATATATGAAAATCTCGTACGCAACAAATTTTACGGTTTTTACTAAATTTTTTGGTAGTTTTTCCTGACGCTTGGAAACTATCGATAATAGAGAAAACGGTCTGTTCAAAGTTCCAACCCGATGAATTTCAAATTTAAAAACATTTCGTATAAAATGTTACCCTGATAAACCGTTACTACAGCCTGAAAAAATGATTCCACACGTACGATAAAAAAAACACATCGTCATACGTCTAAAATAGGTTCTTCAAAACAAACATAGTCTCAGACTGCTATAGAATAATCAATCATCCCGTCGCGTCGGATGAATACTGCGAAAACTAAGGTGTACCTACCTACACACACGGAACTCTGCATCCTATTCGTAGATTATTATTATTTTTTTAATCTCTGAAACATAATTACTACGATTAAGGGTGAATAGAGTCGTTAATAATCCAATAACTTCACACACACAATTACTCAAAAGTTCTTTTTACCGTTTTCCCCAAATCGAAAAAACACATGTATGTATAAATATTCGAATCTTCAGTTTCAGATCCGGTCTTGAAAAAGGTATGTATCACACACCCGCTCCGTCGTCAGAATGAAACGTGTTGTACCGGTGTTTCCTTTTATACTACCGAAAAAACGGCGACACTCGGACGTCCCCTTTTGGTCGATTCCGTGGCTTAGAGTCATATAAACGCGTCCGCTCGCCACACTCTGTACGTATGCCTGTACACGGGATACACTGGGGCTCGAAATCGGTTCCGGGTGACTTGATCCCTATATCGAAGAATAATTTATAATAGGTATAATTAAGAATTACTCCGGATTTGATTAAACGTTCGACGTCGAGAACAAATCGGAATAATGAGTAAAGCGTTTGAGTAAAAGTAGACGTTTGGTTGAAAACACTCTTGTTATCAAAATACGTATTCATTCAATAATCAAAACACGAGCAACGCGAGTGTGTATTACAATTAATTAAATCACTATCGCCCACTAGTGACGCGAACGTAAGATCCGTACGATCTCGATCCGTTTCACTTATCGTCTGGCACTTGTCGATTTTTAACGCTCTGGCGGTCGTGTATTATTAATTCGAGTTGCGGCGGTTGTTGTCTCGATCCGTCTGTCAGAAACAAGCAATACAGTTCCGACCACGGAGGTCGTTTTCATTTCTTTCGTAAGAGTTTATTATCATGTTTTATATTACGTATTTTCCATATCTTCGACGCTCACACGCCGCCGTAGCCCTTCCGAATGTAAATTCGATTCCCGAAAACACCGATTATATCGTTGTTGTTGTCATCACAACAGAATGCCTAGAAATAATCGTTTTGTCGATCTGTTTTTATCCGGCCAACTTTTCGCCTGTTATAGTGTTACTGTTTGAAAATCAAATAGTACTTGTCTGTAATAGTTTACAACAGTAGAGTCAAGTGTACATACATAATATATCTACGATTCTCTATTGATACCTTCAAGTACTCTCGAAAATCATAAATATAAATAGTGTCTGCTCATTGATTAAGGCTATGTGTTTCCCAACCTCTTTTTATTATTATACGCGTCCATTTGTAGATTTCAAAACATCCAATGATCCCACAAAAAAAAAACAAAACTAAAAAATGATATGAAAAAAAGTTTAAAGTTGTAGAGCTTTATTTTTTTTTTTTTGATAATAGTAAATAGTGTTAACACACTTTTTATTTAAGTGTTATAGCAAACAACATAAAGAAATTGATTTGAAGGGCTGGGTATACTTTTCCCTTGAAATGTTTTTATGTACGTATGTATCGATTATGGAGAGAGTATCACAAGTCCGATTCGGTATTCAAGTGATTTCCGTGTTTTATATTTGAATATTGTAACAGGACATTATAGGTTTCATTTCAAATCTCCTAGGATAATTGAAGCGTTGCTATATCTAAAAATTTTCCCAAGAGCTTTATTAATTTAACAGCATTTTCAATACGCGATAAATGATCATTATTAATTTTTCGTTTTTGTCCTCCATTCGTGAAAATATATATTTTTTCAATTACAACGTGATGACTGATTGTGATTAATCAGCAATGTGTTGTCTCTAGGTTGGAAATCTCAGGATTGAAGAGTGGATACAGGGTAAATAAAAGACGAAATCTCTCTTCTTAGCGCCCCTTAAGTTGAAATTCTGTGTTCCGGGGGTACATTCAAAAGTTTTAAGTTAAAACTTGTATGTTTAGTAAAATTAAGTTAAAAATAAAAATACATCGTATGAGATTATAAAATATTCCAAATCATATTTTTGATTTAATCTAATTCATTTTTATTGCACTGAATTATGTAAATTTTTAAATAACAAAAATATACTTATAAATAGCAGTTAAGATTATAAATTATCAAAATACGAGTAGTCCTAAATAAGCGAAAATTAACAACATAAAATTTTGTATACGGCGTCAGGTAAATGTGAAAGACTTTTAAATTTTATTTTGGATGTTCTAAGACTAGCAAAAAAAAAAAAAAAAATGCATAGCTAGAACACCAGAAGACCACTGGTTATATATAATTTTACAACGGATCAATTTATTTCAAATGTGATTTTAGGTCGGTGGATGATGTATGATATATTTATCTGTATACACTTTACAAGATAATATCAGTAACCGTGTGAAACGTATGTAGTTGAGCAAAGTCAAAAGATTATCAAGCGATAATTTGTCTGTCAGAGTTGATAAATCGTTTACTATCGAGTGAACTAAATGTTGCCAGGGACAAAATAGAAATAATCGCTCATTGAAAATCAGAAATAGATAAATATACATCATTATTGATTCTAGGTGAAACGAATAATGTATTGGTTTTACAATTATGTGTTTTTTATCTTATTTTTATTTGTGTACGCTATCGAGTTGATCACCGATAGTAATAATTGTCCAAAAATGGTCCAACAACGTAATTGAGAACCCATTTTAGATATTTTACCATAAATCGAAAAAAAAATGGTGCAAAACTTTTTGACTTATTTTTTAAATATAATCAATTCTCTTTTACAAACTTGACAGAGTAAAAAAAAAAAATGTGTACCTATGCACAATGTACGTTGAACATTATTCTGCTCTAATTTTTCCCATAGATCATGGACTGCATTAATAGAAAAAGTAAAATCAGTTTACTGACTTAAATATAATAATTAATACACAATGGGGAAACCAGTATGGTACTACTACTACTGTCTACTAGCCTACTTGTACTAGAATTAATTATAATCGTAATGTTTCTTGTTTGCTCAATAGCGTAATATATTTTGTTTAGTACCTAACCCATGTCACCTGCTGCGTGTACTTTGATTTACTTGTGATGAACATAACAATATCATTAGCATAAAAAAAAAATTTGAATAATATTAAAAACAAAAAATGACCCGTTAAGGACAATTTTAAAAGTAAGGGATGCGACCGTACACCCTTACCCTCAAACCCAAATGACGTCCCTGATTGTAAAACATATATATACGTTTTAGCACTGTTTGTTTTGATAAATACGTTATAATAATGCGATTATTTCATAGTACATAATGTGATATAGTAATTATCTAATTAGTAATTATAAACTATTTTTATGGTTCATGAAAATAATTATGAAGATGTTTAAATAAAACAAATTGGCTTAAAGTATCGTAATTTCTTAAAAATAATAGTATGTTGGATTTTCCGCATTACATATTCCAAATCAAAGTTAAAAATTTTCTTCTTACAAATATTTTAGAGTGACAAACTTTGAAAGTATAGATGAAATTCAAAATGTAGTTATATTTTAAACAATACAATTGTTGTAAGTTCTTTTTCATAAAATTAAATTTATTACATAGGTACTAAATACACGGTTTATTTCTTAAATTTGAAATTATGGCCATTTTAATAATTTGAAACAATAACTTATATGATCGTCCTGGTTTCAGTTCTCTAAATCACTCTTTAATTATTTAGGTATTGTAATATTTGTTTTCACAATTAAAATTCTCAATTAATCTAGTACATATTAAACAAATAATACGTGGTTGTATTTTGATATATTTAATTTAATTTTAATTAAATTAGAATATATTCACTATCAGAAGTCTATATACAAAAATATTCACGAAGTAAAGTTATTAAAAGTGAGGAAATATTTTTAAATTTATTTAAATAATTTAGGTGATCCGTTCCTATTATACTAATTAATTTTTATGTTTTTTTCACCCATTTATTTCAACTAAATATTATATTTCTGTGACGAATAAATCTCGTTTTTGACATTAAATTTAATTAAATCTATAATAATAGAATGCACGAGCTTAAAATATATATTATCAGTTATATTGGTCTTAATAATAATAATATCATCATCATAATGTTTGTATGTATCATTATGTTGCCTTAATGCATTTTTAAAAATCAAGAATTTTAAATATTTGATTACAATAGTTTGAAAAATAAAATACAGGAATATTTTAGTGATGATAATTACATGAAATTATAATAGAATAGATACAGGTTTTTAATAATCAAATTTATAATTTATTTATAAGTAATCGGTTATCCACAATCAAATACTTTTTACGAAATGTTATCTCATTGAAAAAAAATTTTGATTCATAATTTGATTTTCTATTAATTGTTGTTAATACATCATTATTATTATTATTATTATTATTATTATTATTATTATGATTATGTATTACTTATAATTTATCATATCATGAGAAACACTTCATTTTCTATTTCTATTTATTATTTTATAACTACATTATTATGCATTCGGAGTTTACAAGTACAAAACCAATAGGACTCGACAACAGTAAAGAGAATACAACGAAAAAAAAATTCTAGCAAAATTAAATAATATTGGCTCATAAAATAAATTTATTACAATTGCTTAAAATACTAGTCGTAATAACATCCAGATCAATAAATAAATCTTCATTTCATCTGGTCTATTGAGAAAGGTGACTAATAATTGTTAAGGAGTGGATCGTTTTCAGGCTTCAAATCAGTGTTATCGTTGACATCTTTCGGATTCGCACAATCTACAGAACGAACCCTGTAAAAAAAAATTATTCTCAGAGTAAAATTGAATACACAATTATTATTCATGAAAAATACCTTTTGCAACGAAGTAAATTAGGTAGTCCTGTGAAATCACAATACATACCATAGAACGGCGAACAAAGATTCAAGTAGTTAGAGTCTAAAAAAAAAAAATAAAATAAATATAATATTACATTTACTTTAGTTCTAATAATATAAATTAAAAACATCGTTTTCAAGTTAGTCAATTTTTTTTAAATACTCTATAAATTTAGAAGTTAAAATTATTGTTTGTTCATATAGTTCAATTTAAATTGTCTTCGTTCATTACGAATTCCACATAATTGTATTTAAAATAAATTTGATTTATGGTAGGTAAATACAGGTACTTAATGTTGAACATTTTTTAATTTATGACTATGAAATATGAATGCACAAATTTGATACTAAACACAGTCTGTATTAGAAATTTCGAAAGGAAATGCATACATACATTAAACAAGAGTAACCGCTTTAATACCCATATCATTTTTGGTTAGAGCTGATTGAATTGCGCATAACATTATTTTTGAATATAACGGTAATTTCTTGTAAGTTGTAATGTATAACGGTCTCAAATTTAATTACTAATTATGATGAACCGCTATCTATCGTGACAAATACCGAATCGAAATAATTACTGCTTAAGGCTTAAGGAATCGGTAACTAAATAACTTTTTTTAACATAGTTTAATGAGTCTAAAAAACAAAATATTAATATATAAGACGATTATTACACCTCTTTGATCATATGGTATTCAAATTTGGGGCCAAGCCAAACCATCTAATATAAGACCTATAGAAGCCTTCCAGTCTATATGTCTTAGACAAATAACTGGAGCTCCTTGGTACATGATCAACGACGCATTACATAAGAACCTACAAATATCAACAGTCAATTAAATAGCAACTCGACAATACAAAAATTTCTACTCAAAACTCCATTCGAACCAAAACCCTCTTAACTCTCGTACATCCTCTTTAACCATCCTTAGCCACCCTTTAAGGAGATTAAAAAGAAAATGGTCAAAAGACGGCCTTGCCTAACAAAAAAAAAAAAAAAAAAAGGTCTCTTCATATTATGAACCCACCAAATTAAACAGGAGGTACTGTTGATGGACGGGTTTCCAAGCCAATCAAGTCACCATTATTACTTATTATTATATACTGTCCAATTTACTTATTGTGCTTTTCTGTAAAGATTATAATTATAGCTTTTATTAAATAAAAAAATAAAAACAGTCCAATAACTGTATTATAAAGATTTAAAAACTTTAAGGCGTTTTGAACACAATTTATATACATATATGTTTATTTGTGAACACTACTAATACATTTGAGGCGAAAATATTTCAATATCGCCTTTCGACTTATTCGAGGTCATCGAAATGATATGGTAATCTCACTGATTTCATATGATTTAAAATTATTTTATACTCAAAGATTTAATAACACTCAAACAAAAAATATGTTTTATTTTGTTTTGATATTTTCTAAAATATTTACATTATAATATCATACGCAATATATTATATTCTTTAACATTCGTACGTCTATAAATTAATAACAAAAATTTAATTAATTTCATAAATTTTATGAGTTATAAAATAAATAAAAATACTTAACAGATTTTTTACCTGTAATTGAATTAGTATTTCGTTTGCCATACCTCGAAATATAAAAACCTCTTTCTATTCTAGGCGGCACGTTGTCCTCTGATCGGGTTTTTAACATGTCAGTAAAACGGATGTCTAGAAAAAAAATATGAAATTATTTATATTTATCGTTCATTCGCTTATAGTTATAGATAAAATTATTTTCAAAACTTCTAAATTACCAACTGATTAATAAAAATGCATTTCTGATATACATTAAATCAATTTATAAATTCAATATTTAATTTTGTAACAATTGGACACTTATTGCAAATGTAATACTTAAATGTAACAGCTAGAATTACACAACATCGGAGTAACCCATTATAATAAAAGTTCGAACTCATCGGTAACATTACGATAGCCATCAAACGTAAAATATAACTGTTTTTGTGTATAATATAACTACAAGTTTAATTTTTTTTTTTTCAAACCGGAATTAAATGATCGTACTACATTTTATGACCAACCCATTTCTCAAACCAGATTTGTACCAATGTAATAAACTATGTGCGTATGTGTGTGTGTGTGTGCTAACATTGTTAGCAGCTGTGGTAAATTGTTAAAACTATTTGAACTTAAATAAAGTATTATTAAAATCTCTGAACTAACTGATCTCGTGTGAAAAAACTCAAGTTACAATATTTCAAATGGTCATTTGATCGTATCATTAAACACTCAGACTCAGTATATTATGCAGACATTGTTTGTACAAATGTGAATCCCGTAGAACAAAGTTTGTTTTTCAATGTTCATACTTGAATATTTAACTAAAGACGAATATTAATATTCACAATTTCAAATAAAACTGGAAATCGTTTTCCATAGATTATATATTATACAATAATTATTTTTTTCTATCAAGTACATGTAATTTATGTATAACATTAAGTTCTACATTTCTAATTTATCATATTTAAATAAAACGTTCAACAAATAGTTATCCTGTCGAATGTTATTACGATTTTTAACTTTCAATTTTAAACTACTTATTCATATAGTTAATATTTATTTTAAATTAATGCAACATACTTATCACTTAACAAATTTCTGACAGAGCTAAAACTACCAGCACCAATGTAATTTCACCCGTATGACACAGTCATCTTTATTTTTTGATCTGTTATTATTTTAACTCGTAATTTTTCTTCATACTTGTTTCAAATTATATGGTTTTTCATGGTACCGATTATTTTAAGTCGAAATTTCCATAACTATACATCATGACATGTCGTTTGCCAGTTTGTGAGCCACCGCTCAAGACCTTGTCTAACTTGGTATTCACATTTTCCACTTATGGAGTAACGTTTTAGAACACGAAAAGATGACATGACATCAAAATTTCAGCAATAAAAAACTACTATATATCACATGGTGATATAAAAAAAAAATTATTTTTGGAAATTTTAATACTTAAATTTTGAATACTGGACTAATAATGATAGTTCAAGTATTTAAAATTTAGAGTAACAGACAAGTGAAGACTCAAAATTCTTTTGGTATTACTCTCCTGGTCTAAACTTCAAATACGTTAGTCTCTTGAACTATGAACTATTACACAAATAACACAAACTTAAGTAGGTTTTTTCATATTATTGTTATAAATAACAGTTGACGTGGGAAAAAATTTAAAAAACTAAGTAATCACAAATAAAAAAAATAAAATACATGTTGCTATTGAATTTCAGTAAAAAAAAAAAATACAATGAATTCAAAGTTAAGTAAGAAAATGAATATGGAATCTTAGATTGAACACACACACACAAACACACACACACACACACACACACACACACACACACACACACACACACATAGGTGTCGTGTGTAAGTGTGCATATAAAAATACCGCATGTTAATGCTTAAAATTAAAAAAAATAAATAAAATAGTGAATCAGATAACAAATTTCATTGTAAGTGCAATATAGTAAAGTTAAGTCATTCAAGTATTTATGAAATAAAAATTCAAATTAATTGATACTTAATACAAATACTTAAATTTGTTATTAATAATGTTAATAATTTATTTTAATTTATATACTTTTATACGACGTACTTGTGTAAGCACACATAAAAAGTTTTTCTCATAACATAATATCGCATATATTATTTTATCAGAAAATCAAGTTAAATTTGAATTCATCAAGAATGATGGGCAGTAAGTTTTGGTGATAGATAAGGGGTTAGATATTTGTGCCCTACCTCCTTTGAACCTCGCGAGTAGTCATTGATAACTGGTGTTCGGTGACATTAAAAGAACGATAACGGTTCGTCGATTACGTTTTACGTTATGTCGTTCGATGAGCCCAGCTCGTCCGCTGTTTATTTTTTCTTTTCATAACGCACGTGCTGCCGTATCGGCCCGACGTGAGACTGTACTACGGGCACGTGTGCGGATGTCGTTGGTTTTGCCGTCTCACTTACGTGTAAAATAAATGCACGCGACCGCTTTAGACACAACACGAGCGCCGCCCGACTGGGGACGTCGGCGACGGCATCGGCGATCCGGCTTATCTGGCAGTAGGACGAACGCGTCCGGTGTCCGCGGTGTAAGAAGGAGAGGAGAGGAGGAGGAACACCTGTTTTACGAGAACCGAATCGATGGGCAGGCGATATGAAAAAAAATTTTAAAAAGTATAGTCCGACATTTTGGAAAATTGAAATTGTTCGAAGTAAAATAACGAATATTTATTTTCACAGTGATCCGACACGAGCAGTAAAATATCGCGTTCTTTTAGATTTGCTGTAGCCGTGTCGTAACACCTACGTATCGATTATTTCATCGATTCGTATAAAATGTTTCCGGGAAAATACTTCAGACTAGTGTGATCACTGCAGTACTTTCGATTTTATCATTGCGGTGGTATGATCTCAGATCTGTGCAATTTGTGTCAAAGATCGCGGCTCGTGTGTTACCAAGAGTTTCAATCAAACATTTGCCGTACTCTTTTATTGCTCTTTATCGCAAAAGACGCGATATCATAATATTAATGACGAACTAACAAATCCGCAACAACGTAGACTATTTATTACACCAGTGTGCATGTAGTTCAATTTAGTAAAACTTTTGATCAGTGTATGACAATAATGAGAAAAGTAGAACCTATTTATCGGAAAAGAATGTTTTCAAACATAAATCGTCTAGTATCTAATACATTAAATTTTAATGCTCTATTATTTGAATAAAAAGTATTTAAATATTTAAATTTTAATAATTTCTCATTTTTCAGATACATTTTAGAGTGAAAAGCAATTGTATTTGTATATAAATTATATTATTAAAACATAATTTACAATTAATAAATAAATTTGTACAATTTGTATTCAAAAGTGATTTATCAAATAACATCAAACATTAAATGATAAGTGTAATTGGTTAATAGTCGAAGATTATAAAAAATGTCTCTTTAAAAAAAAACCCATATTTGCTTTGTAATTCAATATTATTGTTTTAGATAATAACATTGAACATAATAAAATAAACGGTTGTTTTAATAAACGCATAAATGAAATCTTATTTTATATATAAAGCGCTATCTAGTTTTCAAATGAATAAAATTATGAAAACCAATCTCTCGTGTCCAATTTTAAAACCATCACATTTTTGAGATATGAAAATTTACTATAAAAATCAATAGGCACTAATAACATTAGTTAATTGTTAAACGAAATAACCCATACATCATATTATATTTTAAAAATTACAATAATTTTGAATAAGAATTAATGACCGATTAAGACAGCCAGCATAAAGTTAAATTATAACTTAGTAATCTCCACACTAGGACAACATTTGTCGACAGTTATGGAATGTCTTCAATCACCCTTACCTATGGCTCTCCCTACAAAACCAACTTCTCCAGCGGAGATTGTAGGCATTATAAAAAAACTGGCTAAAACAAATCCCCTAGCCATGATCTTATTTCCAACAAAGTTGTTAAAAATCTCCCCACAAAAGTGATTGTTCACCTATCACATATTTATAATTTTTCCCTTCACTTATTTTACTTCCCAATTACCTGGAAATCATCAGTAATTGCCACAGTACCCAAACCTGGCAAGCCTCCAGAAAACCCCTCCTCGTATAGGCTCATTAGCCTTCCACCAGTTTTGGGTAAAATTCTGGAAAAAATCATACTCAAGCGCATCACCGTCATATAACAGTTAAATACCAGTATTCCAAACTTCCAGTTTGGCTCCCGCTCTCACCAGTCTTGGATAAAATACTTTTAAAAAGTATTTGGAATAAATACTCGAATACTCTTGAAAAATAGTATTCCGAATATGTATTCGAATACATGATAAAAATAGTATTCTGAATTAAGTATTTAGAATACTATAAAACTGTTCTAAATACTTTTAAAATATTTTTTGTTTTAGATATCAATAAAATAATTGCTTTTGTAAAATAATATCCAATATTTAAATATATTGTTTGTAAATTAAAATTATAATTATAATATACCTAACTATGACAATTGATGATTTACAATGTTATATAATAGCAATTATCTGCTATTATTATCTTTTATGGTAATATTAATTACTAAATTATATTATCAAAACCTATAATTTTTGAATTTTTCATTAGGATAGCCACAATTAAAAACAAAACATACTATAAATTAGGAATGTAAAAAGTATTTATTTAAATAAAATTGAAAATACTTTCAAATTACATTTGAAACATTTTGTTACATTTAAGCATCTCGAAGTTATCATCCGTCATTTTCCCTCTTTTTTTAGTCAATACGGCACTACCAACACTAAAGACACGCTCTACAGCTGCACTGCTTGGCAGTGGTGTATTAAACTTTACAAACACTTTTTTTACTGTTGGAGTTTCAATTAAAGAATCTAAACTTTTAGTTGGACTTTTGGTTAAAAAATTTGATATTTCCTGTTTTAAAGGTAGATTTATTTTATTAGTACTATTAAAGTATTCCGAATATAGTATTTAGAATACTTCTAAATGTATTCTGAATACTAGCTAAAAATACTGTTAGGAAAAATATTTTAAAAGTATTCTGAATACCTAAATAATATTCCGAATACAGTATTCGGAATACATTATTCGGAATACTTACCCAAGACTGGCTCTCACCATGCTACAATTCATCAACTTCACCGAGTAGTGGACACCATCTCATCAGCACTCGAAACCAAAAAATACTGCACAGGAGTCTTTTTAGATGTCGCCAAAGCATTCGATACCGTCTGGCATGACGGCCTCCTTTATAAACTCAAAAAAATATTTCCAGCCCCTTTGTACCTAATTGTAAAATCCTACCTTGAAAACCGCTCATTTAATGTCCGACACAATTTGCAACACTATGACAAATTTCCTCTTTCTGCTGGTGTCCCCCAAGGCAGAGATATCGGTCCATTCTTATACACTATCTACACGTCGAATCTACCCACATCTGCAGATACTATAGTTGGTACATATGCTGATGATACCGCCTTATTATCAGCTTTTCCCGACTATTCCACTGCATCTCAACAACTACAAACTCACATGACTACTCTCTTACAATGGTTCACCAATTGGAAGATAAAAATTAACGAATCCAAGTCTTCCTTTGTCGCTTTCTCACTCAGACTCTATAGCTGCCCAGCAGTATCAATAAACAACATTAACATTCCCCAATCGACCGAAGTCAAATATCTTGGCCTTACACTCGACAGGCACTTAACCTGGTCTCATAATATCTTAAGGGTAAGCTTAAGAAGCTTAATTCCAGACTCCATCTGTTAAGGCCTCTACTTCGTTCTACCATAACCATACCCGTCAAAATCATTTTATATAAAAGTCTTCTTCAACCGATATGGACCTATGGCATCGTAATCTGGGGCTCTTCTAAGAATTAAAAAAACGAACTATACAAGCTTTCCAAAATATCTACCAGCGTGTCTGCCATCACTGGTGCACCCTGGTTCGTTTCAAATGAATCATTAAACTCTGATCTCAAATTACCATCCATCAAAGAGACAGCTGTCATCTACAACATACGTCTCTACTCCAAACTTCAAGATAATCCCAACCAACTAATCGAATAATCGAATTAGCTTTACTGACACTTCTTGGTAACCCAACTAGATGCCTCAATAGAAACTGGTGCCGTGACCTGTTAACATAAAACTTAAGTACTTAATAATATAGAGGTGTCACAAATGTGTGATTTCCTCCTCATGTGAATATAACTTGTCAATTGTCGTTTAATTATTTATTTTACTTAATGTACAAAATGTATAGATTGTAATTTTTCTGAATAAAGTCAAATAAACTATAAGAAAACAAAAAAGAAAAAACTCAGTATTCAATGTATTGTTAATAATATTTACGATTTGCAATAAGTGTTACAAATCATTAATTACTTACCTTACAGATAAATTATACTTGGGTATTTTGTTTATTCGTACAAATTAATTATTTTAATACCTGATATACGTTCTTCGTGTCTTTTACCAAATCGGCCACCAGTTTGAAAGAATTTATCTGACGCGACTGAGTTATCCGGTATTGCTAACAAAAACGTCGAGCCAATAATGCACAAAACCATTGCTGTTTGGCCCATCGTCATTTCACCAACCTTTTAATTATTTCTAGAAAAAAAAATAAGAAAAAAATACACAAATTTACATTGTATTGAGTGAATATCATAAAAACGTGATACTATCAGTTAAAAATATTTTAATAACTTTCTTGCAGTATTTAAATTATATCAATCATAGATTTTAATACGGTGAATTTAGATTATAATAAAACTATGTGAGCATTAAAGTTGTTGATGAAAATAAAAACATTAACGTATATGATTAGAAAATATAATCATAGGTGTCGTCTTTTAGGGTGAAATACATTTTTATTCACGCGTGTTATGTATGTTATCGATCGATTATGATCACGAAGAAAATGCACGAACAAGATAGAGCTTCAAGGTATTAGACCACCCCGTAACTCGGGAATTTGTCACGCCTCGCGGTCATACCGTTGCAGGATAATCTAAATAATTGACGATTCATCGATGCATTTGGAAAACAAATCGTGAAGATTCTCTGTATATTTTATTGTTCGTAATGCAGCCTAGATTTTAAATATTTATGTGGTGTATGAGTATAATAATTGGAATTTAACGTTGAGTTCAAATTTTCAGCGATAGTACCAAAGATTTGATGACTTCTTTAGTCTTAAATAGGATGTTAGTTTAACTGCCTATACTATATTTTGGCGGCGTAAAGTCTACTTCGCTATGTTTACTGATTTATTTATCTGATAAAATAATGAATTCAATAGTATAAAATATAATTTTACTTGTAAAATAAAAATCACACTAATCAAAAATTTAAGGCTCTTTAACTTGACTAGTATTCAAAATCAATACAAATTTTAAATAGTTAATTAGTAAATATAACAATTTTATTGTACCTGTAAAAGAAATTATATAGTGTGAAAAAATTATCAATATATTATTATAATTTATGACAATAGATATTTTACTATAGAATTATGTCGGTTCGGTAATTTGAATGATTTCCTAACTTAGAGAAAAATTAAAAAATTAAAAATAAATTCAAATATGCAAATAGATTTTCCATTTTCAATTTCTATAGCAATTTTTATGATCAGTATATTTCATGATGCAAGTAAAAACTATTCATTTCATTAGGTACTAAAAATAACGTATAAATAAAATTTTAAATACCAAGTTGACATTAATTTTAAGTAATTTTAATTACTTTAAAGTTTATTTTGTTTTACGTTTGATAAATAAACGTGCCACAAAAAAATTGTGTTTTAAACATTTTAAACGGTGTTTTAATTTGTAAGTACGTCTATTATAATACAGGGAGTATTGTAAAAATATTTACTCTTTTTAAATGGTAAACAACGCAAATTTTGCCAATCTACAAATCTTACTTTTTTAATACTGGATATTCTCTAGACACTCTATATAAGTTTTTTTTTATGCATTTCTAGTGACGATAACTGTTGAGTCGTCATGATTTAGTTAACTAATTCCCAATCATAAATATTAAGCGATTTATTAAGTTTGCCTTTAACACGGTAACACAGATCGATTACTTATCAAATTAGTGTGACGAAAACAAAGAATAGTTAACGTAATTGAGTTAAATAAAATTTTATTAGTATAGATCATCGTTTCTCGACCGATGGTACGCGTGCCAATATATGTACGCAAGAAACTCAAAGGAGGTACGCGAAGCTAATTTCGTTTTATAAAAGAATTATGATAATTCTGTAGAAAAAAATTTGAACTTGTTGAATTTTACCTTTGTGCTTTAAATACTTATATTTTCATAATCATGAGTTACTATTAATACAGTTCCTAATAAAAAAAAAGCTTTAATCTCATATATGCATGGTGATAGATATGTGTGTAATATAAGAGTATATTATAACGTATACATTTTTGATTAGGTATAAAAAAAAAAAAAAAAAAAAAAAAAAAAAACGATACTTGGTTGTTAAATGGTACGAGAAAAATTTTAAAATCTGTAAGTGGTACTCGGATATAAAAAGGTCGAGTTTGAGAATAGATATTGAATAGGTATTCAATTCTACAAAGATAATATTCAATTTTCTTTTAAATACTCATTACGTCGTAGAAACGGAATAAAAGTATCATAGAACAAATATTTAACTCGCTACTAATTCGTTTCACAAAATTTACTGCTAGTGTTCGAATACTTGTCAAAGTGGCAAAATTGATTATTTAATTCACTATGACTAGTATGTATACCATTAAAAATATAACGGAGTGTTACAACGAATTTGACTAAATTTAACGTATTTTTTTTGTTTCGAACAGCGTATACGAACAATTTAATTTTTGATTTATATTGATAAAGAACTAATATTTTAAAGTCTCATGAGTATTGAATGAAATTAAATAAAGGGACGGAAAAAAATCTTCTCGAAAACTGTGACTTTATTTAGTTTTTCGGTTCGAAGCTAAGAATAAAACAATAGGAAACTCACATTCAGATTTATGATCGAATTTGTATCAGTTTGTCTTTTGAGTTGAGAATTTATTATACTTTTTTAAGTAAAAATCAGACGTGAAGAAATTATCGATTTGGTATAATAACATAATATAGTTAATATAATAATGAGTAATGGTAATAATAATAATAATACAGTATTATAAATGAGGGGAAAGTTTCTCTACAAGCAGTTTAGAATTCTTAAAGTATCAATCATAATTATTATTATACAAACGATTTAGGAACTATTTTATTTCAAATACCTATCTTTTAGATTAATTCGATGATCGTATCAGAACTGCGTAAATGAATACCTACTTGATGTAATTGATAATCATTCGCTATTTAATATTATTGCTATCGGTAACAAATAACAATAACAGAAGCAACTAATTTTGAAAATAGATTAATCGACTAAAAGGGCGTGTAAATTATTCTATTATCTATCAGTGGCATATTTCAGATTTAATTTTCGAAGGGAGTGGGGGGAGAATAAGAAAAAATTTAATTAATTTTGCTATAATTCACGTAGCTTTAATTTTAATTTTAGAATATTGTAATCATTTGCGAAAAAAAAATTTGGAATGGTTGAACCTCCGACTCCTAAAGACGCCTACGTTATACTGAATACTTACAATTTATATTGGATATAATAATATAACATATAATACAAAACTTGAAGAATAATTAGCAATCATTTATATTTTTTTACAATTTATGTTTACCCCCAACATCGAGACTACTCGAGCAAAAAAAAAAAAAGTTTGTAATATAATATGAAAGGTAATTCGATAATATATTGTCATTTGAAAAACTCGGAACTTTTTTGAAAAAAAATATGAGAGGTGATTTGAGGAACTGACGAGCAGTAATTCATGGGTCCTGAAAAGTAGGTATAATGTTTACGGTAATAATAAAAAGACTTCAACGTGAATATTATTTCTAGTTTAAAGTTACGACAAATTTTCAGAAAATAAAACTCAGAGTAAAATGTACTCTATTATTATAACTGTTACGTGGAATATTCCAGCGGGGTACGATAATTAGCTTATGAAAATAGTGAAAAAAAAAAATTTTTATTCGTGTTTTGGAACTTCAAATAATTAGTTCTATAATATAAAGAGACATTATAAAATATATATTATCGATTGCTTTAATTTTTGTTGTAATTATTGTAATTTGTCTAAATGCATTTATTCGTTTTGATAGAATCGATTGAGTTATTACACTAAGATATATTATCACGCTAAATTAGACTAGAAAGTTCATAATTCAAATTGTGCCTATGCAATATTATGTTGATAGTGATGTTTATTTTCCACAAGAAAGTAATAAAATTATAATTTTAATTGTTTAAACTAGATCTGATGATGTATTTATACTGAAAAGAAAACAGTTTTTGTTTCATTCGGGTCAAATGTTGGAGCTAGAGTTCAAATACAAAGCATCTCATACACGATATTTTGCACACACGCGTGGTTGTGACCTGTTATATACATAGTTACTACATTATGATGCACTGAACCTCGGATTTTAATTTCTTTCGATAGGATACACCGATTCGTACATACGTGCATATTTACAATCTACATTGTCGGTCGAAAAATAATCCGTGAACAGCATAAATTTGAGTAATAATCATCTTTGCGTCCGAATAATTGGATGTAAATAAACTACCTTTGTTTCAAAGCCAATATCCTACACACGCCGAGACGTGTCTAAAAACAAAACTCGCCACATTATATTTTCACTTTCGTACCGTGTAATTAACACCCGAATATGTACGAATTTCATAAATATATTACGGCATTATGCTAAATAATTCTTTATTGTCTGTAAACGTAATGGGTTATGAAACCCGTAATTTGACGAGACACGTCTAAAACAAAAAAACGGTAATAATACGATCGACACGATTCCAACGGTTTCGTTGACAAATATATAAACCAACCTTAACCTGACTTTAGGATCATTAATGTATCACGGTTACTCTTATTGTTATAATGCATTTAACGAATATTAATACATTAAATCGAACAACATCGAGTCCCTAAAACGTATTTACAGTGGACAATATTATGCTAAAGTGATGACGTATATTATGAGGATGTTATGCAGTATTACGTCCGGTAAAACTAATAGTGAAATCAAAATGTACGCGATGGGATTTTTGATTAGCAACAATACCACGACCACTGAATGAAAAAAAAAAATAATAATAAAAAAGTGTGCAGTATGACCCATTTCCTATTAGGATATACTGTTTACAAAAAGCCCTAACATTAGGTGTAGGGTGTCGTCGTAATTACAAGGATGTTGAGTTTATCCTAGAACTCTCAAATGACGGCTAGTACCGATTTAAAGGCCAGAATAGAATTTTATGTTCAACAACGAAACTTTACCTGAAAACTTTTAAATATAACATTCTTTCTTTTTAGTCATTTTCATACTTATGTATTATTCGAATTCAGATTTATAATTATGAAGTAAAGGATTAGCGTTAATAATAATTAAGTTCAAGCTGTATTATATTTTTATCATATAGTTATAACATACTTAAAATTTATTTTTACATTTTAAGCCTTTTATCCGTGATTTGCCACACCTAGTTTTGAAAATGTCGATTAATTAATTTTATCGTATAACTCGATTTTTTTTTTCTTGTAGAATTTCAGTTCAAGTTTAAAACTGTACGAATTTATTTAAGTTGTCCTAATTAATACACAGACAATTTTTTGCACATGTTAAAAATTATAATTCTGACAATGTACCTAATCTTTAATGTTCATCAGCAAAGTGATACCTGTTGATGATTTTATCATTTAGATTGAAAAGACGAAGGAAGTGTTTTTATTATATCATACTGTGCGTGTAATTTTACACGTTTCAATACCGTAGAATCTGACTGGATAATTTGTTCTCTTGTACGTTTTTGTATGGAAAATATTTTATTTCAATACTCGTTTTTGAAAATGTGATTTTTTTTCTACATTCAACCCTGTGCACCATTGTAATGCATAACTTAAGTTTGATAATCAGATTTTAATTTATTTATTTATTACGACTTAATCTTACGTACGGTGTAAAAATAGAAAAATAATCAATTTTAATTATAAATTCAATGGCATAGGTGCCTATTATAAAATAATATCAAAATATATTTCATTGTTTTGGTTACGATTGCAATGTTTATTGCATTATTAGAAAACAATTTAGAAATCTCTTTTTATAAATTATATTAAAACAAACATGGGTAATACAAATCCTAATAGTGTAGACGAATTTGAATTTCCAGTATTTTAATGTTCTCGTATTTGTGACAATATTTTCAGCCTCTATAGGCATATAGTACTAAGTATATAGATTTGTTGTGTAGACACGTTTAAAACAAACATTAGTTATAAATCTCACATTTTGCTCTCTTTATAAATAATCCTCGATGGTAAAATGGGATTTCAACTCAATTTATGATACGGAAAATCTTTTTATTCGTTATATTTTCCGACAATGTTATGCTGTTTTCTTGTTTGCTCATGTACTTGTCTTCTGTTTTAGTTGCACCAACAAAGTTTTACAGTAGTAAATTATTATTACACTAAACTATTATATTGTGTTCACTAAAAATCAACAAATATTATAAAGACTAACATGGTGGTATTATGTTTTTTAAATCTAAAACTAATTTATTTTTCTCAGAAGAACACTTCTATAATTTTACGGAAAGGACACGCCTACCTAGTTATAATAAATTTTGAGTATAAAAAGTTTCATCTGGTATCATTTAATTATACCTCAGTTTAGGATGAGAATTATAAATAAAAAACGAATTCTATACATAAATAATGTGTAGGTGTAATTGAATTTTCCGCAATACATATATATATATATATATATAATTTGTGTGTGTGTGTGTGTGTGTGTGTGTGTGTGTGTGTGTGTGTGTGTGTGTGTGTGTGTGTGTGTGTGTGTGTGTGTGTGTGTGTGTGTGTGTGTGTGTGTGTGTGTGTGTGTGTGTGTGTGTGTGTGTGTGTGTATGTTTTTAAATCTTTCAATGTTTTTCAAATATCTGCTTTAGAATATTTTATTCGTTCTCAAATAGACAAGGAAATTGAAATATTAAGTGATTTTTTTTTTTTTTATTCAATTACATAATTCAAAGTTTCATACTAAATAAAATATTTTACACGTGTTATTTTACTGGTTTATTTTAGGACACTTGCAAAATCATAAAATGCTGATAAATTAAAGTATTGTTTTTCTTCTTTCAGTTGAATTTATATTTATTAGCGTTTTTACTTTGTACATAAAAATCATACTATTTTATTGTATATTATTTATTTAAATAAGGCATCACAATCAAATTTCTATTTGAACATTTAAACATTTGGTATTATTTTTATTTTTATTCATTAAATATACAATTTTGTTAAGAATATGTTACTATATTTTTTTCAATAATTTAGACAACAACACAATTTAAAATTTCCTATTCGAAATCACGAAGATTAATTATCTGTTTTAAATTAAGAAATGATGATCATATTTCGAAAATACTACGTCTATAACAATGTTTAACCTACAATGATCCATAGAATAGTTACTTTAATTTTAATATGTAATTTTCATATATACAAAAAAAGTCTCAAGTCTAAATAAAAAAAAAACCTTGGATTATTATCTTAAATTACTTTTTATATGACAAGACATTTTAATAACTAAAAAATATCACAAAAGTGAAGTCTAAAAGTTGAATAATATTTACTACTAATTAATTCAACATTTGTATGAAATGTTCAAATCTTAATGGTAATAGCTTTCTTGATTTTCAGATATTTTAATCTAACTAAAATTCATTAAGCTATTGTAACTTCAATACATTTATAATCCATCGGCTACATTAAATTATTGTTACAGACAATTTTAATAGTTTTTATTTAATAGGACAAAATTATATTATATTTTCCAGTTATACACCAAAATAAACACTGCATAATTCAATATTTTAACTAAATACTTAAAATACCAACTTTGAAATGTATTTAGAAATTGGTCATTTATTTTTAAGGCTATATTTTAAATTAAACTTTATTTTTAACTTTTTATATTAGTAGAAAATATTTTTATGGGTTTATTTTTTAGTTCAATAAACAGTTTAAAAACTCCACATAAACCTGCATTCCTTTAAACAATGTATTATATTTTATTAAGTTATTATAAATAAGTGGAAAAAAAAATGTATTTGCCTAAAATAGATCCAACATAACAATAATGATGTACTGTATATGATCTAACCTATATATTTAGATAATTGGCAAATATTTAATACATAATATAAAAATCCTGTATTTAAGTTGAGTAAATTAACTTACTTAAATAAATAACTGCTCAATATATATAATGATAATGTATTAGTATGCGTATGTGCGTGCGTGCGTGATACGTGCGTGTGTGTGTGTGTGTGTGTGTGTGTGTGTGTGTGTGTGTGTGTGTGTGTGTGTGTGTGTGTGTGTGTGTGTGTGTGTGTGTGTGTGTGTGTATGTGAGTTTGATGAATGTATAAACCAGTTGTCACTAATCAACTCAAATAATTTTAGCAAGGTACTGATATAAACATATTAATACAGAACACAAACTAAATCGCATAATTTCAAATCCACCGCATACCTACTAATTAATCAAATTGGACCAACTCATAATTATTATGCCAGTCTGTTATTCAAATTGATTTCTTTTAGTCTTTTTTTGAAGAATTAACATATATTCCCAACATAACTTAACACTTTCATTCATAAAATATTATATTTGATATAATGTTTGTGAGTTATAAAATGACACTATTAGCAGATTCTTATCAAAAAATGATTTATAAATATATTCGAAGATCTAAGCTAATATAAAAATAACAGATTATATACTTCTCCTCAATTATTCCGCGAAAATAAATGAAATATACTGAATTGATCCAAGACAGTTCTTAATTACTTAAGAGTAAATTGATACATGAGTTTTGAATTTTACCATTTTTATGATACTGGGTGTTAATTTACACTAACTATGCTGTTATTTTTATTTTTAATTCATTAATATCTTAGATTATTAGTTCATAGAATATTACCCACATACATAAAAATAAACTATCATACATTTTTTTCTACAATAATTGTTCCGAGATTAAATTACAGGAACAAAATACTAATACAGTTTATACATATTAAGTTTGAATCAACTTTTATAAATGTTTTCTATTTATTTATGAATCATATTTTTACTTTTCTCATCAACTCATCAAATTCCATCGAAAACATCTCTAAGTTGCGCCACGTAAGAAAGAAAACTTGATAAACATTTTTGTGGTCACAACTTAAGTTAACGAAAATAAAAGACGTCAAATAAGGAGATGTTTAAAAAAAGTTAGCTCAAAACTCTCATTGAAGGATACATCAGAAAAAAAGAGACTTGTTGTTAATAGAAACGATTTTAGAAACAAATAGTAGGCATTTAGAATTAATATTCAACACTTAAATTCATTTTTATAAAAAACTAATAAGTTTAAAAAATGCCTTTTTGTAATTTTTAGTGCTCGAGGTAGGATATAACCATTTACAGCTGCACCACTTCTTGGAAAACATGACCCTAGTTTACAACAGTGAGTATTCAATATGAATATAAGTAGTGTTGTTGCGTGATTTCAACCTCATTCAAAAGATTCATAGACCCTTGTAAATAATATCTATCCTCACAAATAAGGCATCTCTGTTCTCTGGCATTCGGTAATAAATGATTCAAATTGCAAGCTATCATGTTATTAATAAGGTAAGCAAGCTTCCGGTAAGTTTTCTTTTAGAATACCCCGAGAACTAAAGGGTTTATATTATTATAGCCGGTCTACTTTATGAAACGTTATATTCTTTAATAGTTAAAACTGTGTTTTTGAAACATTATAATACGAACAAATTAAATTCATAAAATTACTTAATTACACGGTGTCAACTGTATCTCCTTTGCATCAACACACAAAATTATAACACCATAGAAGTTTAAAATAAACAAATTTTACAATGAAAAAAGGCATTTTACTTATAAGTTTGTTTAAAAGATTTCTTTTTCGTGTAAGAAAATCATTTTTTATTTTAAAATGCATTCATAACAATCTATATAAACGAAATAACTCGATTTTTCGTGGTTTTTATTTTAGGATATATTATATTTAGACATCATAACCTTGTTTAGATATTATGATCAAACATTTCAAAATGTAAATTCTATGTGCCGATTAAAGTAAAAGTTATTACATGACTCACGTTTTATTTTTTGTCGATTACATCAAAGAATTTGAATCTGGAATATTCAGTGAGACGTTAATACGATTTTAACACAAAAGAAATTTTAATAAAAAAAAACTTTCGGTGATCATTAATATAGTTTTCTAAAATTACAATTTTTTATTTATTTTACTTTTATTTATAAAAATACTTATAAGGTTTATCGCAGTTGTTACTATTCAAATTTATTACACTTCGAACTTATTTTTTGACATGAATTTTGAAATAAATTTTGAGATAATACAAAATCACCTCTTATTTCGATTAAAGATGCGCGATTAACTAAATATTATTTCATTATAAATAAAATTATTTTATTATAGAAACTGGAAAAATTTAACTATTTCTGCATATTTTATAATTTTTATATTTTTACAATTATGAAGCCAACTAAATTTCATTTTCCATCATTATGAATTTTTTTATTGAATATTTCTCAAGAAATTATAAAATTTAAAAAACAAAAGAAATAAAGTTATGTCCCTGCACATGTAAAAAATAAAGCCATTTTATAGTCATTAAAACTCAATTTTAATTTTTTTTTTTGACGTATTGAAAAATAATTCTTTTTGAAATACAATTTTATGTTTTAGTTCCGTTGATGAAAAAAAACTCTATGTGCGTATTATGCACCTTTAAACAACTTCAAATGTAATTTGAGTAAAAAGATCACAAAAAAAGTAATCGATATGCAATTTTTTCGACTATTTCCAACACGCGTCATCACTACGCTAATCGTTTACAATTTGATTTCTTTACTAGTTCTCATTGAGTATAGCTAATAATATTTATAAAATTATTTCGACCGGCTTTTATCCAAAGTAATAGATTAGTCAGTTGACAAGCCCTTTCAAAACAAGCCCACGTATGTGTCCATCTGTAATCTGTGTAATAGCCTAACACTTCAACAATCCCTTTCAATCCCCCCAGTATCGATGTTAATCTATATTTATTGTCAAAGTACAAATCCAAAATTACTACAATATAGTATCTAAAATATTAACAAACCAATATAACGGAACTGTCATGTGTTTTTACGTCACATTTATTAATTCAAAAGTGATTTAATAGTCATTTTATTCATTTTAGAACCATTAAATTATAAATTATGTTTTACCAATTGCGCATCAAAAAGCAAAAATACCTTAATTGTATAAAATTTACAGATATGCTTTGATAAATATACGTAATTATTTCAAATTACTTAGTAACACACCATGTGTATTTTATTTACACTCTCATTCGTACTAATGTGTTCTTATAATTTGAATGTTGTTTTTTTTTTTTGGTAGTAACATTAAAGATTTTAATCTTGATACGTAGCTATTTTTTATACACCTATGAATATCACATAACTAGTACCGACTAATTTACAGCTTAAAAAGGAGGAGTGTATTTATCCCATTATTTCCCTTGAATCCACAACCAAATCAACTAATATAATTCTTAAAATAAAATATTTATCTCACTATTGTAATATTTATTTGTAGAATCAAATTTTTTTTTTTTTTTTATTTCTATAAAGCAAACTTATGTATTTTTTTTATTTTGTATAAATAGTAAACAAATTAAAATTTTTGGCAACTACATTTAAATTAAATATTAAATGAATTTTAAGAATCGAGCATTTTATAAGGTTTTAGTTATTTTTCAGCTTAAGTACAATGGAGTAGAATATTTCACATTTCCAACAACAAATACACTTGGCTACGAAAAGTATTTACACGTGTTGTACAATCAGTTCATCTAATTTCAGTTTACTATCGCGTAAAAAATTACAATTAAGCTCTTAAAAGAAAATCTAAATACAACTATAATATATATTAGGCGTATACATACAGTTACTTTCTTTCCCTTTCATCATACTTTTCATTCTCTATAAACTGCTCAATAACAAATAACATACCCTATCGTCGATGTGCCAAAACCACAAATCTGTGTTACAGTATTACAGAACCAAATACCATATAATCCCTATTCTCCCTATACTGCATATTTACGTCAATTATTCAAAATAATATTTATGAATATATAATATATATGTATATGTTATTATTGTATACGATTGGCTAAACTGTATTTAGTTGATCACATTTAATATCAAAATTTAGTTTTAAATGTATTTGTTTGTGAAGCCGTGCCCGAAAAATTGTTTTGATTTATTAACTGTTATTATTAAGTTTGATTTTCAAATTAAAAACTTCTTATCATTAAAACTATATGATTAAATAATTTTTAATTTTTTAGTTCTGTAAAATTATATCTAGATATGTAGATATCTTACGGTATTTAACTTATAAATCAATGATACATTAATAATGATAAACTACCATAATAACGACTTTGAATTGATTAGACTGATAATAAAAAAAATTATGAATTGACATTTGTAAGTGGTGTATATATATATATATATATATATATATATATATATATATATATATATATATATATATATATATATATTCACTGGAATGTTTTTTCTTTAATAGAAAAAACCGTTACACTGCCATTTTTATTTATGAGCTCTATTATGTCGACAGAAATAATTAATGATTTTAATAAATGTGTTTCACCTTTATTTGATGTTTAAACAATATATTTGTTAATAGTAAATTTAAATTATAAAAAAGATAAAAATGTTAATGTGATTTTATTTTCATTTACTTTGTATAAAACACTATGTGCACATCTAGTATGCTGCAACGTCGTAGTTTTTACTACATTTTCTATCAAAACTGACGATTTCATAAAAAAAATTAAAAATGCAAAAGAGAAAATATATATTAAGAATATAAAAACATAATTTATAAATTTGTATAATTTATAAATACGAATGCAGTGTACTTACGTTCAGGCGGGACGGTATGAAGCGATGGCCAAATACAGAATAGGAGGATAACAGCATTACGTACGGCGTTTTATATGCACCACCGGTCCCTGCGCTATGAAAGAGACTTTGTAAAATCAAACACGTCTCGCCCTCACACCCTCTGACACACCCTCCGAATCCGTGTTATCTAACGCGTGTGACGTTTATTTACTACTACTACTATTATTATTATTATTATTATTATTATTATCATTATTATTATTTTGTGTTTTGCTCCACAGGTTTCTTAGGGATAATAATTGCATAGCTTAAAAAGTTTTGTTTTTCCGCTCTTCATTTTTTTTTCCTGTACTTTCTAACACGATCAATTGAATACCAATTACGGTCAACATTAACACCATATATTGCGAGTGTGCTGTGTGATCGACTATCGTGTTCTGTACATGGCAGTCCAACAACCCAGACTCTGCTTTCTAATCATCGTCTTTAGATATGGTGAATTTAATTTCTATTGTAGGTATTCATCTCTATTAGTTCACGTATATTTTCTCAGCAGATCGGTTCGGTACTTTGTCGTACGAGCGTATTTCTAAAGACGCTAAATTTAACAAACAAACGAAAGCTATTATTTTTATCGCTCCATAATAATTACGTTCTCCCGTCATAGTTTAAGCGTATCGCACACGCACGCGCAATATTTACATATTTTATTTCTGGGTTTTTTTTTTCCACTCGATTAAAAATTGCTATGTGAATTATAAACATTATCAATCTCTGCAGCGATGTCACTACTTGATATTTCTAACTTGTTACGATCCAAATGTAAAAAAGTCGAATGTGTTTATCGAAATGTACCAGTTATATTGCAATCAGTAAAATAAAGTACCCAAAAAAGTCTAGATTTAGGAGTGGTATTTCAATCAAATAAACTTAATTAAATTTGTACTATCAAATTTAACACGCGACAATAGTTATATATTTTTTCAATTATTTATGACATAACTTGTTGTAGCTCGTAGCTACTTACCGACTGTCGGTAACAGTTAAGCGCACTTTTAACTTTAAAAAAAAATTGGTATTGGTTCCTTTTGATAAGTACACTTTTGTACGCACTGCGTACGTACATTAATTCCCACCCGCATTACATAGGTAATACACGCACTAATTATATTTACCGAGACCATACAAAGCAACAGAGTTTTTGGATAACTTATACGTTATGACGAGAAAACTTTTTTTTATCTACACGTCAGTTTACCCGTGTCTATTGTGTTTCAAGACTATACATCGTTATGATTACTGAAAGTGATATCCAAAACGTATTTGTTCATTCGAAATATTAAATCATAAGTCTGGTGAGCTTTACAAAATGTAATGATTACCTGATATAATGTCGTAAAAATTAATGTTCTTATTTTTCTATGAACATGTACGGTGAGGAGAAAAAGACCGAGAGAAAGACCGCTAAAATGATGGGAGGACGGCGTCAAGAAATGATTAGAAGAAATTGGAATGGACTGAGAAAAGGTGATTGAGAACGATGGAAGGAAATAATTTTGGCGGCCAAGAGTCTAAATGGCTCGTAAAGCCTAAAAAAAACAACTACAATGAACTGAACATTAAAATTCAAAAATTTCAATTACTTGCGTTTATACAAAAAAGTATTTTAAAAACACACAATCGGGGCGACGTTATATCTGTTATTCCGCTAATTCGTTTAATTTATGTATATTTATTTTGTATAATTTATATATTTATTTTCATATTATATCCGTAAGAAGGTTTAAAAATTAAAAACCAATATAAATAATTTGTACGTTCGTGTGTATCATAAATATTTGTTACATTACATATGCACACGTTCGTGTGTTTTTGTACTACCATTCAAATGCAAGACGTGTTATAATGTATTTTTTATGCTTATAGGATTTGATAAAACTAAAACATTAAAATTTTCGCGTTTCGCATTGTCATTCTCATACATTTTTCGACGGCTATACTACTGATTTTCCAAAATGATTTAGTGTTCGAAAGCTTCACACACTCGTACTACACAAATAAAGGTACATTTTTTTTTACACATTTTATAATTTACTGAACATTATGGGTGATCGTAAAAGGAATCAGATTGTAATTACCCGCGTTGCAACTGCATAATACTAGACTATTATTACAATAGATAAGTAATAATCTATAAATCAAATTTAGGACTAAATTGTCATCACGCGTAGTCTGATTAACATTTTGAATTTAGATGTTTCAATACAATTCACAACCTTAGTTCACGTTATCAACTATCATATCTGTACATTTTGTGATTTCACTGTCCACCTGATAGTGAATCCGAAGCCTCTCTCGAAAAGCAAGACTCCAAATATCTTCAACTGAACGTATTATGCAACACAAACGCCGATTTTAATTTGAAAATTGGTAATTCTAATAAAAATAAAATTGTATCTATTGCATCAATCCCAAATGATTTACTACATAAAACGATAAAAATTGTTGAATACACTTTGTCATTTGATAGATTTTATGAATAATAATATCAAAGCCTTACGCGCGGGTGTCATTATATTATCTATGTGATGAAACAAATTTGATTATAGCCGTTTAATCTACACGCGAACGGGTATTTGTGTATACACATTGTACTTTTAAATTAGACTCTACAACTTATTTGTGAAAACTGTAAGTAGTAGTTATTAATTAAATAAAACATGGCGTCAAAATCTTGGAAGTTGTAATTAATAGTCACAGGTTTGAGATAACTTTGAAAAATAAAGGGGATGGGAGGCCCCCTTCTCCTAAGTAAAAAATATGGAAATCGCGTCTATATTGTCTTACGTACTTATTGATTTTTGGTAAATATTTTAATTTATTACAATTTATAGTAAGAAAATACATCAGCGTTTTTTTTTTATTCAGTGACATTATTAGATTAAAAAGACGAATGTATTTAATACATGATTCATCAAAGTATTAATCATTCTAATAGTTCTCTGTTATACTTATTATTAGAGGGAAGGATGACCCCAAGGGTAATGTTCCCCTCTACATCACCACGATTCAAACATACAAAAAAAAAAAGTTCTCTGTTATACTTCATATTTTCGTAAGTTTGTGTCTAATATTATACACCTTACCCCAAAAAAGGTTCTTTGTACTGTACAAATATTTTTCAATTATCATTAAACAAAATGTGCATTATGAAGAAATTACAATAACACGACGCCTGGATTTTCCACTTAGCCCATAACATTTATATTCCAGGATGAACATTCATGTAGCTCAGTTGAGTATATACGTGTTTAAAATTATTGAAAGGCATATTTGTTCATGGAATTATACCGGCTCTGAGTTTAATTTTACCCAAATTCTTAATTTTACAACTTCATTCACGAAAGTTCAAAATAATAATAATTGTTTAACACTTTTATTTTTTACATCACAGTATACCTATGATTTATGAAAATTAAATAAAATAATTATTATTATATATAATTATATATATATATATATATATATATATATATATATATATATATAAACAAAATAAGTATGTGTATATGTGTGAGTGTACATATAAATATTAAAATATTAATTATTCCGACTCAATTAAATATGTTAGTTCTAACATAATGACTAAAAATAATGTATAAACGAAAGATAATATTAAATTTTATGAATGTCATTACTTTTGATTTATGTTATGTAATATATATTATGACCGACAATTGTAATGTTTGAAACAAATATTTTATTGATACATCAAAAATTCATTTTTTTTTTATCAGTAGATCGTTCGTGTTGACCCCTTTATTAATCATCTTAACTTCACTGAAATTCAAATTGATTTTACAAACTTATTCGGTTTAATATTAAATACAAATCTATTTAAATTATTTGCAAATTAGTTTTTCTTTTATTGAAATAAAAATATATACCTACATTCTACAATAGTTTTAAATACTAAGTAATATGATGACCAACCATTTGTCTGAATTTAATGAATCATGGGCAAATTGCGTTTTCAATTGATTATTTGAGCTAATGTGTTGAGAGATCAATTGTAATTTAAAACTTTAATCCTATCGCACATCACATTTTTAAAAAGATTATACATAATAATAGAACATGAGTTTTCGTTGGAAAAATACGTTTATGTTTAAACAAAATATTCAGGAAAAAAAAATTCAAACAATTCAAAAGTTATTCTAATTTAACTTGTATCTCATTTATGATTACATAAATTTAAGTAATTTGTTGTTAGAAAAATTCCAATGCATTTATTATTAATTGGTTACCTGGTCTTACATTAAGTACCAATTCAAATATAAATGCAATAATTGTATTATTATAAATACAAAACGTAGCTGAAAATTTTCACTAACAATACATTTTAGTAGTATTTTACATTAAGTATTCAACTATTTTCATTGAATATGATACTCAATACATTCACAAATGAAAAACATTGAAATGTTTCACATTTGTGTTTATGCGTTATAATAAAATACACATCGATACGAATTTAAACAATTATTATAGATAGATACATGAACACAATATATGAAAGACAAAAGAAAATTTAAAAACTGATATACCTTTTAAGTAGGTAAATTATTTAACGTTGTATTTCTTAAATAACATTGAATAATATCAATCAGTACTACGACGCAACAAAATATTAATTTAACTACACACAAGCGTTAAAAAATTTTTATTACATGAAAAAGAAACTTATTATGCTCAAAAAACTCATTGAAAAATATTTATGGTTAAAACGATTTGTGACAGGAAACACTCTAAGAATAATCACTTTCACAAGTAAATGTCACAAATGTGATCTCCAACTTTATGCGAACCTGTTTACATTCAAGTTCATAAATGATATCGATAGCACAAAATGATGCAATTCTTGGAAAAAAGTGAAAATCAAAATATAAACAAAAAAATATTCTTTTTCTGCTTTTAAAATAAAATGGTAGCTCATACAAAATGACAAAAAGTTTTTAGGTAAATCTGATTTGACATAATATGCATGCATTGAAAAACACATCAAAATAATATAATCATTAAGCTAAATAATAAAAAGAAAAATGTATTTATTTAATTTTTGACATAATATTTTCAAAAATTACAACTTGAATATACCTATACAATCATAAATTTTAATTTCAAGTTTTTAATTTTACAAAGCAAAACCAAGAATTATATTATAACCATCGAGGGTAAAACTAAGAGAGCCACAATCACATTCAAATGTGTACCCATATCCGTGTGCTTCAATTGAATTGCGTAGGTGGCACTGTCGCAGTATCATTAGGGTTATATGGGTAATTAGCATACCAAAGCAACACATGAAAACAAGTGGATTTGTTCATTATTCTCCTACCAGATTATAAGCTTAAAGCTAATACAAAAAAGTAAAAAATTATCATAACCAATCAGTTTTTCATTTTTGCAGTTACATAATTCCAATTTTGAAGATTTAGAAATTTTAAAACACGTACCCACTATAATTATAATATAAACTAGAGCAGCAATGCCTTATATTTTAGACGTGTTGATATGATAAAATAACCAATTTCGTATAGCGAATCTATAATAAATATATCTATATGATATATATATAATAATTGTTTATTTGGTCTATAAGCGATCTAACGACAATATACTTTTAGAGTATAATTTTTAAATAAAACAAAAAATACCTCATAAGAACCGAACATTTTTAAACTATTTCTTCGGCAGAATTATTTAGTCCTGAGTTCTTGTGGTTTTGGTTTGATTTCACTTCTAGAAAAATTAAATTTAAACGTATCATGTATTTTTATTATTATTATTATTATTTTTTTTTTTTTTTATTACAAAAAATAGAAAGAAATTTATCATTTTGCTAAAATGTTTGTATGAATTAAGAGTACAAATCATTTTCGTTGTGTTGTACGTATATTATAAAATCGCGTTCTATTAAGAACAAAAACGGTCCACTGATAAGACGAAAAAGTTCAAAAATTCCAAACGTAAAACAAAAACGTACCAACGTTACGAATTAATTCGAGTTAAAGATTCAAGCGATGTCGTTCACTGTAATAGACAATATAAAAAAAAACCCTCTTTCTTTTACGAACGCGGGCATCGTGACGTTTTACTACAATGGTAATGAAAGTGTTATAGACTATAGAGTGCTGAATAATTGCCACGTGAGAACCCAGTCAGATGTCCTGTAATCATCAATGCCCGCCGACCGCATGAAAGAACTTTAAAATAATTTTAGCAGCAATAATGCTTAAAAGCGTTAGATTTGGCTAGGCAAAACTATCGTGTTAAGTTAGTGAAACTGAACGTGGGAACGTGTTTGATCAATCACCACCCGTATTCTCGTCGTAATAGCAGTAGGTAGGTGGTACCTAATCAAACGTGCTGTACGTGAATGTCGTTGGGCATAATGTACGTGTATTGTGCGTATACTAAATTAAAATAATTCAATATGATAATACCATAAGTTACTGCGTAGTTATACGAATACATTGTGTAAAATCATAAAAATAGTCAATCAAATTAAGTTAGTGGCTCGTCGATGAGAATCAAACAAAAAGCCTTTGAGAATCTGTTAAAGTACTTAATCATTTATTAAATGGCGTTTGCATAAACTATGGTTTTCAACAATAAAACTACTACCTGCCAAGGTAACGAAAACATTTTTCTATAATAAATGTTTGAAAATTAATTTTTAGACGTATGAATACGAATGTATAGTATTACGAGTATATTGATTTCAAACTTGAAAACAATATCAATGTTTCTGAAAAACAATTTTTAGTGTTTTAAACTGTGAGTTTAAAACTCTAGACTACTAAAAACGATCGAGGAAAATTGATAAACTCGATTATTGAAATAAAATGAGTTCTTAATATTTTCAATACATGTCATTTTGATGTATACTTCCAATCCAAAAAATGTTTTACGTAGGATATTATACTAAATATATGTAAGTAGGTAGTAATGCATTCGGTATATTTGTACGTATACTGGAGCTTTGCTCAGAATCGTTTAACTGAAGAAATGATCAATCATTTCTATAAAATCCAATACGCCCAACACCATTATCTTACACATGGCGCGAAATACGTACTTTTCTTTTTTATAGTAATTTATTTTTAAAAAAAGACCATTGTACTTCACTGAAAGAAATTTGTACGGACTCCCGTGATTATCTTAGTTTACAAATATTCTTAAACTATCAAAACCCAAACTTGAATCATGGTGAATATATGACGCATGTTTGAAAATATAGATTTTTAGTGGTTTAAATGTTCAAGTTTAATTTTACTTTACAAATAATTCATTAGTTTTCACAATATTAAATGCGCAGAAAACCTTTAACATCTTCGTCTTACTATGACAACATTTTCATTAATATAAATTATGTAAAACATAAAACGTAAACTCCACAAGTATATTATGCATTTAAAATAAATGTTTTAGAAAAAATTGAATATATATATGTATATATGATTTTATACATTCAACTATTTTTGAGATCTAAATATTTCAAAAATAATAATTTAAAATCAAATTGTTGAATTCTTGTCGTATTACTTTCACATTTACTTAATGAAGGCCTATAAAGTTTTTAGTTTCTCCAAAATTAAAAATATGTAAACCCAATTCTTTGCTTACGGGTTTTTTTGAACCGCAGACAGGTTAGTTAAATACTTCTGAATAACAAATGAAAGCAAAACCTGTCTTCTCCAACATTTTTGGTCGTATGACAGGATAATAAATTCTAAGAGAGGAAATCATTTAAACGATTAAATTTTCATTCATGGAATAGTTCATATTTATTTTTATAAGGACATGTTTTATTCTTTTAAAGTATTATTTATTTTTATCGAAACGATATCATAAATTGATTAACACACAATTTAATCATGTAACGCTGCGTAAAACTACCGTTTTATCAATACGAACAATAATACAAAATAAAAGAAAAGCAAACTAATACTTCGAGTACGGTACTACAAAGAAATACACATGGTTATATCGAAATTTAACATCTACAGTTTTAACTAATTATGTATACAATTTAATTCTGAAAATATTATTGTCCGATCTTTATTAACGGGTGAGATTTTTTTAGTAAGAGATTTTTGAATAGCAAAATTTAGCGAATTTAAATCAATATATTATTTGTATTATAAAAAAAAACCCGTTAGTCTACTGCCGACACTTGACGCCTTAGATAACTATAGAAAATATTGTATTACATATTTTATATTAAAATAATCCATGGTGAATTGGCTACATGACATAAGCGCCAAAGGTACAAAAATGACCTATCATTCGCGCCAAAATTTGTATGACATAAGCGCCAATCTAATATTGTATACCTGTTTTACCTAACAGGTACTAACAATATGTTTTAACACTGAATTGCTCACCCACTGTCTGTGTGACAATCTATCGTGATCAGATAATACATTTATCGATTACGATTAAACGTTTGGAGTTTTTGATCGACATAGTTATAAATATAATATTATCTGTTATTTAATACCTATCTATTAACCGTAGCACCAGTGGCGGCTCGTTAGTTGTTGACGTGTTCAAAGTAGGTGGTGTGCAATTATTGCAAAAATTTATTTTTAAAAAATTAGTCTGTTTTAAGTATAAATGTAATTAGTAAAATATTTATAGTTAATAATATTACTTTTAAAAATATTAATTTTATCTAATTAATCTATGTGGTGTGCGCACGCTTGCACACCTAGGCACGAGCCGCCACTGCGTAGCACACAGGGTACCTAGAATTTTGGCGCTTATGTACGATACGATTTTGGCGCTTTTGTAAGGTACGATTTTTTTTTTTCTTATCTCATTTTGGCGCTTATGTCTTTCACCGGGTGAATTCAACATTTTTTTTTTTTGTCAATGATTTTCGAAATTCAATAAAAATAACCCTTTAATTGAAAATAAATGTAAATTAAAATAGTGAACAATTAATTATACATTTATAATTTTAAAATTGTAAATGTAATATATTTTTTCATTTCAATACTAAAAAATCTTCAATGACGATACCCATTTTTGATGTTAAATCCTGCATTAATTAATACACGTATTTGTTAGTCTACTACGTATGATTTAAACATTTTAAACATCTTCTTATTCCGTATTATTTTTGTCAACCAATATTTTAGAAATTAAAACTTAATAAATTTTTGATGATAAATTACATTTTTCAGATTTTTTTTTTCATTTTTATAAATTTAACTACTAGTTTAAAAATTCAGATGTACCCCTCATTGCTCATGGGTAATTTCATAATGCTTACCTTGTACTTTCACTACCATATGATGAAATTTAAAAAGAAATAACGTTTTTATTTTCATTCCATCACAACTTCAAATCATTTGGTCTATCCAAAGCATTAGTAGTTTGAAATAAATTCTCAAATGGAAATCTTTTGAAATAAAAACAAACAACTTCAAATTGGATTCATATAAACCTAATAGGTATCACGATTATCTTAAAAAATAATTTTCAAATAATACAAAAATGTATTATTGTTATTTTATAATATACATATTTACGTCAAGAAATTGAATGAGTAAATCTACACTACCAAAAATACCATAATACAGTTTGCATGCTGGTTATAATGAGGTAGGGTATTTGATATTTATATATAGGTAAAATATTATGAAATGTAATATTTTTTAAACTAATAAAAAATGATTCATAAAATTTAAGCAAAACTAATCAAAAACAACAAAAATCTTAAATACAGTGTCCCAACATGAAAACCTATTTCTATCCGCTTATTTGTTTAATACGTAATCATTTTGATAATTTATTATCAATTAAATTTATTGCGCTTCTAATGAATTCTAGTTTTTTATGGCCTCAGTCATCGAGGAAATTTCTCCAGACGAATTCCACAATAGCATAAACTATAATAATAAGATGATGGGATATCGAAATAGAAGAGTACGGGCACGAGGTATTTGAAAAGAATCCTGTTTTAGGGGGAAAAAATATGCAAATTCTCGAAAACGACGGTAGAGAGGTTGGTTTTTTTTTTTAGTAAAATGTATGCTGTGACTGACTGGTTTCGGAAATTCTTGTATCGTGTTTCGTACCGGATTAATAGATGTCGCATAAAATTATTTCTACACTTGCAACAAAAACGTTTGGGCAAATATATCGCACTTTGGAATTAGGTTTTTAGTGAAAACCACTATTTTACGGAACGTTAATTATGTACCTGTATAAAGATTTTATCATTTAAATATCACTACACCTATTTATTTATTAAGTAGTTGAAATATACGAGAAATAGCGTATTGTGTAGGTTTGGGTGTGATACATAATAATGCAAATATTAACGTTACCATAGCAACAGAAACAGTATTTTAATAAATTAGACTAAAACGATCTTACATATCGTTTACCTATTCATTTTCCGTAACTCTCATTAAAAACGCAACTAATGAATAATATAGTCATGCTCTTAGTTGTTCATGTGGGGATTAATAGTGCGCCTATATAACGTCCTAAAAAAGATTATTGTTTCAACTAAGTTTGGTTTATAATTATATTTAATATAATATTTTACTTATTTTATAGAGGAGGTAAAATGGAAAACCTAACTAAATGGACACGGAATAGTAAGAATCGATAAAATATTTCAACTATGTTGACATATGTTTTATACTATTAATGCATTTTTCCAGGTTCTAAGCAGTGTAAGCATTAAAATATACAACAAAAAATGTCATCAAGTATGGACTTTAGAACAGTTTTTTCATTTGTTTTTCGCAATAGTTTTCTGTATATTGCGTATTGCTTAATAATTAACACGGCAAAGATTGATAAAATCATATCTACACCAATACCGGTGTTTTATAAAAATATCTTTAACTGTGTTTTTCAACTCAAAAACTTGTTTGAACATAATAAGTACCTGATAATTTACTTCTAAATCTCAAAATTATCAATTAAAAATATGAATGTATTATGATTTCATTACATTTCATAAAACATCTAAAAAAATTCAGAAATCGGAAAAGAACGTTATGAACAATGGAAATTTGACGGTATTATGTTTAAATATAATACAAATTGTGAATTTAGTTTGACATTTAACATTTACAGACAAGATTAACCATATCATATTTAATATTATGCTTTTAATTTTATTCATACATTATTCATATCATTTTAAATGATAAATATGCTTTAATAGCATTGCAATAATTTTCTGAATTTTTCAAATCCAATTGATTTTAAATGATTGAATAAAGCATGATCTGGATCTTATTTAAAAATCTAATTCCAACACCATTATTTTCACTCGATAAATAAGATAAATAAAGACATAAAATACACCTTTGACCACCAATCAATTGATTTTTTTTTAACTGGCTTTAATTTTCAAACAAATAAATGAGTGAATTTAATGCATTTAACAGGATAACATTAAAAACTACCAATTATGATATCAAAACAACATATTTGAATGCTCAATGAAACGTAATCGTGGTAGATGTCATATAACGAAAGTAAAGTTATCATGAAATTAACTGTTTTACGTGGATAGTCATTAATTAAAAAATAATAACGTGTTTACGTTCTGTGCAAATAAATGAACAACCGGTGCCGCAAGTTCTTAAAATATAACTGTTCATTTATTTGTCTCTCAAACCTCGGTGCTCTCGGACAACAATACTAGTCTTGAAAACCTCCTCTGTAATTATTATAATAATAGATATATCCTTTTTCTAATAAATAACACCATTAGTAGTTGTCGCATCCACGCAGGTACATGAAACGTATGAGATTATTCTGTACATTGTGTATAAAGGACCGTTCGGGCGTGTTGAATTCCACACAGGCGTATCCAACAATGACGCGGCGGTAAATAGCAACAAGTACAAAAAACTATATAATTAGGTGAAACATCCAAGGAGAGGCCAAGCATAGTTTGTTAACTATATGCTCCGTTTACCGTGTACATTGATTTCTTTATGAAAACTGACGAATAATTACCTAACACACACACACACACACACACACACACACACTTTTTATATGTAATAAAATGTTCATCGTTAAACAATTTTAATGTGCAATTTTAAAACCTATAAATATTATTGTTGTACTTTCGTCTTATACGCTTTGTGTGTCTTAGTCGTGCTGTAATCTAAAGTTCAGTATTGGTGATATCGCGAAGAAAACGTTTACGTAATTGAAACATTTTAGAATAAAAATAGTTATAAAAATAGGGTTATAGAGTGGTATAAATCGATTATTACTATACGTCGTACAATGCATTATTGATTTTCAGACAATGGACGGACAAGTGAGTACAAGTCTCTGCTGAATCGATCACTAGGTATCACGTAAAAATATTTGGCCGATTCCTTAGGAATCAACCCCGGATTCTTTGTCGTCAAGAGTATAAGATCTCTGAGTATTGAGCCCACAAAAACAGATAAATCAGCTAATCAAATTAATGACGGTGGATTTGAGTAAATCGCCAAAAACACGCGTCAACTTACGAAGTGATCGTCAAGCTTTTCTAGACTTTCATAAAAATGGACATTACTTGACACACCTCATTCAAATGCGACATTGTATCTACTTAATCTATTCAAATGAAACAATGCTATAACCGATGAAAGCATATGTTTTTCTCGAAACTTTTCTCCCCAACACGGGTAATTTTCGTTCCACACTCATAGATAGGTATTATACTTTGGTATTTCCTCGTTATCGTGGACACCGATTTTTATTATTATTATTATCATTATCACGATTTTTTTTACCTCACCGTGAATTTTCACAGCACAAGTCGGTCTCGAAAGCCGATATTTCAGGTCACACTCAAACCAACATATCTTACCAACAGTATTATCAAGGCACATGATCACATGGGCAGCTATCAACTGGTATTTCATAGTACTGTGGGATGCAGTATAATCATTACGAAAAGTGCCATGAAACGTCACTTGAGGTCGAAGCCGTCAGGCGTAACGAGTGGACCACTATGCCCCATAAATAGTATAGCCGTTTTTATTAACTAACGAAGCACCCAAAAAAAACCTCGGCTTCGACGGGATATTTTTGATTTACTAAGCAGAATTTTCAATTAATAATTGAATTAATAAAGATTAACTTAATAAATAAAATATAATCGATTCATAAATGCACATGTTTTTTTTTTTTAATTTGCAAAAAATGTAATTTTTACTCATTATTATTAATTTATTTTATTTCATTATTAATATTATTTTTTTTTATTATAATGTACCTACATGTGAAAATATTCAAAATTCGAGGGAAAATGTCCAAGATTCGTAATGACTATTTTTATAATGATCTCAACCCTAAGAGACATCATCGATTCTAATCATTATAACGGAACATATGACATTACTCATCGTGATATAATACTTCTCACGGTCAAAAAAAAAAAAAAATTGCACACGTTAGTACAAGCGCATGAGAAACGATTGAAAAACCTCGTTGGCCCAGTAGTGATAAAGTCACTTACTAATTATTAATACTAAAGACACTTACCAAATGTATCAAAATTCATACGGAATTTTCATATAAAACTCTACAATACGCACTCAATTAAATAACTGTATTATATTCTATATGTGACTTCAGGTGCTTTTATTCCTTAAAATATTAGTCGAAAAGAAAATTTGAATATCTATTCGAGTTTTTTAAATATATTTTCTTTCGTAACATTTAAATAAAATAATGGTTTGTCTCTTCAAAAAACTACAAACTTGAAAAATCATGTTGATAAATAATAATATACATGAAATAATTTTTTTATAAAAATATAACTTCAACAATGATTTAAATTTTACTTATGAAAAATAAAAGAGAATAAAGGAAATAGATTTAAAAAGAGGTACTGACTCAGACACACATCATGGCGAAACACGATTTTAATTTACCTATTTAACGTCCTGAAAAAAAATAATAAATAATCAAACACAGTACTTACCTAATAAGATTAAACGTATACCTAAGTAAAATTTTTAATGGATGTTCAATAATTTTAAAATCATTAAATATATAACTATGACGTGATCTACAATAATTTATATGTATACACTATTGATATTTTTCAGAAAATCAAAATTAAAATGAATTATTTTTCTTAAATAATAAAAAGAAATACTTCCAATAGTTTGATAATCAATCAATTATTACATGAGTGTTCGGTGAATATTTCGACTAATAACAGTGTTAGTATATAGTTTCAGTACCTACCTATTATAAATTATAAATATAAATAATTCATCTATACTAAAGACATGAACTATATTTGAATATATTGTATGAATAGTAAACCATACACTTTTAAAACCAAACCAATTGAGTTGATTTCACACAAAATGTTCGTCTTTGAATTTCTTAAAATTTGTTTATAAAACAAATGTTATAATGTAACAAGATGTTAAGGCATTTAAATTTATATTACGTTTTATTTGACAGTTTGAACGTAGGAAGTAAAAACACGAATGAATAATATGAATATTAAATAATATTAAACTATACCAATATATTTTTTATATATATACTTATAAATTATGTAAATTATATTTTTATAAAAAAAAGAACCGTAACATTTTATGAATAACTACAGGTCATTTTATAGACTATTTGTACAAACAAGAGAAAATTGAAGTATGTATTATACATTGGTTGAACGATATAATTACATTAAAATACATAATAATGCTTGTTATCATAATACGCTATGAGATTCATCTGCAATAGCGAAGAATTGTAGAAAAAAGAATTTCTAGTTTAACAACACCAGAATCGCCGGTGTAAGTTTTTATGATAAGCGATAACCGTGAAAGGCATAAAGACAAGTGTTGGCTTACGAAAACGTGTGTATTCGTTAAATCAATTCAGTGAGTTTGTAAACAACAATTAGATCATGGTACACTAATTACCATTACGCGAATTCTTAAATTTAAATTTAATTTTGCATAAGCATTTAGTTTATACCTGTATATTACTTAGTTTACCTTGGTATTTAACCAATGCTTATAGCTCAAAATTACATTTATATTTTCACTTATTAAATTTGAAATACAGTAGTGTGAGATCAGTAATTACTTAAGTGTATTCATTTGTTTAATTATTAAGTACAAATACCAAAAAGAGCATGCATAGAATAGGGGTCTAGGCCAAAATAGCGAAACAATTAACCGCGAATGAAAAACCGCGAATTTATAATAGCGAAAATAAAAATAGCGAATTTTAAAATAAGCGATTATGGATAATAGCGAAACTGCAGATTTTTCTAATACTATATAACATATCAAACTATAACTTAATAAAACTTATTTTTACCTGTAATTTTTGGCGTAAGTAATATATACCCAGTACTCATGGACGTATCGATATCGGGTTATCGTCAATGTGCTATCTAAGTTACTATTATAACTATTTTAATGTGGGAAGTATACTGAGATAAGATTTTCAATCGTATTATATTTGAGCTAAGACAAATTAATACAGTTGTAGTTCAGCAGTGCGTCAATGTGTAGCTTGTATTTTATGGTTTAATATTTTCGTTAGTTAAAATGACCTTAAAATTACTGACGAGTATACTAAGACGATGAACGGAGAACAGTTTTTAATATTTGACAGTGGAGCTTCACAGGATCGAATTTTAATATTTTCAACCGAAAATAATTTAAAATTAATGGATCAATCAACTAATTGGTTAGTCGACGGGACTTTTAAAACGGTACCTTCAATTTTTTATCAATTATTCACTATTCATGTGCTTATTCAACATGGTGACCTAACCATGGTTAGTCCTACCATTTATGCATTATTAACTGATAAATCTCAATTAACATATACACGTTTTCTTAAATATTTGCTAGAAATAAAACCATCTTTAAATCCTTCATCGGTAATAATGGACTTTGAACATGCCTCAATAAATGCGTTCAAAACTGTTTTTCCACATGCTGAACAACAAGGTTGTTTTTTTCATTTTTCCAAATGCATATGGCGACAAGTTCAAAATATTGGTCTAGTCGAACATTATATTAATGATCCCAATTTTGCTCTTCATATTCGTATGTTAGCTGCTTTGGCCTATGTTCCACCAGATAACGTTATTAACGCATACGAAGAAATTTTAGAAACACAATTCTATGTTGAAAACGAAGAGCTGTTAATTCCATTATTGGATTATTTCGAGGATAACTGGATAGGAAAAATAACAGGAAGACGAAGAAATCGACGACAACCAAGACATCATATTGATATATGGAATTGCTACTATGCTGCAAAAAATGGTCTTCCAACAACAAATAACGCTGTTGAAGGATGGCACAGAGGATTGACATCTGTTATTGGTTCGTATTTTTTTTTATTAATAATTATTATTTTTAATAATATAATACATATTCTTTAGGAGGAAACCACCCAACTATATGGAAATTTATTGACGGAATAAAGAAAATTCAAAATTTAGAAGAACTGAAACGAGAACAATATAATGTTGGAGAACAACCACAGAAAAAAAAAGTACAAGGACTGTGCTAAAAGACTTAATTTGTTAATTACAAATTATAATACTAATAATAATAATAACTTTGTAAAAGGTGTAGCATATAATTTGTCACTAACCTAATTGTTTATTTATAAATTATTTTCATTAACTAAATGCCTAATCGTATATTTTCGCTATTATATATTTTCGCTCTTTTTTTAAATTCGTTGTTTTCATTTTCGCCATTATTAATTCGCGATTTTACATTCGCGGTTATTGTTTCGCTATTTTGGCCGGATACCATAGAATAGGTAATACAGATACTGATACGCTAGACAATGTTCACTTTTTAATTTTATTCACTTCAATTCATTTATTTTAAGTATATCCATAGGCGCAAATAGTATTAAATAAATAAAAATATATTATTATTAAATTTGGAGGTGCTGAAACCCTCGAGCTACTTAATGATGCATTTGTGGAAGTACCTAATAAACACCATAGAAAAAGTTTAACGCTGCACTCGCTTTCTATTACAACTTATAATAGAATAATAAACATAGATATAGTACCTAATAACAATAAAACATTTTTTCTAATGTACTATTTCATCTACTTATAATTGAGATACGTAACCAATTATAGTACATATGCTGTAAAATTTACACTTATATTATAAATAATATATCAATATCACGATAGGCTTTTTAAATTATAAAGAAATATGTAAAATAATCCTTTTTCGCGAAAATACGCTCTTGTTCTGTATTCTAAATATACCTTAATACGCTTTTTTTAAGTGTATTCTAATTGTTTTTTATATTTCATATTTTAAAATAAAAAATGTGAAAATGAAAATACCCTTTTTAAGCCATCAAATAATATAACATACTATATTTTGTATACCATTATTTTTATAAAATAGCAAATAAACGTATAAAACAAACAAATTAATATGACAATTTTAGTATCAACATTAGTCAAAGTATTGACAGTAACAATTTAGTTAGTAAATATTATTAACTAGTTATTCGGGTCTCTGTAAATTGCGTCCCATTTCAAATTTTTTATATAAATTGCGGCCCAGGTATATTTTATACATACGTATATTGCGGCCCGGGTATATTTTATATATACGTAAATTGCGGCCCGGGTATATTTTTGTACATATGCCTATCTATTTATTTCTTATTAATATGTAAATTACGTCTAAGCCTTTTTTCCACAAAACCAATATTTTCCTTCCCATTTTTCAGACTTAGGACTATAACTATAACAGACTTAAAACTTTCTATACTAATATTATTATCATCAAATTTCAAAAAATACTTACACGTATTAACTGTGCAACACCAACGTTGAATATCATTGTTTAGAAATTTATGAAAACGAAATTTGAAACCATCAACTATTTTCAACGTTTTATTCCTTTCACTTTTCATAACGTCCATTTTTATTAGATTGAAAAAAAATACTGTAAACTATAGAGCAACCACAGATATATAAAACAACTAGATAGCCGACTCAACGAGTAAAATTGAAGTCTAGAATCCATATGCGAACAGGGAAAAATATGACTGATTAACCCATGACATTTTATATTATTCCATGAAATATAATTTTTCTGTGATTGAAACCAAAGATATAATATAAAAATGTTGTTTTATATATCAGTTATCTTTTTATATGGATTCGGATTGAAACACAATTTTTCGATTATAATTTATAAACTACAAACTATAAAGAGCAATTCAAGTAATTCAACATCAACATCATGGTGGTTTCTTGTTCTGTGTCTGGTTGTGTCAATAGGAGACTGAAAGTAAGCAAAGTTCATTTTTTTTCGTAAGTTCCCGGGACGCAATTTACGTACGTTTTAAAAATACTCGGGCCGCAATTTACGTATGTTTTAAAAGTACACGGGCCGCAATTTACGTATGTTTTAAAAGTACGCGGGCCGCAATTCACATAGTATATGACCATGACCGTACTTATAGGGACGCAATTTACCGACTCCGAGTTATTCGATAATTATTGATTAATGTGATTTTAACTAATTTGATTAAGATATACATTAAAATAAACAAATTAACACTTATTGCAAATGATTTCTTTGGTCTAATAGAGACCTCATAAAAAAAAATAAAGTTTATAAAATATTCTACAAAATATGCATACTATATAATAATGTTCAATAAACAGAAAAAAAAATAAAACGTCTGAGAAGCTTCTGACGATTTTTAGGGGCTAATTCCCAAAATCCCCCTCCCTATTTGGGTCTATGAGTATATATAATCTTAAAAAACATAATCATATTCCTATTGAAATAATTTTGTTCGTAAATCATGGAGTTTAAAACCGATTCGGGCTATTTGGTAAAGTTTTGTGTCTATATTATTTTTAGGACTTTTATTTAAATTTATGAAGTTACAAAAATTATAATAAATACATGATTTCTAAATGTATTGAGAATAGGAATCAAGAAATGGTCTTGCATTATATATTTTATACCATAAAATTATGTACTTAATAACAATAATTATAAAATTTAGTAACAGCAAATATGTTGTTTTCCAATAATACTTGGATGATCTATGGTTAACTTTTTGTTTAAATCGCCCATTTTTAGATTAACGAATTATTAATCAATAAGCATACGGTAAATTGTTTTGTCTTCAGAATTTATCAAACTTTCAATATTCTATGTCCAAATATTTGTTAAAATGTATTCAACATTCAATTTCGTCGAAACATTTCAGAAAACTTTTCACAAGAAATGAAATCAATAAAACGCGCGCACCCGAAAAACCTAAACAAAAGAAGTTATTTCCTAAATTACCTTTCAATTAATATTCTACACGTTATCATCGGGGAAAAATTATGAAAATTCACCTATTTCGGTCATTGTTCCGGGCGTATGACAATAATTTTTTCAACAAACACCCCGGTCAATAAGTCAATCGTAGTGTTTGTAATCGGAATAAATGTTAGTCATACTGCAGAAAAGGTGTAAAGAATCCAATAAATATTCTCATACGCGAATAAACTCGTTAGTCAGCGGCATACGACGGTTTCGTTTGAATTCGTATAGTAATGAATAATTAAACGCGACTGTATCGACTGTATTAAAATAACACGATGAAACGTGATCGGTGGTATAGCTACTGCGGTGGTAGCGAGTAAGAAATGCGGACGAATGACGTGTCCCGTAACGCGTACCTATTTGAATTCGAATGCAAACTAGGTGATGACATTACGATTTTTGTTTTTTTTTTTTTTTTTTTTTATCGTCGGGTCCGAGAGATATGTCTGAACGTACAAGACACTAATATAATATTATAATGTAATATGTGAAATTTCTACCGTCGTATATAGTGGCGAATTCGTCTGCAACCTAGTCACATGGGTACATACCTAGTAATTACTAAAAATCACTTGAGCCCAAAATGCGCTAAAAATCACGAAAAAATGCTTCGAAAAGCCAAAAATACCCCCAAAAATAGGTTTTCGGTCACAATAAATTTACCCATAAAAAGGATCGTTTACACTCCTTTTTTTTTTTAATAGTAAAAAGTCAATTTGATGCTGTATATTTTAATATTTCAGGACATTTTCATCATGTTACAAGGTAATAAAATAACGGTAACAAAATTTGAAATGACGCGTAAGCGATTGTTTTTAACTATTCGACTACGTCACCGCTCTTGAGACTGAATTGTTTTATTTGTGATCAAAACATAAGACAAAGATTAAATTTAATTGGTTAGGTTAGGTTAGATGAAAGGCGCAATTGAAATCACAACTAGTATACAATTGACAAGTGAAGAATAACCTAGACTTGTTCAATTAAATATTATAACAAAATATATTCAGATGATATTTCGAATTAAATTTTTTCACTAAACATCCATACAATCTTCGAGAGGGGTTTTAGGGGTTCAACACCTACCCACTGGAAAATTTTTCGAAAATCGGGTTATGAGTTTTGTAGCATTAATTTCGTTTTCTATTGGCCATAGAAACAAAAAATAAAAATATGGTTTTCTAGAAATGTATTGTGTTCAGTAATTGATATAATCATTAAGAACTAAAAACGAGTTGACGACAGCCATAGAAACAGCTTATATATATATATATATAGTATATACGTATCTATAAATCATAAATTGCATGTAGATGGTGCTTTGAAGGTTAATTTATTTTTCTTCTCAATACTTTTTCCAGTCTTAAGGAAAAACTGTAATAAAAAATGGTAAAATTTTCCATAAACGAGATTTTTACTAAATTGTTTTTATTTTGTCGTAATTCCAAAAGTTATGTTTCTAGAAACATTACGTTTTCACCATGTATTTGTGACATACATTTCTATACTCGATGAGATTTTCAAAAAAACATGAACATTTTTTGGCTAAAAATTAGTCTTTGAAAATATCTTGTCTTTAAAGATATATTTTTACAAAATGTTTAGTATTTAATGAAAAGCTCTGAAAATGTAATATGGCTTTACTAATATAGTCATATATATTTATATAACGATACTGAAAAAATTTCAAATACTGTTACTCAGGATTTTTTTTTATAAATATATGGCGAAGTTCTCATACGACTTGAATGGAATCGACTGTTTTCAATAAATTGCAAACTTAAAATATGAATAAAAAATTTTGGTCTGAGTCAAATCCGAAACTTGAAAAAAAATGAAACTTTGGATACAGATGAAAAATATATTTTGAATCTTTTGATAAAAAAATCCTACCGGCAATTGGACTAAACGTGATGAAATATATAAATAATATACTTTTACGTTACAGCTTTGCTCAGTATTGTTCAACTAAAGAAATGATTTATCACTTCTTTAAAATTCAATACACGCGTCCCTATATCTTGTCCGAGGAATGAAAAATGCCCATGTGGCAAATTATGTCCTTTTTAAAATGTAACTATTTCTAGAGTGTATTATAATTGAATACATTTGTATTTGTATATAATGTTATAATAGTATGAGAGACCAACACATATTGCCCAAAGAGAAAAAAATACTTCTTAATTACGTTGTTCAGTTATTATGACTTGTTTTGCTATTTAGTTATGAACCCAATTTGCTAATTTTTTATATTTTTTTTACGTATATGCATGCAATCTATAGATACTCAGAGTAAATAAAATAAGTTATCTCAAAGTGTATAAAATATTATCGAAAAAACAGTAAAAACGCCATAAAAGTTTCACTTTTAAATATCTGCGGCCACTACTAATCGAATATTTCATGTACTATGAATATAACAACGTTCTAGAACGTCTCAAAACAATAATAATAATAATAAATTCACTTTAAATAAATACCCGAATCGTAAACGTAACTGATTACCCACACTTTGCATATTATCCTGTCTTTCTGCGTCGACGAAAGCATAGTAATAATAGTAATATGGTAATCTCGATTTAATATTAATGCGTCGCATCGATCACCTATGCGACGCACGCATGCCGCACGGTCAATGGGTCATCAGATCCGGGGATGTGTGCGTGAAACGACGCAACTAGTCGAATCGTCTTCAGGAGGTAAATGACAATAAATTAAAAACGAAGTAAGATTTTTTCTTCTTTTTTTTTTTTTTTTTTACAACTCTCGAACCCGAAAGTGCTCGTACCCTTTGGCCGCCGCGTCGAGTCGTCGCCGTGGTCCGCGCTCGTGTTTCCGTCACACGCGCGTGCCAAAACAAACCGGTAGTACAGCTGTTGCGAGCCACGACGGCGGCGACATCGGACGCGGTTCTTTTTTTTTTTTTTTTGCTTTCCACCGGCTTTCGCGGCACGGCCGCCGCCCCAAATTCGCTTGGTGGGAATCGATTAAATACCCGGCACCGGACCGTACCGGCAAACATTCGACCAGAGACGTCTGTCACCGGAACCGCGCTGCTCCCGACCTGCCAACGCTCAACACACGACGCAACGCCGTTCGCCGCCGAGAGACATTGCCACTGCCCCGTACCGCCGAAAAACACGTCGTTTTCGCCTTTTCGCCGTGTCCAGTTGACCAAATCTCGTTTTTATTTTTCGCTCTTTCTCTCGTGCGTCGTCCCGTGCGCCAACAGTCTTCAAGCCGCGCAAACAGCCGCCACGACAGTCCGCAGCATCGTCCGGAGGAGTCCGCCGTCAGGTATAAAACACTTTTCATACTATATAGCACATACAACATATACACACATATAGACCATATGCACGTGTGTGTGTGTGTGTGTGTGTGTGTGTGTGTGTGTGTCGCACGACACGTGAAACGCTGTACGAACGTTTTCCGGCCGTGTCGAGTCGACTTTTGCGGTGCGGCGCTCGAAATGAAACGAGTCTCCCTTGTGCAAAAGCCTTCCCTAGAAGTCTAAAAAAACGTTTTGGTTTAAGGAAGGCTTCGATTTCGCATCGAAATGAAATGTCTCTGATCAACAACAACAACACTGTCGAAACGAATAATGAAACGCGTTTTTATTTCTATTCTTTTAGATCGATCATTGTTGTTGTTGTTGTTCGGAAAGACATTTTTTTATTTTTTTTATATAAACCGTTAATAACGAATGCGTGTGTGCTTCGTCCAATCAAATACGATGTATCATTCATTTCTAGCATAATGTTTGAACAAACTTGATTTTCTACACCGTCACGACTAATCGGTATAATATAATCGAACATTTGAAGGGCCCAAGGCAATAACGCGATAACTCCACTTCTTGAAATTTTTAAGGAGACATAAAAACAGCTTATCAACTTCCTTTTGATCAAACTACGGTTTTAAAAACAGATTTACATGCTTTAGATGTATATATAGACACATTTTTTCTCGCGCCGGAATACATTGATAAATTATGATTTCAAAACCGGTCAATTTCTAGATTGATATTGAATTAATTGGATACCTACTAGATTTTTTTAGAAGTTTCACTCATACTTAGTTGAGTTAACGCACATTAATTAATACTTTATTACAGTTATAACCTTATGTTTTATTGCATTTACACTGACCATAACATTTATGAGTGCAATTTGTTTCATTTCGGCGATTTCTAAAATATATCTAATAAACTCGTCAACTGTAGTAAATATTGTCGTAGTGGTCAAGTTATTATCATTTCGTGGGACAGAGTTTTCGTAAATATCTGGAAACATAGATTTCCACAATAACATTACATGTATACAAAATATTCATTTTACAACCTAAATATGTATCTATAAAATAATTAATATTTAGAAAAAGGCAAAGTAGACTATCTAATGGAGTACAAAATTAAAATAATTAAATACCTACGACACAATAATATGTATTTAACTATTTTTAGAAGAATGTTCACTCGTATACATACGAGTATATTAAGCTATTATTATTTCGTTGGATAGACGTTTCATAAGTATCTGTAAACGTAGATTTCTAAAATTAAATTTTTATATATACAAAAATACTTATTTTGTAACCTAAATAAATTGTGTGAATAAAATATTTAATTTTTAGAAATAGCTAAAATTATAGACTTATCGAGTACAACATTAAAATAATTAAACAGTCACAACACTATAATATGTGTTCAATTATTTTTTTAGAAGAACGTTTACTCATTCATATTTCTAGCAATTCGTTTGATTGTAAATTAACATTGAGCGTAACTCAAAACTTACGTGTAAAAAAAAAATGAGAAATAATTTGTCTGCTCTGTCTCCGTATTCTTTTTCATACGAGCATCAATCTAGTCTTTATAATAAGCCTCCATTCGTTCATATCTTTGTGAGTTGTGACCAAACACTTGAACTTTTTCTGGAAATTTCAATCAACTTAAAGCGACTGTATACAAATAGAACAATCTCTAGATTTTTATTGCCATGTAAGTTATACTTATCACGAAATAAGAAGTCTAAAAACAAGATTAAACTGGGTAGACGTAAGTTAATTTTAGATGGTTTTTTTTACATCAAATAATGGAGACTTCAATGAATTTTTTTAAATTATTTCTCGTGTGGAACTGTTTGAAACTATAGTCGATTAATATTATTATTCGTATAATTAAATTTCTTTAAGTCTTATCGGTTTACATCGATCAAAACTTGGAAAAATGTTCTTTCACTCGAACCTAACTGCAATTATTTTCATCGCTACACCATTTAATCATTTCACTTGAATCTATTATTTGTCTATATATACAGCAGCAGTAATTTTTTTCACTAATTAAAAGCAACCTATGGAGATATATTAAAATGAATGTCCTGTTAAAATAAATGTACAGTCAAACTCAACTAAAGCGTTTTAATCAGTTTATTTTGATTAAAATCAAATTCGTAATATGTATAATATTGCTAATAGACAGAAGAAACGAAACGAATAAAATTGTTTCTGACTGTTAATTATCATAGAACATTACACAGCTGTAAATATTCCTAACGGCCATACTGCGATATAATTGAATGACAAATTCATTGAAATGCAAAATATTTCAAAATATTTCATAAAAACCCAACTCGGCCGAGTTTATAAGCCACCAATGCTTGATTAAAAACGATGCTATTCATTGAAAAACAGTTAGACGTGTGCAGGGCGTTACCAGTGTTAGCGTTCAACACGTTATGTTGTGCTGAGTTCACGGTATTACGTTGACACACATAACACTCGTAGGTGCTAACTCGTACGATATACGAAACGACATGACATACACGATCGGTTCACGGTTAAACCTCGTCCGAGCAATGATTTCGCGCCGTTCAAAATCAACGGAGATGATTTGTAATAAATCAGGACTGCCCGTCAGGTGATAATGGCGCGTTATCACGGGCGGGCAGCCCGGCGAACTGTTGTTCGTTATTAATGGACACTTAGCGTCAAACGCGGACCTGGACGGTTCGCGGAACCGGGATACCTGTTGACATAGCGCAGACCGACGACGTGATGTATTAGCGATTCGGTTTCTGACTGGAACGCGACCGGAATGACGTCCAGATCATTACGGCCGTGCGTTTCGATCATAGAAATAATAATAATAATAATAATTATCGACACACAATAGAAATATCATTGAATGCACGCACGGTTAGAAATCCGATCGTTGCGCACACGAATATTAAGCAGTGCGAACGCGGTTGTTCGCGTACGGTGAGAGTTTGGTGGTGCCACGAATCTGCTCGCGACCGCCGCGGCCGCCGACACATTGTGGTCTTCATTCCGACCGGACACCTGTGTATTATTATCGTCTTTATTATGTGTCTATATGATTTCGTATTGTAATACGCCGGCGAATAACAATAGAGTTTCGTCGGAAGCGCAGCGCACATATTATATTCGATATATAATAATATATTTATACGCACACGGGTTTCGCGCCCGAGTTGCGATCCCGATCGATACGGAGTGTCTGCTGCAAATTAGAATAACGATCTCGACACACGTGAACCTCCGGTCTTTTCGAATCGCTTTGATTACGGACGTCACAGAGACGTTCGACAATGTACCGGTATAGTGTCCAATACGTAGGTACACTGTGCTCGTTAAACACGGTATCACGACTTCGTTGAAAAAATCTCCCGGGCGATACTTTTAGACTTTGACGAACCAACACTCAAAGAGCAGTATTAATTTACTTTTCAAGTATTCGTTTTGAAACACTGTCCCACGATTGTCCTACCTACTAAATCGTGTGCTTCAGATTTTTATGTCTGATAAAATAACGCGAAATAAACAATTTAGACACATTACACTTTTAAAATAAACCAGTAGTTCCCAAGTTACATATCGGTCTATGGGCTCATTGCAGATGGTCAACGGTAAAATATTTTTTTCAATTTTTTAATTTGAATAGAAACTTTAACATAAAAATGTTGATACAAACAAATGTAGAAAATTAAATGTATTCTATGGTTATTAATTAAAAAGTTGTTAATAATTTATTTAAATTTGTGTTTTTTCTGTGCTAAAATACTATTCTGTAGCCAATAAATATTATAAAATATGTTCAGTTTTTAAATTAAATATTACTAATTTTATTACTTGCTCTCTTTATATCAATTGATATCTTAGGAGACGAGGAGTAGAAAGAAGAATTGAATATATATTGAGTATGCAGGTATAGTGGTCCGCATCGGTCGGACGTTTTTAAAAGAAGTCCATAAACTTGAGCTGAATTGGAAACCAATGCAGGATCAATCGTTTGCGTATAGGTATTATAGTAATCTATTTCGCATAAAAAATAGAAATCGAGAGAAATTTGTCATAAATGGCAAATTCACCACATGAAAGTGCCTAACCATATCCAGACATAATATTAATTGTAGGTATTCCGGAAATCCGGATCAATTTCGGATAAAGGCTACTCAAAACGCACAAATGCCAATTAAAAATTGCCAATAGTACGTATAGTTTCTTACTACCATTTTTTAACTATTCATCAAAAAACTGGTACTAAAATCAATATTATAAATCAGACTGATCACTGATCTGTTGGATAGTTTGGTTATTCTACTTTATAGTTGATCGTTCGTCACATCTTGTTTAACACAAACAAAACTAGAAATTGATAATTATTATTTTCAACTTTAAGATTCATAAATAATTTCTATGATGTATATATTTGCATCTCATAAAAAATACGTCGATACCAATAAAATGTCAATTTTAACTTAGCAGAATCAAAAACTAAACTATTTCTATAGGAAAATCAAATTATTTAATTTAAAAGCTTAACAAGATCGATACTTAAAATACAATTTGATAGTATTCAAAAAAAACTTTTATTTGATGATATACTCGTATTTTTTTTTTTTTGTATTAATGGAAGTCTGTTTAGTAAAATTTTATTTTGGAAAATATTCACGAAAATCGCAGCACAATAAATCAACTTACATGTTGACTTTTCAGTGTCTTGGTATCTTTATTTTATACTAATCACTTACGAGTTACTATTATACTAGTATAGTATAGAATAAAAATTGCGTTTAAATATAATTAATTATTTTTTGTTTTGTTAATTTCTCAATAATTAATTTTATGGATGAATATTGTTTTTTAGAAACGAAACAAAAAACAATTCACAATGTACAAGTTATCGATTGTCGTAATCTTGACCTTAGTTGTTTGCTCAACCTATGGAATTTCTGATCGCAGAAGCATCAGATCCGCATCGGAAGTTTCTGCTGAAACAGGCCCGATCACCGCTGATGCTGTCGCACCCCAAGATTTAACCGTGGCAGAATCTGCCGATGTATTTACAGGTAACAAAACAAGTTTTCAATAATTTATTCATAATCGTTTATATTCCTCAGTACGCTCTCGTGTTGGAATTTTATATTAGCTAAACCTACATAACCCAAATAACAACCTGATTTGGAATTATTAACTTACAATTTCACGCAGGTATTATTATGATTATAAATAATATGCATACCTACCACAACTAAAGCCACTCAAGAATCTAGTGTCATCAAATTAAGTTGAACGAATTCATTTAAATATTTTTTGTTATTTTAAAACAACTATTGGCGTATTATTTTGATTTTATTTTCATTCAAGACGAGTATATTACGTTTTGGTAAAAAACTGAATAAGTCCTTAATGGAAGTTAACCACATTAATAAAGCATACTATTTAAAGTTTTTTAAATTAATACATCAAATTGCGAATTTCCCGTTGTTTAATTCTACTCGCGATACTGCGCAATAAAATTATTATCTACAGCTATGGCATGTAAAAAAACCTATTGTTAGCATTATAACGATCACCTAAAAGTAGTAACTACAACCAGTCAAAAAAATATAGTTTTAAATTATTTTTAAATGATGAACGAGTTTAATTTATATTTATATTTTTTTTTTTTTTTTTTTTTTTTTGAGTTGCATCGAAAAAATAATAAATTCACCATCTGGTTTTAGCTCAAAATAAAAACAGTTCTCACAAAGTGAATTCGTATTTTATCGTATAGGTATTATAAATTCAAACGTTCGCATACTTGGTGTTACGGCTGATATTCTGTTCCGTATATATCGTTTGTGGTCACGCGCCGTTGAATGGTTGCGATAAAAAAAATGAAATCGTATCAATTATTCGAACTATCAGCAGTATCGTGCGCGGTATTTCTTCGTAATGCAGCGAAACATATTGAATTTTTATATAATTGCCAGTAGGTACAAGATAAACATAATAATGGCTTGACAACTACGAATTTGAATTCAGTATGACGATACCAGATTTTTCTATGCGTATAAAAACATTACGACCTTATCGCATGACCTTATTATAGTCATCACGTTATATTATTATCATTATTATCATTATTATTATTATTATTATTATTATTATTATTATTATTATTATTATTATTATTATTATTATTATTATTATTATTATTATTATAACGGATTAACTTAGAGATTTTCTTTTTTCCTCATTACACCCTCCAATGAATAAATCGTATAATTTGTCACTTATTGTTTGTCTACTTGGTCGAAATTCCGTGCGACTACATTTATTTATGAAATATATTCTGTGCATAAAACACAATTTTTTTTAATTTTTTAATTTATTTTTTTTTTTTTTATTTATTTATTTTTTTTTTTTTTTTGACACTGTTACATTACACAAACTTATTTCGAAATTATCTGTCCCCGAGCAAACACGTTTAAAAGCGACAAACGAGAAAACATCAATGTTATACCTCCGGGACTGTATAATAGCAACACTTGTACAGTAATTTTATTAAAGTCTTGAGAGATAGCACCCTTGTTTATAATTCTCTTCAAAAATTTTAATCATTTTTGAAGATCAATTTATGAAATATTTAATGTATAATATAATTATTCTCGAAAATATATTTAAAATCCTTGTTTCTAGGCATAGTGAGAAAATAGATGAGAAATTATTATTCATACATACAAACTTAACATAACATAATATATGAGAATGAAAGTCATCCAGTTATAGAATCCTAAGTTTTTTGTTTAGTTTTTTTTTTTTTTTTTTTGATAATCTATTGAGTATTCGTCCATTTATGATGTGACAATATCCCATTTTCATTAAAATACGGTGTTTTTAAAAGTAAAAAATCCTCATATATATGAGGCACATAGAGCCAAAACAGCTTACGAATTGAATTTAATTTATATGATAACTCGTTTTAGGATGATATGACATTTCAAAACTAATGATGCCTAACCCTCGAAAAATAAAAAATTGCCGTATGATTGTGGTGCCAACTTCACTTGTTTTGACATCGATACTTAAACAATTATTTTCAATGCCAAAATGGCCTTTAAATTGATTAATGTCGTATGAATCGATTAAAATACATGGACTTATTCAAATCAGAGAGTGTTAGCAACTGTTCTAAGGGTGGTGGGTTTAAAATTTTTTTAAATAATGTTTGAAATAATCAAATCACGAATTGCCCTGCACTAACGCACTTTAGTGGATTTAGCTGTTTGGGTTCAGTGCGCCTCGTGCGCCCCAACAAACCCGTGGTCGGATTTTCTACTAAAACCCACCCTGTATAATATTATTGTATTATATCGCATTATGTCGTGAATGTATAACACTACGGTTAAACACGGTGATTCACGTTGCAGCCAGGGGCAAGGGCGGCAACAAGGGCCACAAGAACAAGTCGGAAGCCATGCACTTGGGGCTGAGCTACATCAAGATGGTGCTGAGCACCCTGATGGCGGCCATCGGGCACGTGTTCGCGTTCAAGAGCGTCGGGCTGAGCCTGATCAGCGTGCTCATCCAGATCGCGCAGTTCATCATGGTGCTGAAGAAGAACAAGGAGAGCCAGCCGCCGTCGTACAAGATCATCGAGACGCCGTGGCACACGTCACCCACCGAGTCGTACGGCTCATACGGCTCGTACGCCGGCCACGCCAAGTCCGCCGGTTACGCGGCCCCGTACTCCGCGCCGTCGTCGTCGTCGCACCAGGCCAGGAGACGCCGATAACCGTGACAAGACCGCGGGCGAGCGCGCGGAGGACGGTCGCGACGCCGCCGCCGCCACCACCACCACCACCACCACCACCACCATCATCATCATCATCATCATCATCAAACATCCGCCGCCGAGCCCCGTCCACACGCTAGGCGGCCAACAGCGGCCATTTTTTAATTATTATTATTTATTTTAATTTATATTATGCTTACGTTAAATTATTTATTTTATTCGTGTCGTCGGCCGTCGTCGCCGTCGCCGCTAGACACGACTGTTTTGTTTGTAATTTATTTGATTTCATACAATTATATTGAAAAAAAGTTTCCAAAAATCAAACACGTGGTAACACAATGACATTATATTATGCGTCTTAAACCTCTTTCCGCCTCCCGTTGCTGCAGTGACGACAACAACAACAACAATTATTGTATATATATATATATATATATATATATATATATATATATATATATATATATATATATATATATATATGTATGTGTATATAGGTACGGTGCACAAAATAAACACGCGGTCTTTTGAAAACCTACACGCGTATTATGCAAATCTCAACGCGGGTTACAATGGCGAACGAGTGAATCGTTCGGAATAAATCGTTGTGTTTCGGCGCACGGCCATAACGCGTCGCATAGGTATGAGAAAAGAAAAAACCGTGTTTGTCCAATAATGTCGCCCACTGTCAAACGAATTGGGCGCTTGAACAGATGCTCCTCGACACTTTTATCACTAACGATTTTCGCGTCCGTCTACCGGTTTTTTTTTCGATTCGATCGCTTGACTTGTTATCACGACTGTCGCTCCGTCGAAATCACACGAGTTCAAATACGAATCTGCACGATAAAACGGCGAGTGCGTAGGGTGTATCTATATGCGGCGTTCGAATTAGGGGGGTACGGAGATTCTCTATTATTTTTGTATTTTTTTTTTTTTTTGCGTGAAATTGTTGAAATTGTAAAACTTGAATTGTTTTCTGGACGGCGTGACCAAATGCCTCAATTTATTTTTCGTCGAATTCAAATTGTTTTCAATGATACTGTCAATGAAATGTAATTAATTTAAAAATGTATGATTTTAGTTCATACCACTCGGTTTAATTACCAAGCTATTAACAGCTTTTACCGTTCTTATAGTAACGCACGTAGCGATAGTCTATTTTTTCATCGGGTTAGACTATCAAAATGCAAATTTAAATTTTACTAAACGAATATTGCTATAAAGTCAGTATTCAAAACTAATTTTATGATGTTTAAAGGGTGTGTCAAATAATTTCGCACTTGGAACGCAATTTTCAATCCATTGAATTCAGCTCCTCTACTTTATTTTTCCCGACTCGAGCACTGCGACTTTATGTGATATATTAAAAAACTTAATAGTCATGAAAACAATTTCAATCGATTTCGTAAACATGTCCACGGTGTGTTCGAAGCGGATTACGTGTGTACGTGCACACGACAATACAAGACGTGTAACAGTCAAGCATATAACATCATGCTTATAATACCATTGGGTGTTTCATTCAGGTGTTTGAAAGGCTGGTACCGAATTGGTTCCCGAGCTCTAACCCCACATGCCGAATTGGTTCCCGTTTGAAAAAGGTATTTTATTAAGGTAAGCTGAATTGGTTCCCGGTTAAAAAAGGTATTTTATTAAGTTGAGCTGAATTGGTTCCCGTTTAATTACGCACATTTTCCTTCTCAATTTTACAGGCTTAGGACTGTCAACTTAAAAGAAGGCTTGATTAAAAATGTGCGTTAATGTGTGTTATAAAACAAAATGATATAATATATACAATTTTAAATCGTTGATTTGGAAGTCAACAATAGTCATCACTAGGTGTAGGTATAAAATACAAATAATAAAATATAATAAATATAATTATTTAAAACCGTTGATTTGCAAATTTAAAGCAAACTTTCTTTACGTATTCAATTCGCGTAAGCTTCTTATCAGTGTACTCAGTCATACAATTTTCCAAGAATTTGTTATTTTTTTCTTGTTTGTTAGTAAGTTTTCTAGTATTATTACTTCGAAATTTAATATAATTTAATGTCTGAATACTGTTTAAAGTCTCATTTATATTTTACATTTATATTTTATACTGTCTAATTTATATTTTGTACCAAATTAAAGATTACCTGTACACAAACGGGAACCAATTCGGCTCAACTTAATAAAATACCTTTTTCGCACGGGAACCAATTCGGCCAAACGGGAACCAATTCGGTTACTCCCGTTTGAAACTGCAGTTAATTCGCCGAGATAAATTATCACGGCAGTAATGATCACTAGGTTCATATTAATATTGCTACTACGATCTAATTACCGCATCTAAAGTTTAACGACGCCTTAATTGACGAGCCTACGACCTGCGTAGGTACTTAACCCACGTCAGGAATAAAAACACATCTGACGTCAGGAACAGTCAGAAACAGGTAAGTACATAAACTGCGCGTCTGAAATCCTCGTCTAGAAGTACTCTGAACAACGAAGATTGATTCTGTTGACCCATCATTTAATCGTTTGAAATTCAAATGAATTCTTATTGTTTTTTTTTTTCTTTTTAATATGCTTCATACATTTTATTCAATTTGATTTTAATGCACACCACACGTAAGTATGATTGTACACTTCAACTCTAAAAAATGTCTCCTTTCTATTCTTAAATTCAGGGCCGGATTTAAGGTTGTGGGGGCCCCAGGGCCCACACAATATTGAAATATAAGATTTTTTAGTTGATCTACATGCTTTAAAACTATAAAATTATATTACCGATGAGTTATTCTCTCATCGTGCTATTCATTTCTTATCAAATCAATTTTGCTTATTGAACATAATTAATTCAGATTTATATAATGTTAATATAATTAATAAGTAAGTACAAGTAACCTTTAAAGTCAACTCTTTTTATTTTTTTAAATTAGTACATCAAAACCATTAAATAAGTTCTTATTAAAATATATTTTCAATAAAAAATTTGATACATTATATTAAGTTTATAGTATAAATTGTTTGTATAGGAATATTAGCATGCGGAATAGTATGCGCGGTGGTGGTACTGACATATAAGCGATTTTCAAATATGATACAGGCACACACGACCAACCAGCAGATTTTAATCGACATTTCACATTATTTTATTTTTACCAATTGCGTTGGTATGACAAACAGTCACTGCCACTATTGTCTGTTATGACTATTTGACTTTATTTAATAGTTACGACTTACAGAATATTACAGTTAATTTATTTTTTAAATATTTAGGCATTGTATAATATTTATATAACTTAAAAAATTGTTTCGTTTGTTATTAAAATATATTTAAAAATAAATAGCTAATGTATTAAAAATATATATGTTTTTGCTAATTTTGTTATATTATAACCAAAAGTTGTTGAGACACATTTTTAGAGGTAAAATTTGTAAGTACGCAATTATTCAATTATAGCAAGGTAAAATCAGTATTTTAAACTGAAGGTGCTTTTTAGTGTTGTTAAAAAAAAACTAAAGGTATAGGTGGGTATAATTTTTGGTGATTGCTTACACCACTGTCGACTCCACGCCACGCCACTGCTATTTGTGTAGGTACATTGTGAATATTAATATTATTAATACAATCAGTATTTTTCATTGATGACTGAAGTAAAGAAATGTATTCCTATTTTCCTAATAGGTATTCCTATTTTGGCACCTTAAATTGAAATGTAATTTTAATTATTTTCCAATTTAAATGAGAGTAGACACTATAGCATTGTCTCTTATGATTTATGACGCTTCACCACTCTAATTTATATTCAATAGGTTAAGTACATTAAATTATGAAAAATCAATATTTATTTTATTAATAATTATTTACTACCCGATAGTAATAGTTGGCTGATTCAATACTGTTTACCGAAAACCGCCGCTAGCCACTCCGCAATGTGTACGGCTTTACACAAGTTTTAGGAAAAAAAATGTATTATTATACAAGCGATAAGCTTGATGCCCACCCCGACGGCTCGCTCTGTCGACCGGCTGCACGTGTCCGACGACGACGCCAAAAGAGAGGGAAATAGGAGCTCGACGCTCGCTCGGCCGTCAATCTCTCTGGACTGAGTATAGTTCCGTAATTCTATTTATAATTAAGTAGAAATGGAAAAAAATTATCCCACTTTTCAAACTTAAAAAAAAATAGTATATTGTTTTGCAAATTACTAAAAAAAAAGGCAATCATTTTGTGGGGGCCTCTAATTAATTGAATCTTGTGGGGGCCCCGGGGCCTGGGCCCCGTGGGCCCCCCCCCCTAAATCCGGCCCTGCAGTTAAATTTATTCATCGAGTAGGAAAAAAAATGTATTTTTTAAACATTTTTCGATATTCAATTTGAAAAGTCATGTAAAGTATTCCCTTTGAATGTATACATCTTGAGAAAAATGTTAAACATAAAAAAACTATCTATTTATTTAATCACTTAAAATTCTGTAATCTGTATTTAATATTGAAACAATATTGGTCGTTTTTTTTAAATCAGTACGTTTACTTATATCTAATAAGTAGGCAGATGAAATACCGCAGGTCGTATAACAGGTCATTTTTATGAATAAATTATAATAATAATCATTATTGACGACTACAAATATTTTTATAAAATGTTTAGAAGAATAAGTTGACACCAAAAATCCATAGGGTATGTAATGTGTAATAAACTAAGTCAATGGATTATATTATCCGTAAATAAAATCTTAGAATAATACACACACCTACTTAAAATACGGGGATGTTGGAAAAAAAACCACTGACAAACCGAGAAATTTCCAAATAAAATGTAAGTACCTAATTTAAAAAAAAAATCTTCTGTTATTGTTTCAAGCATGCAACTGTGGGTAATAAACGTAAGAAATTAAAATTGTTCTACACTTGTATATGTCATAGTTCATTCATCCTGCAGTCCTGCTAATGACATACTTTATATTTAAATACTTATACTAGTGTATTAGTATAAGTATTTCATTATAAAAACGATAAATAGAATCACAAATATATACATATACATATAAATATGTATTTATTTTTATAATTATATAGTTTTATTTCATAAATAACCATAAAAATGTTAATACATACATACAACTTCATCCTTTTCAAGTCTTTATTAGGCGTACGCAAAATTTCCCGTGCGGGGTTGTCAGGGAATAACTGTGAATGGACAAGCCTTCAAAAATTTTGGCGCTCAAAAGTTTTATAATTGTTAATAATTGAAGACAATTAACGGTACGCCAAGCAAACTTGACTGAATTGGCTTATAAATATGTTTAAGTCAGTAAATCAATAAGTGGTTGTCCTAGTCAAAAAAAAAAAAAACTGAAATGACGCCAATGCATATAATTTAAAACTTATCGCTTAAGTATTCTTATAAGCTAGTAACGTATCTGCGTATTTACAGAGAGAATTAGGCAAACAGATTCTACTTGACTTTTTTTTTTTAGAACCTATTATATTATTATAAGTGAACCTATTATATTATTATATTATTATTATAAGTGTCTGTATTCGGTAGGTATTTAATATTTAAAATATTTTGCCAACAAAGAAAACGTATAGTAACAACATGTACATTGTACTGATGTACCTACATAATTATTCACGGTAATTTATAATTTGTAAGCAACGTTTTTTTATCATAACACGTATTTTTATGGTCCTTAGGAAAGTCTTGACGAACAAGCTCTATTATCAATTCATTCGTTAGTAAAAAGAAAACCTACTGATACAAGTAATTAATCAACTTATAGCCATTAAATCAAGGAAACCTGATTTTCTGTTACAAAGTTTTTTTTTTTTGAAACGAGATTAATAACCTAATCACGTTTATTTTTATTACTATAATAATTAATTTTAAATTATGCTATAAGGATATTACATTGTGCTGTGTAAAAATTTATAATAATCGAACGAATTAAGGGGTTTTTTCATTTTAATGGACCGGTTAAAATTTGAAAAAAAAAAATTTTCCTCCCCCTTTAAAAAATGCTTTAAAAAACACCGCTCTTGGTAACTTCAATTATAATTTAGTATCTCTCCTTAGTAGTGTAAACTTTATTATGGTAGTTTCAATTATTAATTTAAAGAGCTAAATACATTTTTATTTCTGAAGTAGACATCTATCGTCGTTATTTTTAAATGTTGTTACCATTTATCATCTATTAATTTTAAACTTATAATTTGACACTTACTGTCATTTTAAAATATTTTTCATACCATTTCATATATACACAGATTTGTCGAGCTTAAAAGTTTGCTGTATATAACTAATGATTGTGGTCAGTCGATGATTTAACTTTTTTTTCGTGGTATGCATGGTCATTGTGGGTACTACGAATCACTTCTGTTAAATTTAATTAGTGCAATATCTTTTAAACGGTTAATTTAAAATAATTGAATTTTAATTTATTTTATCTTTATATTATTGTTTTACCAGCATTCTATGTTTGATATTATAATTACTGTGAAAGTCGCATTATTTTAATTTAATTTTTTTATTTATCTTTCTTTTGTATAACTTATCAAAATAGTTTAGTTGGTAAAACCGAAAGTATTGAGTAGACAGGTATTGATTTTTGCGAGAACTCGCATTTAAGTTGGACATAATAAGCGCATATCCTATGTAATTAACAATTTACTGTAGCATTGAGTTGCTTATTAAAATGAGGTTTGGTGACATTCCTTGGCTCTGTATGCTAGTCTTAAAGAACATTCTGAATTATTAAGTCAAATACTCCGGGATATTTCTTTAAGTAATACTAGTGAGTCAGAAATATTTTATACGTCTAATATAACACCATTGAAGTCACAGTTTATTTGCTCCGACCAATATAATGTTTACCTGCAACATTAATACATAATTTTCATTTCTTCAATGATGACTCAGCTAGGATGAAATCATTGTTATATTTGTAATAACACACAGTTGTATTGATTTTCTAAAGGCGTTCGACCGTGTGTGACCACGCTTCTCTCATAAACATCTTAATGCAGTCCGGGTTTGATGAGCCTCTTTTGTCCTGGTTCCGTTCTTATTTGCACTCTAGGAAAAATTGGGTTAGGATCCATGGTATCGAGTCAATGGTTCATGACGTACCTTCCGGTGCACCCCAAGGAGGCCATCTTTCGCTGCTATTATCTTTTCAGTTTTTAATAACAGTGTTGAGACTTGTCTGCAGAGAACAGTAGATAATATTCTCATCTCCACCGATATCATGAAGTTGTTTTCAACTAAGACTCCCCGGCTCTGCTAACAGGTGTCAATCTTCATGTCCCATCTTACATGATTCGTTACGTTGCTCTTTTATATGTCTTCTGCAGTCCCTATACTTTGCCACCTACTATTTGCGCGATAATCCACTGACTCGTTAGTCATTGTCGACGAAAAATAAATACCTCCTCGATTCCTTTAAACTACTTGTATCTATGAATTATAACTCTTATAGCCATAGTTAGAGCTCTGAACTTTATCGTATCCAAACTTATATTCATTTATAAATTAAAGACGAAAAATTTTATAAAATCCATAATTGTAAAAAACTAAACACACCTACCGACTTTGCACCACGAATTCATCGCTCCTCAGACAAGATACTGGCAGTGGATGTATTTTATATTTTTTTTTAATGTGATGGTTTTTATTATATAGAAATACAATTTTAGGAAATGCTTCAATGTAGAAAACAGATATAAAAATTAAACGCTTTAGCACTTAACCTTACAAACGATTTTCGAATTTTTTAAATATTGTCGATTAAGTAGGTACCTATGAGTAATTTTTCAATTATTAATATCGAGCATCAAACAAATTTTTATTGAATGAAAAAATACGTAAATATTATAAATTTTCAAGTTGATAAACATATTAAACCCAATTTTTTATTTTCAAGTCTCTATCTACATTGCTTTTTGAGTTATGACTAATTAACTAGAATCAATTAAATGTAAATCTCATTTACGGTATATTTTACTGTTTTGACGATACCTATTTCGTTTTTAAGAGGGGCTAAACTTAATTTTTGGAAGAAATTTAAATAGGCATTTTTCAAAAAATAGTCACAAAAAAGAAATATCATTGTAAAACCAATCGATCTTTTTGCTTCACTAAAATTCGAAAAGTAGTACCTACCTAATATGTAGGTAGGTATTGTGTTATGTGACTTTATTCGCAAGTAGGTACGCAAGTTAGATTTGAAATTAAATATTATCCGGGTTTACATACGTCTATTAGGTAGGTACTGAAATGTTGAAAGATTACAAGACAATTTTTTTTTTTTGAATTTCCCGTTATCCGAGTGCAAATTACGATCCGACATATGGATTGATGTTTTCTTTCAATGGCTTGAAAGACGTTTTTACAGCTGTTAAAACATCAACCGTCACATTTTTATAATGACGTATAAAATAGGTAGGTAGGTGCGTAGAATAGGTTGGTTCCTGTAGCATAATTATAACATGAATTTTGACAGATGTATTGTTTTAACGTTCTCGGTATCTACGGTTAAAAACGAATTCGTTATTAATTACTTTTGTTGCATTTTCTGTCAGATCATTGTAGTAGTTTTGCAGTCAATCAACTAACGTAGATACCAACGATAAGTATTTTAAAATTGATCTATTTTTTTAAATCTCTCTTAACTACGATTTTTTTTTTTTGTATTTAACGTATGGAACTTATAATACATACCTATCGCATTAGTTTAGAAAGGTGTACCTATGATTTTATGAATAACACCGCAGTTTAAAATACTATCTAGGTACTTAAATACTTTCTAAGGTATACCTATGGTCCATATATTAAAATTTAAACACGCAAAATGTAATTATTACCAGTATTAAATAAATAGCCATAAGTATCTACTTATAGATACAATATTAACAATGTGACTATGTATTAATTTACATTATTATAAAAGTAATTACATGAAACAAGACATGACTAGATTATATTACTACTATAATTTATAAATAGGTACCTAATAAGGTACATATATAATTATAAATACCACATGTCTAATACCTGAGTAAGGTATCTAAAAGTGTTATCCGTGTAAAGTAGGTAGGTAGGTACCCTACAAGATGTAATATTAATGCTTAGGTGTATATCATTGTACAAATTTGTAAATGTTTCAAACAAAAGTCAATAGAAAACGGATCAACATTCAACTCAAAATGTTGGTATTAATATGAGACAAGATTAAAGACCAAAATTTTGCCTCAGAAACTCAATTTTCGAGGGACCACACATTTAATTAAAAAATAACAATGAAAGCAAGAAGGCAAGTCTTTGGTGAATCCATTACTGTACTCATATCATAAATACATATATATTTTTTAAAGAATATATATATATATATATATATATATATATATATATATATATATTATATATTATATATTACCAATTATTTGGCCCAAAATATAACAGAGTAAAGTACTATTTTTAAAACTATTATTTAAAACTAATAATTCAATTTTGAAAATGCATACCAGAATTCACAGATTTTTCTCTAGAAATTCTTTATTTCAGCAAATTTTATTGGATTTGAGTAACAAAGATACAATTATAGCACTTTTGACTTAAATATAGAACTTTTAATTTACCAAATTGTTTGAAAGTTTTAATGTAATATAATTTTAAATATTTGACAAAAAGTTCTGAAAATTTAATGTGACCTTACTCGTATACCTACCTAATTATCCTAACAAAAATTCGAAAATCGTGAGTCAGGAATTTTTTTTATACACACTTTAATAAATTATTATAACTCACCAAAAATTATACAAATAACCGTAAAATACGTATATAAACAGTATTTAAATAATAATATATTATATTACACTGAAGCTTTGCTCAGAATCGTTTTATACTAAAGAAATGAGTCATCATTTCTTTAAAACTTAATACATTCATCACCAATATCTTGTCCGAGGACCGAAGGGACGAAGGGCAAACTTGTATCACTATCATCTCACTTACCAGCTTTTTAACATTTTGACTAATAAAAAGTTTAATGCTTAAAATTGATATAAAATGTTATCAATTTTTTTCTAAGTTAATTTTTCTCTTTATTTTTTGATTCATTGAATTTACTAGTTTTATTTTAAAACAAAAATTAAATATACTTTAAATTCAATAAAATAACATTCAATGTTGTACGATAAATAATTTAAAAAACAATAATTGTTTTGAATTTATTTTTGAAGGAAAATTTAATTCAACTAAAAAATTAATGGTAACAATTTTGAAGGTTTTTCAATAAAATATAGTTTTAAAAAAGTGCTATGTATAATGTACATTGTAAAAAAAAATACACATTTAAAAAATAACACGAGTATTATAAATCAATGTTTCATCAATCATCAAAATAAAACTTGTACAAAAAATATGTATTCAATAAGACAAGTAGATGATTTTATGACAATTGACTTGATAAATGGTTATTTAACCTAATTTTTTTTTTTTTTTACAACTTTTAGCTAAGAATGACAGTTCATATTTAATTTATGATTTTTTTCAACATACATATGAGATAAGTATTACAGACTTAAACCTTAATTAATGTTTAAAAAACAAAATACGATCATGATTTCAAAAACGTTTTACACACGAATAAAATAAATAAGCTCCCTCCAGGCCTTATTTTAACGTGCGTTTTAACACATTTGCGTAGGTAACTCTAATTGAAAAATGCGTAACTCTAATTGAATAATGCGCAGCTCTAATTTAAAAAACGCGCAGTTGTAACTCATGATATTAATATGTTAATAATATGCTTTGTTTTTTACTGAAAATGACATGACGTCTTAAACGTTAAATACCTTTCTCGTAATACTGGGACCAAAAATGTTTTAACGAATTGGATGTCCAGATCTGTAGTTACAAATTCACCAACTTTATCAGTGAACTCGCAAAAGTCTTTTGAGTCTGAAAAGTTAAAATCGAATACTGAATTTTGTTTAGCAGATTCTCCAACACAAAACAATTTGTTCGATAATAAGACATCTCAAATCAATGAAATACCTAAGTCATCTACTTAACTAACTTACAAATTAATAACAGTTTTGATTTGTCTACTTCTAATTTCAAATTAAAGAGTAATTCATAATTTGTTTAATTTATCTATAAGAAAACTGCATACAAAACAAAATTTCAACAAATTAAATTAAGCAATTTTTACATGTTTTTAATATTCAACAACTATTAATTCTAAGGCATTAATTGTTTTTATGTACATATATTTAATATAAAATGTATACATTATTTAATAACATATTTAATGGTTTATAAACTGATAAAGCTGATAAATGAAATACATAGAGAAAGTTCTGTTCACTCAATCCACCTCGGCACTTTGCACACTGAAAAAATATACACAAAACATTCAACTTGCTAAGAAATGTATAAATTATCAAATTAGAATATTATTTTACACCATTATATATCTCAATGTTATATTATCATTATAGAAATAACCTTCAATAAAAAATCTACACAATTTAACAATTTTTTAAAATCAAACAATGAAAAATTAAACATAAAAATGTTTATGGTCAACAATTATTTGACATATATTTTGTGCACATTTTGTGACACATATTTTATAATAATGAACATAGTTATTGGCATTAATATAATAAAATATGTTACATTTTCAATACTACATGGCACACGAAGACACAAATAGAGGCAGAGAATTACAGAGATAAACTCGGTTAGCCGTAGTAAATTTTGATAGATCAAGCATTTTGCTTGACCATTCTGGTCCATTTTAACTTGTTTTAAAATGGTTCAGTTCTAAAATTTAGTAAAAGTACCATTTATTTTAAACACTCTGAATGACAAGAAAACTGTGTGATAAAATACATAAAAAAAAATTATCATATTAAATTAATGCAATAAGCACAAATAGTATTTATAGAATATCATACATAAATTGTCTACTTTTAATAGTATCATTGTACTGACTAAATTTCAATGTTTGGTAAAAATAATAAGAGAGAAATTAAAATAAATATATATTCATACAATACCTAAAAATGAAATCATAGATATTCATTATGAAATATCCAAATCATAATGATTACAAAGACTAGGATTCAAATGCAATAAAAAATATTAAAAATACATTACAAAAATTGGTGAAATGTTTAAAAATCTACTATTACTTTTTCTCATAGTATGAAAACAATATATATACTGTAGTAGTGTAGTGAACCTCTGAATATTATAAGTTGCATTACATTTATGATTATTCATATTAAACTGTAAACTGATTGTGTGTGTATGTGCGTCCATAAGCATTCCCACACTACTAGTAAGGAATATGTTGATTCGACCCTTTAAACCGGACAAACAGCCCATATGAAGAACACACATGACACACAGTCAGGCCTTGTTTCACATAGCATTCGAGCAGTCCTCACATTAGTCAGAGCATTTCAGAATATTTTAAATCATTTAATATTATTGTACTTATTGTCATAATTTTAATACCAAAATTATAGTGAATTATTAAGTGAGTGACATTCTTTTTATTTATTATTGGGCACACTCGTGTAACTACAACAATACCTAATACTACTGTACAAAAAAGTTATTTTTACACAACATTTTTACATAACCTATTTTTAAATAATATTTTGCTATTATACCTATTATTTCAACTTCAAATTATTTGTAGATATGAAAATAACGGTCATAGGCGGATCTACGGGGTGTGCCGGGTGTGCCAAGGCACACCCTAATGTAACAAAAAACAAAAAAAACAATTAATAATATAAATACTCATTATTTGAATTTCAGTTTTTCGTAAGTAAAACTGCAAGAGTCTCTGAAATAGTAATTACGTGTATTTTTTACCAATCGTTATTTTACATTATCAACGAAGCCTGGATATTTAGACTAGTTAAATCATTATATCGTACTTGTTTACCGTTATATTCGATGTATTGTATTCGATGTAATAATTGTCCTCCATACAAAAACTTCGGTCTAATCGGTCTAATAGTGGTGGTAACTAATTTTAGCGAAAAGATATTGCTTTTTGTATATTGTCTGATGGAAAAAATTATTTGCTAAAAAAATTCTCTAAACAGTTAAATTAAATTTTGTTTACAGCTTATCCCTCTAAAAAATATATATTACAGAAAAAGGCTGGGGCACACTCAAATGTAGAAGTCTGGGTCCGCCAATGACAACGGTCGGGGAATATTCTAGTAGTAATCACTAGTCAACTCACAGTATGACATTATCCGACCGCTAAATAGCTCATTCCTTGTGCACGTACTTATTACAGTAAAAAATTTATGATGATTAACATGTGAAAATAAAAATTTGAAAAACATCCGAGAAATTTCTAAATTTCTTCCTTGACGTTAAATCAGCCGAAAACTGCAAAAAATAATACGCAAGTCAAAAATCGCATTAAAACTATATATCAGCACCACCGGAAACACCTTCACCATTTAGGTACGGAACTACGTTGTAAAACGGCGGAAACAAAATTTCATTCCATTAGAACCCCAGCTTAAATCTTTACGATAAACAATAACAACATTAACAGAAAGCACTGAGAGCCAGTGCCGGATTTACCATTAGGCTAACTAGGCTGTAGCCTAGGTCGGCAAAATTTGGGGGCGGCAAATTTTTTCTCTTTTTTCGTCTCTATAAACAGACGAAAAATGATTTACTCATTTGTTATAGGAATCGAACGTTATCATTATTTTGCGATTTTTTTTTTTGTTTTTTTCAATTTTTCTTTGTCATCGTCGTCAACTTACGATAACGATTATTATTGTTATGTTTACATTGAATACGGACGCGGGACGGTACTCAAACTTTAAAAAAATGATTGCATGATTTTTGGCGGCATTTTCCTAACAGCCTAATATTTAAGGGGTAAATCCGGCACTGCTGAGAGCTAATCGAGTGGCGTAGTAACGATTCAAACCTTCAAATGGTTCGAATTCAAACGGGAATCGGAAGACCACGAGACGGTGATTCGCGAGCAATGTCGATCCATCATTTAATTGTATCATACTATAAATTATGAACCCTGATAGTACTGATAATACTCATGATAAACCCACGGTTTAAGCACAGAACGAAACCGTTAATACACGGTACAATAATATTATTGTTTCACGTATCGGTTGAAAGCGCGATGTAAAGAAGATCTTCTCTACATCGAGGTTGAACGAAACGATCGAAGGCGAGCAGCGAGTATTCGTATCGTATTTACGACGGTACATTTTTCCTGCTACAATGGCTACACTGCGTGACACACATGCCGTTCCCTCCAAGTCCGATGATAACGTTTTTTTTTTTTTTGAACCACCCTCTCAGAAAGAAACCCATTGTCAATCTGTGCCATTTTGAAAATGCAAACATTGCAAACTAAGATACCCGGCCATACGAACATACGATATCCATGTAGCATTTACATTACTATTATTATTAAATATTTATTTATTATCATTATATATAAGGTAAAGTCTTGTATATTCAATTGTCACGTTAGATATTCAAATAATTCAACTCCAAGTCCAGGTCAAATCAAACCAAAAACAATGGCTCAAAAGGTAAGTCTGCGGTGTGAATATTTTGTTCTTTGAACTGAAGAATTATTGATTGTTCAAATTTGCACTTTCGATCATTTCGTTTCTAGGGATCCGATATTGATGATGAACCGGAGCAAAACTATGATATTTTATCTCGAGAACAATTAAGTGCCAAGATTAAACAATTTCGTAATTTATGTTTGACAAATGTAAGTTTTATAATTTGTTACATGATAAATTGATTTATTTTTCAAATTTTACGTTTTTTTAGTATTACTGTTGTTTAAAATAATAGTTCAATAAATACTAAATCCCAACTGAACCTAACTTTCTAACAATTTAAAAACATTTTTGTCTATAGTATGTAATTAATTTCACTTCTTTTTAATGCCTATTTCCATATCTCTGTATACATATTTGAACTACCAATTTTGTAAATAGTCATTTATTTTGAAGTCACTGATTCCTAGATTTAATTTTATAAAACACATTGCTAATATCAAAGTTTCCCTTGTGATCTATGTTTTTCATACAGTTAAAAGTAATTTTAACTTTTTTATTCAAAAAATCCTATGCTGTCATACTAATTTCATTCTCTTAAGTTTTGGAAATGATCATTCAATTATGTAGCAGAATATGAGGTTTATTACTATGAATTATAGTGTTATATTATTTTTAAACGCTTTGCTGGTCGAGTACTAGTTATTCTTTGAAATGTTTGCTTGTTTGATTTTTATTATATATTAGTAATTGATATTATAGTTATTTACTTTGTTTTTGCAGTAAAGTCAGTAACACACTCTTGATATTTTATTTGGATTAAAACATTTGGTAAAAATTACTAAACTAAGTTTTATATCAATCAAATCAGGCCTACCTATCAGTTGTATTTAATATCTGATCTTATCAATTTGATGATATCCAGCTACCTAATACATCAACTAAAATATAGACCTTTTATATTTTTGAGATATTGTGCTCAGATTGTTGAAATAAATTTCTTGGTTCTATGATTATTTTATCACTATTTATTTATTTGTTTATTTTTTTTTTTTTTTTTTTTTTTTGTCAGATGGTTAAAGTAGTCCCAACATTTTATTGAATTGAACAAATTATAAATACAAAAAAAAAACATAATTGTTTCCCATAAAATATGAATTATAAATTTGTAGTTTAAATGACTTCTGTTATAAATGGTAGCTTGTTTTCGTGTATTACTTATTAGGTATTACCAATTGAAATTTCTTGTTTTTGAGTAGAAAATTTCATAAGTACCAGCTTACTCAGACAATCTTCTTGTATTTACATTTGAATATAAACCAAAGTAGCCAAATTATAATTAAGAGTGCTTTAAACCATGTTTATATTTGGGAAATTCATGATATTCATAAATAATTTAACTAAGGGTCGTGGGTTTTTTCAAAAGTAATTATGCTGAAATCATATAAAAAAAAATTTCACCCAAAATTTATTAATGAGTTTTTCTTTCTTTAAAAATGTTTAACTAGTTACCACTGCTTAGACTGGTTTTGCAATGCATTGATTTATCATTTTTATACCAAATGTATATCATTTAGGACCAAATCTACAAAAAAACAAACTTTTACCACCATTATATTACGAGCTTTTTTATTCATGTGGTACATAAAACCTCTATATTGCAATTATTATTTTATTTTTAGAAAATAAATACAAGTAATGCATTTGACATTGATATGATTGGATATTTTTCAACCTGGCTTATCAAACATAAATCACCAGAAGACATTAATGTGGAATCGGTATTATTATTCAATTGTGTTTTATTAAAGGACCATCAAACCCTTAAAATTTTCTTTGGCTTAAAGTATAGTGCATACTATAACAAAAAAAATGATACCACTTAAATAATTCGTTTATTACTATTCGTTGGCTAGTTATGGTGATTCTTGACATTGCGCGTGACGTCACGGATTCATTCGCTGCGGGGGGGACCATATATTATACATGGCAGTATTTATCCATTTTTAGTTTAATGTAAAATAACTGCTAATGGACTTTCTTTTTCAAATGTATTTAACAGTATCTCATAACCTTTCTATTTTAAAATAGAATTATACTATTAAATTATATATTATTTTTATAATAAATTTTATAAAATTTTTATTTAATTTTATTAAATTATACTATTATTCGTATAATTATATCACATTTTGGTTTAATATTAATGAAATAATTACTTATAATAAATTAAAATACACCACTGTCATAACTTATAAGAGTACTGCTATGATTTTATTTCTAATTTTACATCATTTTATCGATGTTTATTTTTCATAACCGTCGTATTAAGATAGTAAATATCTTTATGATTATTATAATAATAGCGCAATAAAGTTTTCATTTTTAATAACGATGTCGAGTATATTTGTTGTGCCGAATTTGAAAAAGATACATCTTTATGATCGGGAAATAAATGTATAACAGAGAGCGATTTGTTTAAAAAAAATCGTTTAAGATAAAGACATACTTAACATTACCCGTCATCAGATTATTCTAAAAACAAATATAAATCTAAAAAAAAAAATACTTAGTATGTCAGATAATAATATTATGCAAGCCCTTACCCACTTCTAATATTAGCTATGAGTTAAAACTAAAATAGCCAGTTTAGCCGTCAAAAATCTATAAGTACACAATGATCGTCAAAACAATATTACACACGTTTACTGCAATGTATGTATGGTAAATTCGTGAAATAATTGATTAAAGTGTCATTTTTTTCTAATAGATTAAACCAAAATGTGATATAATTATACGAATAGAAAGATTATGAGATACTCTTAAATATATTTGATTAGTTCATTCCAAAAAAAATAAATTCATTGGCAGTTATTTTATGTTAAACCAAAACTGTATAAATATTGCCGAGAATTATATATGGCCACCGCCGCGGCGAATAAATCCGTGACGTCACATGCAATGTCAAGAATCACCATAACTAGCGAATAATAGTCACAAACGAATTTTAGTTGTATCATTATCTTAGTTGGAATCCTTTTTATTTATTTTGGTAATAAAATAATAATTGATTTTTTGAGTTGGATGGTCCTTTAAAGAGTTCAATTTCTAATTGTCTGTTTTAATATAAGTTCCAAGAAATTGCTGACTACCTTGATGCCAGTGGAAAAATTTATGGCTTACGTGTTGACAATTATAGTCTTGAAACTTCTAAACTTGTTGAAGAATTTAGGGCTATGTATTTCAAGAAAAACATGCTAAACGCAGAAAATGAAATTAAAATGTCTAAGCCAAGGGTTAGTGTGTTTTGTAAGCACAGACAATTCTCAATAATCCAAAACTGAATGGAGTTATAAAAAATTTCAAATTACTAAAAGAATCAAAATATCATGGGGACAAAAAATCATGTTGAATTATCTAGAGTTATAAAAATGTATGTACCGTAATAATTTAATGGTAATTGCAAAAAGCAAGGAAATCTATACTTATGATAAATTATTAATGAAAATATTGAAAAAATATTTATTTGTTGAATGACTGAGTTGTTGGGTATTTTTATGGCTAGTTTGCCTTAAATCTTAATTTCAATTATCAAGTGTACTTAAATATATTGTTTCTATTCTAATTACCATTATATTTTTAAAATATCAAAAATCTACTCCAAATTACCATAAGTTTTTTATTGTTAAAGGTTTGAATTATTGAGAGTTGACCGTGGTTAAAAAATTGCTCTACTCATTTTAAATAATTATATTCCTATTTCTATGACTACAGAAACCAAAAATGATGTTGACAACAGCTGAAAAATTAAAATATAAAGTAATTGATTCAGACAATTTTAATGATCCAACCGTGAAGCAAGAAATTTTCCATTTTAGTTTTAAAGATTTATTTGAATCTAATAGTCCTTCTAATTATTTTTCATCGCTATACAATAATTATTCCCTCGAAGAAGAAAGAGAGAGAGTAAAATGTAGAAAATTCAAAAATGACGATCAATATTTTGGTTTAATGCGTACGTATTACCTATTTATATTATTTATTTTTTTTATTTCAAGTTGAAAAATTATTACTCTTTACTTATAATTAGGGAACGGATTTATATGTAATAAAAATACAGAAATATGTACATATATATATGGAAGTATAATTTATAAAATATGTGCTAAAAACATACAAATATGTGGGGGGAAAAATTTAATTTAAAAAAAAATACAATTATAATTATTAAATAATCAAAATGATTTATTGCATTGAATTATTACAATTCCTTTTAAATTATCGAATGTTAAATGTCGCTTATAAGGTCTCAAAATCTTTTTAAAATGGCTAAATGATCGTTCCACATCAACCGATGTAATTGGAGAATATTTGAAATGCATAATATCAGAAGGTGATAATTCCAAATTTTTCGAAGGGTGTCTGCCACTCATAATGTCATTGATTATTTTTAAATCAATAAAGCCTGGATTTTTTTTTGTAACAGCATCAATTTTCTTTTTTACAACATCTCCTATTGGTCCGCTTACGAGTTTTAATTTTTCAACCGCTGATTCAACAATTTGCATACTATCATTTAAGGACATATTTTTTGTTTCTAGTTTTGTAATTTTATTTGTGCAATAAAACTAAAATTCACTGAGATGAAAATTAAATTATTTTTCAATGTTTCATTTTGCATAATATTTTGAGCTTCTCCAATAGCGATAGAAATTTCTGGATCTCATTTTGAAATAATTTCTTGTATTTTCGAAAAATGTTCAAAACAATTTATTGAGTAGCTACCAACCATGTGTTCTACCAAGTAATTATAGGCTCGAGTGGTAGAGAAAGATCAGGGTATAAATCTTTAAAAATTGTGGTACGACTAGGAGGTTTCAAAAAATTGTTTTTTACATAAGCTATGAGTGAATCGATGATATAGTATTCTGCACTGATCTCTGTTACACGATGAAAACTTTGGGCTAAACATGATGTAAGATGTATTAGCTTTGGATAAAAAATATTAAATGCTTTCCCTGCCTTCACCATATAAGGAACTGCATCAATAACGAACAAAAGTACATTTTCGTGTTTTATTCCACTTGGCCAGAGTAAACTCATGATCAATTAAATAATGTTTGGTCGTCGAAAATCGATGAAAACATCAAAAATTACTAAAATATGTACAAAATATGTACCTATTTTCCAAATATGTAAAAATATATATAATAAAACTAGCATCATTTTAATAGTAATGATTTGAATCATGAACATTTCTTATCGAATCTTAAATATCTTGTTTTAATAAAAATATGTATTTACATATAAATTCAGTTCCCTACTTATAATATAATATAATGTTATATATTTTTTGACCTTTTTAATCATTTTTAAAACTCTTTGCTATATGTTGGTCAAATATATTTAAACATACTAATGTTAAACTTGTTTTTACACTAACTTGTCAATTACTGTACAATTTATTTGTTTAAAAAATGTTGATGAATGTATGTAAAATAATCAGATCACTTACCAGTTGTACCAAAATAATACCAACAAATTTATTTATTTATACAATAATATTAGAAATTATTTTTACATGACTTTTTTATCAGATGGAAAAAAATATTTCTCATTGATGTATTATTATTTGGTTTAAAGAACATATTTTAAAAATAACGTTGCAGTACATTTTATTTCAAAATGAGTCACTCATGACCTCAATTTATGACATTACTCTTGTGAGTTTCAGTTTATACCTTCAGTAATATCTTCTTTTTTATTTGAAATAAGTACAGACAATAGACCTACAATTTTTTTTTTTTTTTTTTTATGATAATTTGTCAATCTTTAATTAAATATACTATGTATTATACAAGAAAGAACAAAATCTATTAAATTACTATTGTGAAGAACAAAAATAACTCGGTACAAAGTTCTGGTGAGACTGGTAATGCTATACGCCTGTGGCACATGGGCAACAACAAAGATGGATGAATTTATACTAGGTACCTTTAAAGGAAAAGTCCTCAGAAAGATATTTGGGCCAAAACGAAATGCTCAAGGTGATTTTGAATTGAGAACAAACCGGGAAATATAAGAACCATATGGCAAAACAAATATAAGTAGAGTCCTTTAGAGCAGAAGACTGGGATGGGCTGAACATGTGTGGAGATCTGAAGGTCCTACAGGTGTGGCCTCAAGCTGGAAACTAAATACAAAAATACTGAAGGGATGACCCAGACAATGGTGAAAATATAGAATTAAAAAAGATGCACTGGGGTTGGGAATAATCAACAAAGAACTAGCTTAAGATTGAGATAGGTAATGCAATTGTTTGTTGTGGTAATGGACCTAAATGGCTCATGAAAACCAAAAAAGAAGGAACAAAACATGATACTATATTACTAAAATAATTATTTTTATATTATACTACATATTTCTCTTATACATGTTTTTTATCAACAAATGATTAATTTATTGTAATCATTATTGATAGGTTGCTTATGCATGAATTAATTAATATCCATTCTTCCAATTGTATAATCCTCAGATTTTTTCTGCTATTTCTATAAAATATTGAATATTATTTGCAGCTGATCTAAACAGAGGATTGGACAAAAGACATATTAGCACAAAATTTTCTAATTTTGTTACCGAAAGTGATCAAGAAAGTATTAATTTATTAAGGGAAGAATTTCAAATAGAGGATTTCGAAAATCATTTTGATCCAGAAGATAATATTTTTCATTCCAGTTCTTTAGATGATGAAAATATAAAAGAAATTGGTATGTATATTTTATCTTTTCAACCTTAAATGTTAAATAATATTTTTAGAATTATTTTAATACTATCCTTATTAACTAGTCACTAAATTGATAATATCTATTCATAACTTTACTAATACAAAAAGCAAACTTCAACATTATGTTGAATTTATATTGTAACAATGCACTCAATACCTATTGCCATGTTAATATAAATATTAATATTAAGTAAAAATTATGCCAGGAGTTTTCAATCCGTGGCCCAAGTATTCTTTATTTGAGATCTGCTAACACGTTTTAACCATTGCTGATAACATTTTTAAGCGTGGGATTATAATTACTGGATACAATGTTTTCAAATGATTATTATAATAAGTGGCCTGTCACCTAAAAATGTTGAAAATCTCTGTCTTATACCTAATAAATAAATATATTGAGAATACATAGTTGTAATTATTGTCACTGTTGATTTCTATTTCTTGAAAATGAAATCTTGTGATTGGATATCAACTTCTGCAGTGATTTCTTTTAGTTTTTATTTGTTGAAAAAGGATTATATAACAATTAATCACTAAATAATTTGTTCGGTGAAAATATATAAAATATGAAAATTTAAGTGTAATTAATAAAGGTTAATAATAGAACAATAAAGGTATGAACAATACAAAACAAACATTTCTACATTAAATTAGAAAAAACCTACAGGCAGTAATTAATTATTAATACCTTTTACTATTCACACATTTTTCAACCACTTGTTGTTCCAGGTTTAAACAGGTTTTTTCAATGAAAATTGAATAATGTTGTGTAGTTTTGTTTTTAAATGGTGTGGATCTGTTCAATGTGATGCTTTATAAACTTGCTTTATAATGCTTGAGACAGAATTTTGTCATCAAATGTTCTTTAACATCATTTACATATACATATAGATAACCTGTTAGTAGAAAAAATATAATATACACATTATAATATTTCAAATTAATTTACCTTGTATGTGTTTGTGTGTGTTTGTGTGTGTGTGTGTGTGTGTGTGTGTGTGTGTGTGTGTGTGCGTGTGTGACCATTAAATCACTCTTAAGAGAGTGCACTTGCATAGTTGGAATAAACAAATAATATAATTGTTTAAAACCAGTTTCTTTTGTCTCCACAATCAAATTAGATTCTTATATTATATACAGATTTAATCTCTACATTTTAGAATTGACTTCAAATGAAAATGACAATCAGTCAGAAATTGCTGGTCTTGTAGAATGCATTGATGATGTTAAAAGAGATTATAGTTTTTTTAACCCTCAACGTCTTGCTAATTGGAAAGGTCCAAAGACATGGAAAGCTCAAGCCATGATGAGGGCTCTAAAATCGTGTAATTCAAGTAATAAAACAATCATATCTATAATAAATACAAAACTTTTTACAGACATAATTTATGTGTAATTTTCATATTTAGGTGAACAAAAAGATGTTGCTTCTACTACAAATATATTAGATGATATTGAAGAAATAATTACTGAAATTAAAAAATCTAAACAATCAAATAGAAAACGCACCAAAAGAAGAGATAATGATGTTTCAATTAAGTGGCAAACTAAGCATCAAATTTTAAAAGAAGGAATTTTAAAACTAAGAAGCAAGGAATTAATTGCACCTCGTACAATAAATAAATGGAATTGTCTTGACAATATTATTGACAAAAAGAATGTTGTTGGTTACGTAAGTCATAAGTAAGTAATCAATTTCAGAAGAAAAATATTCAATTATTTTTATCAAATTATATTATTTGATTGTATAAAATAATGTAATTAAAGCATTTGTATGTTTTTGTTTTTTTATTAGTGTGCTAAATTTTAATAAAGCATAAGCATATTTTAAATTTAATTTATCAATAATTAATTGAATGCATATACTATACAACCAAATTTTTATATTTTAATTTGATTCTGATCAATGCAAAGAATTGTTTTAATCAACTTTCAAAATCTTTCTTTTTGATTTTCTTGTACTTTTTCATTATTAACTTGTTAAAATTAAAATACACTGCGATGCTGAGAATCATTTTTGATTAATATGATTCATTTTATAATTCTGTACCATTACTCAATGCACCAATTAAACTAAATTTATATATATTAATATAGCTACTAATTGTTATTTTCATTCAGTATTTTTTTTTCAATTACATTCTATCTCTATTTTTGTATGTAAATATTGCGAGCATGAGAAAATGCAATTCTTTTGTGTATACACAAGAATAAAGCTCTTCCATCTCAAAGACAAATACACCTTGTGTTACATTCTTTTGTGATACAAAAAATGTAAAACTTTTGATTCTATTAGAATATGATATTGTAGTTTTATTAAAAACTAATATTCCCTTTATTGTATGTACACAAAAATGTTGGATTTTTATCTGAAATGAGAGGACGGCTAATAAATAGTTATCATTAATATTTAAGGTTTCAATTCATGAGATATCATGAAATTATACCATATTGGCGGTTAGAAAAAAATAAAACCAAAAATTCCATTATATCTTCACCAATCCATCAGGTACAAATACAATCTTGATAATTTAAAATTTATATACATTTTTAAATGAATAATTTATTTTTAGGATGACCCTGATTCTGAAGCTGATTATGTCATCATCAATGAGAATGGTGAAGAGGTTACTCCTCATGAGGAATTAATAAGTATAGTTACTATGGAACATAACGAATTATTGGATTCAAATGAACCTAATAAGGTATTTTACTTTATTTTTAATTTATTAAAAGAAGATGAGTAGGTAAATAACATATATACTTGGTATTAATCATAAGTAACATATAGTTCTCAATTTTATCATTTTTATACAAATATTTTAACATTGTATATTATAACATTATAACTTTGTAAAATAAATTCTTTATAAATCCTTGTAGAATGAAACATTATCATCATATGTGAAAAAGGATTAGTATAATTTTGTCATTATTATGTAAGTTTATGAATATTTGAAAGATTTTTTTCTTTAGGTTGCCAATTTTCAATTTTATACTTGATAATAGCTAATACACCTACCTACCTAATTTTAGTGATACCAATAATTATAAAAGAATATAATTATCATAGAATACGTAAATTGATTTAAATTTAATGCTCTTATTATTTTTCATTGTATTTGTAAGTAAATTTTATCAAAGTAGAAATAGTTATATCAACCATTTATTTTTTTAGACTGATGATGATTTAATGAATGAATTAAAATCTGAGTCAAAAATGGATATTGGAGAGTTGAAAAAAAAAATATCAAAGGTTATTGACCAAGAATGTATTGTAAGTATTAATCGTTTATGGTTTTATCTGTATTTTTAATTTGAAATGATTTTTAGGAGGACATTAATTCTGATAAGGAATGGAGTAGAAAATTACTTTTTTCAAAGCTGTTAGATATACTAAATGTAATTCAAGACGAAAAACTGACTATACCTATAGTGTTTGTTGGTCTTCTTCATTTGACTAATGAACGTGGTCTAAAACTATTTGAAGAACACTGCAATGAAATTGATGAAAGAGATATTGTTATTCTTAAGCCATTGAATAAAGTGTAATACAATTGAATTTACTTCTTACATATATCTTATACTTTAATTTCATTATGTACATGTTTAATTTCTACTTCGTTCACACGTGTATTATAATACTAATTGTATTTTTTTCAATTTAATAATGATTTAAGTATCTAATAAAATATTTTTTATGTAACTTTTGAAGTACAAAAATTACTTTAAGTATTTACAACTTCTTCTTCTAACCTATTTATACGGAATATTGAGGTCCTTTGCCGTTTCCACATCCTTGTCCACTGATCCCTATCCGTTGCCATGTCGATGCTGAAGATGTTGTTTATTTTTGACAGGTCTCTCTTCACCGAATCAAACCATCTCTGGCGTGGTCTCCCCAGAGGTCTCTTTCCAGTTGAGTTCCCCACCATAATCTTCCATATAGGGCATCCTTCTGCCCGTCACACGTGGCCTGTCCATTCTATTCTCTTACTACAAATGAATTGGCCCATACTTGGATTGCTATAAAGTCTTTGTAGCTCGTCATTCCTTCTTCTTTCGAATATCCCTGAATTCACATTCATCTCCTTTTGTGCTTGTCCATGTTTTTTTGTTTTTTGTCCCATGTTGCACATGCACGTTGCTATGGGGCGCAAATATGTAATGTATAACCTCTCTTTCGTACGGCTTGACAGAAACTTTGACGAGAACATCTCTTACATGGCGTAATAGCTTCTATTCGCTGTGCACATTCTAAAATTGATTTCGTTGTGCATATTATTTTTCTCGTTAATATTTACACCCAGATATTTAAATTTTTCCACTTGTTCGAATGAGTATCCATTTACCTTGATATTATTATTTACAACTCATTTATACTATACAAATTATGATTTAAAGAAAAATTTGTGTTTTTCTTACAAAAAACTTATTTACAAGTTGTATTGTTACTCGTGTAATATGATAACTTACAGTAGATATAACATTAAAAAACATTTTTACAAAAATTGTTTACTTATTATCAACATTATATATTTTTTTAAATTAATTAAATCACATATCAGAACAACTCCATTTATATGCTTCATCTTCTAGTGCTTTTTGTGAATTTTGCTGCAATAGCCATTTTTCTTCAAAGCCATTTGACCTGTCAACTCCATCCCATGCATGACCAGGACGAATACCAAATCTATTAGGTGGACAAAATCCTCGAAACTCTCTTACTTCTATATAAAACAAAAATTAATACATGTTTGGTTTTTAAGCAAATTATAATGTATCAGAAATATTTAAGATTCTTCAACCACAATCACATATTTAAATTCTTTTACTGATACCCAAATACATCAAGTTTACGTGTTATTATCCTTTATTGATTTGTTAGTCATGAAAAGTACTTAATAATACATAATAAGCTTAAACTAAATTTAAAAGTTTGATTACAAGAAACAATATTATATTTATATATTTGAAGATGATGTAGCATTTTTATTTAAAATGTGTATTTGAGTTTATGATAAATGTTATAAAACTTGCATTATAAAATAGTGATTTTTTTTTTTCATTTATAATTAATTTGAAGCAAAAAACAAAATACTTGCACTTTTTAAATATAAATAAATAAAAATGATGTATATTAATACTTGATAAAGTATTAAATTTTTCATAAAGTTTTAAAAAATAACCACAAAACCATTGAAAATATAAGCATCCCGATTATTTTTTAATAATATAATTTATTTTAGTTGTTATTATTTTTATTCTTGCTATGATGAATGAATTCAACAACTTAATAAATTAATATTGAAAATTAATGTATATCTTCAGTACCATCAACCTGGGTAACTTAGAACTGAACGGTGACATGGAACACTTATGTTATTTTTTGATAACAATTAATTTTAATTTTAGAAAACTAAAATTTAGCCTACATAAAAACATTAGTCAAAACATTCCATGAAAGTTTTGTTATCTTCAAAAATGTTTTATCTCTAATCAATATGCCATGTTATTCAATCAAAACGGAATCAAATAAAAATATTTTTACAACACATGAATTAAGAGCCACGGAAATTGAAGTTGAATGTTTTAAGTCGATATTTGTATTTTTTAGTGAATCTATGCTACCTATGTAGTTAGTGTGAATATCCAAAAAAAATGAGGAAATAATTTTTTTTTTGAATTTTCGAGGAATTTTTTTTTTAAGTCGGTGATTTGGAATAACCCAAATATATATTAGAGCACCCCTGGCAGTCAGACGTACAGGAATTTTTCTTCAGAAACTTTGAATAATGCATTAAAGAAAATTTTAAAAAGATTGACTTACCAAGAAGATTTATTAAAATTATTAATTTATTAAATTGTTAAATTACAAAGTCTATAGTATCATTATTTTTTGTTCATATTAATTTTGTTATTTTATAAAAATTGTTTAAAAAAGAAGCGTTAATGTAACAAGTTTCATAACAAATACACTAACTGTAGAAGCACACACAAAAATACTGGAGCTTGATGAATAATCAATCAATTACAAAAAACTAAATGGTAATAGAAAAATTTTAAGTAACATTTGTAATATCTTTAAAACAGTTTACGACTATGGTCATATTAAATTTCCAAGCTTTAATACCAAGAATTAAAAATTTTTGTAGAAAAAAACATAAAAAGAACTGAGTAATTTCAAATCTCTATGTTTAGCATAAAAATGATCTCAACTTTTATTAAATTTGTTTAAAAGTATTATTATGTTAAATGAAAATAATCTAAAACCAAAAAATTATAAATACCTACACATATTGTATAATATCAAATTGACACACATATAAACTATTCAATAAAGAAATTAAATTCGTTTTCGCACTGCAGTAATAAATAATGATAATATTACATTAAACAATCTACTATTATAGGATGGTGAACTCTTGGTGACAATTATACGCCAAGAGTGACAATTTTATATATCTTCGGGGATAGACAATAATGAGGATTTTTTTCATATTATATGTATACACCAGCGGTTCTCAAACTGTGCTCCGCGGAGCCCTGGGGCTCCGCGAGAGTAGCCTAGGGGCTCCGCGGCTCTCTGGGCATATCTGTATTAATTAAATTCAAATTTTTTTTTTTTTTTTTTTTTTTTTTATTTAGAACTGTAGTATAACTATTCAGCTCGACCATTACAATATACAGATAAGATACAATAAAATATTTATAGAGTACTTAATTGACTAATATACAAAGGTTATAGGATAAGACACTTACAACAGTCCCGGAGGACTATCAATATAAAATTACATTATAAAGCGATTAAAATTGTTATCTGCGATTAGATTTAAGAATGAGAAATGAAAACAATTTTATAACAATATTACATACTTAATGAAAATAGATATTAATAATACAATTAGTATGGGCGTTATATAAAATAATGTATATATAGTTGTTAAATTGGTTTAACAAGGAGAGAAATTCAAATAATTATTATATTTCTTAGTTACATTATACATGTTTATAATTATATTTAATATTATTTGGACCGTACCAATATGTATCATTTTATACGTTTAAAACTTTAAATTATTTATAAATCCACATATTTTGTGTCATAGTCAAAATGAGATTAGATAAAAGTCGGGTTTTTCGTTCATTTGACATATTGAACAGTAATTTAGTTTACTTATCTACAATAGTATCTTCGAAGTTCTAATAATTTCTTTAGTCATTATTCGTTATTCATCGGCCGCTGACGCAAATATTGTTATTTCAGTGTTTATTTTGTATTATTACGTGTGTATTATTTTACCATCAATTATTTTTATTGTTAACAATTTTTGTTTGTGAATAAAAATTTAAATGGATCGTTGGCTAAATAAATCAAAAAATACAGTGGGAAAATTCTCATCAGATACAAATGAAAAAATAAGTATCACACCGACTAATAGTGCGAGTTTAAAAAGAGCAAATAGTTCACCTAACAAACAATCTGATGAGCGATATCTGACACTACAGTAAATAAAAAAAGAAAATATGACGAAAATTATATCTCTTTTGGTTTCATACATGAAAATAGTTATCCACAGTGCGTTGTATGTAGTAAAGTTTTTCCTAAATAGTTCAATGGTGCCTGCCAAATTGCGTCATCTGGAAACTAACCATAAAGACGTGAAAGATAAACCTATTGATTATTTTATTAGATTGCGTGATCAACTTTTAAAAAATAAACACTTTATAGCTGAAGCATCAAAAACGGCACATGAAAAAGGAACAGAGGCATCTTATATGGTCAGTTATCGTATAGGTCAGGCTGGTAAAGCGCATACAATCGCCGAAAGTCTCATTAAACCTTGCGTGACTGATATTGTTAGTTGTATGTTAGATGAAAAGACAGCCAAAAAAATAAATACTATTCCACTTTCCAACGATACAGTTAGGCGTAGAATTAATGATATATCAGATTACATAAAATCTGAATTAATATCTCGTCTTAAATGTAATAATTTTTCTTTACAAATGGACGAATCTACTGACGTTTCTGGATTAGCTGTATTGCTTGTATTCGTTCGGTATAAATATCAAACTTCTCTTGAAGAAGACCTCTTATTATGTCAACCTTTGTCCACTTATACAACTGGTTATGAAATCTTCAATATGCTGAACACATTTTTCGAAACAGAAGGATTGACTTGGGATAACTGTATTGATATTTGTACAGATGGCGCGAAGGCAATGGTTGGAAAAACTGCTGGCGTGGTTTCGCGAATTAAAGAAGTAACAAACAATTGTAGTAATAGTCATTGCATTCTTCATCGTCAAGCACTCGCTATTAAAAAGATGCCAATACCTCTTAAAAATGTACTTGATGAGGCAGTGAAGATAATAAATGTTGTAAAATCTCGACCATTGAGCACAAGACTGTTCACAATTTTGTGTGAAGATATGGGAAGTATGCACAAATCTCTACTTTACCATACCGAAGTAAGATGGCTATCTCGGGGAAAAACACTTGTACGCTTACTTGAATTGCGCAATGAATTGTACGCTTTTTCACCGATCACCCATTTAATTTACAGCTCAGACTAACTGATAAAATTTGGTTATTACGACTTAGTTACTTGGCTGATATTTTCACAAAATTAAATGAAGTGAATTTATCAATACAAGGTAAAATGACAGCAGTTTTCACTGCAAATGACAAAATCCGAGCTTTAAAAAAAAAAAATTAAATTTTGTGCTGTGTGTTTTTCTCAACATAAAATTGATAGTTTTCCTTTGTCAAAGGAATATTTAGAATTAATTGATGGTAATATTGAAGAGTTTGATGAAATATATGGCGAAATTGAACAACATTTAAATGAAATACTATCGTCATTACAAAAATATTTTCCAGAAAGTAAAGATACAGAATTTACCGAACGATATAATTGGGTTTTTAACCAATGATAAACCCGAAGATTTATCTATAACGGAGTATGAAAAATTTATTGAAATGACCACCGATTCGTCTTTAATAACTTTATTTGATAAAATATCATTAACAGATTTTTGGTGTAGTAGCAGTATTAATAACGAATATCAATCTTTGGCTAAAGAAGCTATCTTAGCTTTTTCTTCTTTTTTTACTTCTTCCTTTCCCAACAACATATCTGTGTGAAACCGGATTTTCATCATATGCATCAACGAAAACTAAATATCGTAATAAATTAGATGCTGAAGCAGACATGCGCATTCAACTCTCGTCTATCAAGCCAAATCTTAAAATACTGGCCAATAAAAAAATCCAACATCATGGATCACATTAATATAAAAATTTATAAATTACTAAAATATTTTATTTTTTTTTTCCTATTAAACTAATTAAATAATTTGTATGTATTCGTATTCTACAGAAAAAAAAAAATAAAAAGCAAATCATTTATAATTAACATCATTTTTTATGAATTATTGTTGTCTAAAATAGACATTTCTGATTTTTGGGGCTCCGTAATTTTTTTTAGGAAAATAAGGGCTCCGCGAACAAAAAAGTTTGAGAACCGCTGGTATACACTATCAGCACATAGTACATTTAAATGCGAGTAGTGGCCAACTGGGAATTATCCAGGTAATTGAGTCCAGTGACTTCATATTAAAAACACTAAAATTAAAAATAATCAATGACATTTTTTAATTCAATTTTTTATTAAATTGTATATTGCAGTTAATAGTACCTATGACACAATAATTTCTATTTTAAAATGAGTTAACATATTTAAAATGCAATTAATGTCATTAATAAGAAATTACTAATTAATAACCAATGACTTACCATGTCTAACACCATCAGGAGAATCATCACCATTTCCTCTATTATTAGTAATGTATTCAAGCATAGGGTCACCATCTCTTATTTTTGATTTCAGTAAATTTTCCAGATCCGAATCATCAGCATATCTAGCTAGTGGTTTTTGCATTTCATGAAGATCGGATTTATATTGCTCTTGGGCATCTTTTACTTGTTTTATTCTGAAAATTGAAATTGCTATAATAATAAATGTAAAACTGTGTCATACCAACAAAATGTATAAGTTACAGACACAAATTATACATGAGTCACTAACAAAACTAATGGTAAATAAATGTTTTTAGAAATTCAGAACAAAATAGAATATATTTATGATAAATATTTCCAAAAAATATCTGGAGATACAATAAAAGAGTGTTAAGAGAATTGAAATAACAACTTGACACAATAAGAGCAATTCATAAGTCATAAGGAACAATATTTATCGATTGATGTAGAATTCATTGTTTTACTAATTTTGGTATTTGAACATTGAATTCAGAAAGTAGATTATTAAAAGTAACATAATTCATAAAACATAAATGACACAAGTTTTAAAATTAATACATATTATTATATAAGTTACCCTTTTCCCCAAATTGCATATTTCTCTTTATGTTCTTTTAACATTTCATCTTTTTTTTGTTGATCTTCCATTTCTTGTTTAAGGTCTCGTTTTTTACCAGTTTTTCGATCACGTCGAATAGGGATTCCATCATTTATCGTTTCTTCGTTTTCCTAAAAGGATTTAACAGTATAAAGTAATTATTAGAATATTATGAATAAAACTAACATTTACAAGTTTTATTTTTCATTCATAGATTTTTATTTTTTATGAGGTAGGACATTTTTCAGATGATAATTTTTAATATGAATTTACACATATGTTGATTTTTTGTGAATTAAAACTTTAACAGCTATTTACAAAAGTTAATTTAAATCAAAGACTGAATTAAATGAAAATTCATTATTTACTTATTTTAATGTCGCTGTACAATTTTTTTATAAATGTATAGTTTACTCTAGTATATTTTTAATTTAAATGGTTAACATACCAATGTATACATATGTAATATTTATTATAATATTATATTTTAAAGTAATCAGTACACAATCTCGAATCTTAATTGTCTGATATCATTTGTTCAAAAATTATGTTTGTCCAGAAGTATAAAATTATATTAAAATAAAACAATAAATTATAAATACACATCTTGAATGAGAGAATAAAAAATGTTGGCTAGGTGTAGACTTAGTTTGTATGGTATAGTTTATCAAGTTATAAAATGGACTTATGTCTATAATGTAACCATACATTTCTCGACAACACACACTCATTGTAACTAGTTAAAGATCATTACTAATGAAATATTTTATCAATATGATATACCTTTTTTATTAAATCCTTTAGGGTAGACTTATTTATTTGTTGAACATAATTTTTAACTTGATCGACATCTATGACAGAAGAATCATCTTCATCGTCACCAACACGTTTCCATCTGTTTTTATTTTTATACTTATCCAAAATTTGAATATCTTGAGGTCTTTCATCGATCACCCCAACTATTTGAGGAGCAAATTCATCAACAGGATTAATTTCAGCAATGTTGCTCTCACTGTCATTATTTTCAAAGCAATCAATACTGTCATCAATGATTTGTACTCTACAATACCAAAATATTATTTTAATCTAAATAATTATGTTGAAATACAATTTGTCATTTGAATATGAAAAATGTAATCCTATCATAGTAAGATAAAGTAAATAAAACAAACCTTTTTTGAATTTTAATTTTCTTCTTTTTTGTCCCGCCAGAAAGATATCTTTTCAGATAGTCCTTTTGAGGTATAACTTTTTTTGTTTTTGACTCTGAAAACAATCAAATATAAAATATATATATTTTGCAGATTTATAATTCACTTTGTTTAGTTTATAACTGAGTAGTAATCACAATAGACACATATAATAAAAACATTACTTCAATGGAATAAGGTAATGTATAGTCAAAAAACTTTGAAACTAAAATGTATGTCTTGATTCTCTTTTTAATTCTAGAATGAATTTTTAATTTTAATTGAATATTTCATTTAAAATAAAAAATAACATAAATATTCAAAATAATAGTAAACATTTTTGGAATCTCATATAAAAACTTCAATTGAAACAACCCCAGATTCACAATAAAAAACCTGGTATATTGGCATAACATAAGTTCCAAAACTATGAACAGCAATTCGTTCCATATTGTATCATCGTAAAAATATCAATCATAACAACAATATTTTTTACGATAGTTGTACACGTGATTGATGCAGATTTAATCATAATGGGTATAAAGTACACAGAAAAAAAATTACTCTTGTTTTTACCCCACAGAAAATCAACCCCCAGGTTAGGAATCGCTGCCATAGACCATAATATTAAAATATTATTGTCATTAATATTATTTTCCTAAATTTTCTTTTGTACAATAATTTTGAAAAAAAATAATGATAATACTTGCAATTTCATGGATAGTATATCTCCGATTGGAGGTTTATGGTTTACTAAGTCTAAGTGAATAGGCCGACATAAAGTGATAGTTTCAATGTAACACAAGTAAAAAAACGTTTGTCATATACAAGACAAACACACACACACACACACACACAAGAATGGTTTCCATGATAAAAGAATGAAAAAACTATCTGATTGATACTCATCTGTCTTGAATGATATAAAGATTACAATTAGGATATAAACTTGAGAGCATCACTAAATAATTCACCAATAGATTTTTCTTACGCACCTTTTTCCGACATTTCTTTGTTTATTTTTCCAAAATGATTTTAATTTCACTAAAACGTTTTCGAAATTGAAACCTTGCTTACTGTAAATCGCATCAAAAATTCAAAACATAGTATTTTAAAACTGCCATTATCTACTCATCTTGTTACGTTTTTTTTTTCTTATCTTCCCACGAAATCGGCAGTATCTCTATTTTACCAAGGAGTTTATAAACTTCGAATAATTATAAACCTTCAATCAAGGTGGATATAGATATCCACCTAGTTTCCAATATTATCTAATATCACAAATCTTGAAACTGATCTCCTACAAATTGATAAAAAGTGAGTTACGTCCTTCTTCTTGGAGGACGTCGATATTGTATGACGTGTTTTACTATTTACTAAATTTATTAAATTGAAAATACCAAAACGTTTTATTATTTATCAGCAGAAGATTTTTACGTCGTGGTCCATGCTATAAAGAGAGAATTGGTGCCTGTATTATCACTGTTATCATTTTGTGCCATGGATTTTATCGTGAATCTTGATTCATTCCACTTTTACACAAAATAATAAGTCGAAAGTCGAATTATGTTTTGTTCAGAATAATGATCCTGTCACCTATGGGTATACTCATACGCATTACATTATTTGTGTTCGATAGCTGCTCATGAACCGCCGGCAACCATTTGTCTAATAATCATTGATATATCCATACGCCTCGGTTCAAAAATAGTATAATTGTCTTTGTAGAACCAATGACAATATTCTTTTGATATTTGAGCAAAAATGGGAAAAGTCTTCATGGCATATGAGACACTCGAGATCTTTGTAAAAATATTAATTATATATCTGACGGGAAGAAGAGAATTCTTCGTTGATTATTTTTAGGATTCTGAAAAGAGATTTAATGTATCGGGAATAAGCTAAAAATATCATCTAAGATTAAACTACAAATCTAATGAAAGGATAAAATCTGCATTACTTAAAAATCCATTTTTTTATGATGTGATGTACATAATATGATATAATCAAAAAATATTAAAAATCATCAACTTTTACTATAGATAAGTATGAAAAAAAAAAATAATGACATCATATTGAAGGTGTAAAATTAAATACACATTTAAGCATCTGATAACATTTCCTCTAATATCAATTTTTGGCTTTAAAGAGGATTTTTGAGACGTTCAAGATTTCAAAAAAATTATTTGACCATAATTCTTATTCAATCAATGTAGTTTTTATAATTTAATCTGCACACATGGTGATACTATTACGTTTCAAATTGTATTTACATCACTGACAATTTGCTTGCGGACTGATTAGAATACACGTACTGTTTATATCTCAATCAAGTTTTTTGTGCACATTGTGGACGAGTGATTTTTACTTACCGTGAATGAGAATATATCGAAATTAGATCACTGTCTTGCCTGGGTACATTGTCCATGACTAGAGCCCAACACATTGCTCGTTATTACTTTTTATCACGTGTGAATACAATAAAGATTAAAAATATTGGCCCATCTTAGTCCTTGTCAAGTTATTCAACTTATAACTTTACTGAGGCAAAATAAATTTATAATCTAAACAAGGCAAATTATTGTTTTAGTCAAATTCATGCAGCCTTGTACACATGAATCATATGAATAATAACACAACATCTACACTAATTTTGACATATGATTCGTTCTCAGCTACCTAGTTTCAATTTGTTTTTATAAATGCCATAATAGTAAAATTTATCTGTTATCATACATAATAATTGTATTATTGAATACAAATTCACCAAGTAAATTTCCAGTATTAAAATATGACCAATAATATTCAACTATTTTTTTTTTTTTTTTTAATATACGTAGTTTATTTCTTGTCAATTAAAAATTAATGTTAAATGTATTTATACTAACTTAAGTAAATCGGCAAGTTAAATAAATTACTTATAATAATTTATTTGTCGTACTAAATGCATTGACAAATTTAAAATGTTTTATGATATATCTACCTAAATAAATCAAGTTTATAATGTAACTATACAAATAAGTACATTGTCAGTAATTTTTAATTTTTAAGTTTATAAATTATAAGTACATCAACAATAATTTACGAGCGTAAAATTAATTATAATAGTAACTCTTCACAGTCAATTTTTAATTTTTCTTTGAATTTTCATCGACACCTAAACAAATAAAATTTATTAGATATTGTGCATTGATACGATAAACACACTGCAAAAGTAGTTGAAATATTTACTCTTTCCATCACATGCAACAATTTTAAGTTTATCAACTTTTGCCATTTCTTGTGTTTCTTTGAATTCGACATCACTTAACATGAATGTCCATACATTATCACAAAACCTATATGTATCCATTTTTCCAGCCTGAAAACAAAATGCAATAAATTAATTAATGAAATAAAATGAATGATAAACCATAATCTTTAATTACAGATTATTATTTTACTATTATTATTATTATTATTATTATTATTATTATTATTATTACTTTTTTCAAATAATTAAAAATAGTCAATCAGAATACAAGATATGAATGCTGACATTTATTTCATCTTATGAAAATTACTATTTATTTTGGTTTAGAAACACTTTCAATAGTTGTGTAATATGTATTTAGTAACTTAACTATTGGGAAAATACCAAAATAACTTCAAATTTTAAATATCTAACTCGCCGTTTTTTTAATTTAATACATTCTTTATTTTTATTTCATGTTTTCAATCAAAAATATGTTTGATAAATAAATGTAAAAATTCTACCTAAGCAACATGAACCAGAGCAAAAATATGACCTACACTGAGCTAGATTAAGTAGAATTAAGACATAAAGAATTTGAATAGTTCAAAATAATAAAATTCATAAATATGCTGAGTCAGTTATCAATAAACAAAAAATGAAATTTTGCCTATGCCACATAGTTCTTTAACTTCATCTTAATAATTAAAACCAAATATATCATGAATTTTAATACACATTAAATATTATTGTGTTTGAAGTCAGATCGAGTATTTTCTTTTTTTCCCTCTGTTCGGCAAGGTATAGCCCTATTCAAAATGTCTGCTAGCTTTACTGAAAATGAAGGAATATGATAATAACAATACTTAATGCAAAAATAAAATATATTTTCTGTCATGTCAAATCATAACTCATTGAGTATCTTCATATTGTAGGAAAATATCAGGAATTCGTTCAAAAGCAACTACAAAATCAACTCTTATCAAACAGACCAAGTGCACTTAATAAACATGTAACTTTCCATAACATCATGAAATATTTAAAATAGATTATTACATTCAACAAAATTTAAGTATTTTATGCATTAAATACTAAACTACAAATACAAATTCAAAAAAATTAAGTAGTTATCAACTTATACTTGAAGTAAATTTATGAGACATAAGAATGGCATATCAATGACCTTATTTATTAGGGAGTTAGATGAAAAATAAAAGTATTTCCTACAGAACATAATAGGCTGTTTAAAGCTGCTAATTTGATCAAAATACACAAATGTAATTTTGTTAAAATTTATTTTTATCTACTTCCTAATATACTTATACTTGATAGAAATAAATAAATATTAATGCAATTGAATAAGTTGATGATATTTGCAGTAATTTTGACATAAATTATTTACCTTGAATGTGATTTTGGATTTGACACGGGTGGCTAAAGAGTTGTTAACAGCTTTGTCAAACTGCAGCAGGATTTTCATACCGAGGGCAGGTGTTATTTGACCAAACTGTTTGACAAAACAAAAAAAAATTCGACTAGTAAATAACCCAGTAATTGTCCGAGTAGTAAACGACGTAAGCCACTGCGTTTGCCCGATGAGTATATGGAATACGAACCAACACCAACGACAATACGTTACCTGAATCATTTCGTCAATGCTTTCTTGTAGGGTATTGCCCAGAGTTGTGTTCCGGTACAATTGATACGACATGATTTGATTTGGTTTAATTCTTCGGAGTCTCCAGAAGACTTATCGACAAGTGAGAAAACGTTCAACCAGCAATCAATATGTCAGAAGCGTGAACATTGTTCCCATCAGTCATTACAGACCGCATAAGGTATACGCCAGACAACGGTGGCGGCTGACAATTATGAATTATCATTCAACTGATAACGCCGTCTGCATCTACCAGTAGTACAGTAACCATAGACCTATAAACTTAGTTTATAGGTCTATGACAGTAACCAAGTTTAAACTACAATGTTTACAAAATATTTTGCCCGGTTCGACGTCGTCGGTGTGCATATTGTATATTATGTAATGTGTTCGTACTCGCTTCATAGACATAATATATTAATATATCTATGGCTCGGTGTGACGGTGTACCGTTTCTGTAATACAGAATAACAGAATCATATAATATTGTTCTGTGGCTGAATCAACTATTATAAATTAGAGTACCAATTTTTGTTGTGCATGGAACAAAAATGTGTATCAGTTATACAATAACATAACGCTTTAATTTTCGTTAACTTTTTAAAATTATTTACTATGCACTTGTTTCCAAATTACCGTCAACCACACCGGACGCGTATCCGTCCATAAAATGTGTACTATAATTCGTGCATTAGAACCACAAACTATGATTATAATTGACTGGTATCGGACCATTTATCGATGGAACCTAAATGACTAGACCACTGGGGAGTTTTCGGAAAACCGTGCCATCTATTATTAAATTTTAATGATTAACAATGCATAATACAAAATAATATTACAGATTATAATATTATGTGGTTAGGTTTCATATAATCAGTGGTAATATTTTAATTTGATAAAGATTTTAGGTACAAACAGCTTTGAACAAGCTTCTGGTTTATCCAAGTAAGATCATAAGATGTTATACCGGGAAAAAATGAATTAGATATTAAATTATTTTTAATTTTGCTGTATTATAGACTGACCCATTAATGGATATTAATGGGTAGTAATTACTACTGTTTTGCAAACATCACAAGTGAAATTCTATGTGAAATTTTTTGTTATAAATCCACATTATATATAATAAAGAACTCAATCTTTTATATCGTGCATAAAAACTAGATAGCGCTTGAGAACATAAAAACTAGTGCTCGTTATTTCACGTGTACACGTTTTCACGTATTCACGTGAAATTAATATTCGAAATTATTAAACCGTGTATTTAAAAAATCCGTATACACGTGTAATTAATTCACGTGTACACGTGTATTTATGTATTCACGTATTCACGTATTCACGTGTTTTAAAGTTTTAATACTTACTTCTTCATTTTTATACATAATAATTAGATTTATCACTATATTTAGTTATTTTATATTTATATAAAATAATTATATAAATATAAATATTTTATATTTATTAATATCAATATATTTGTATTTAAGAATATTCTTCAAGTTGGAACAAACTCAACTGTGCTTATACTTGGTAAAATTACTATTGCTAATCGAATGTTTCAATTATTGATAACATTTACGACGTACTATATCAAGAGTGTTAAACCGGTATACGAGAATATAAATATATTGTCAAAACAAACAATAAATCGGTGATAGGTAGTAGGTACCCAACTTATAATAAAAGTAAATAATAATCAGTTAATTCAATTGACAATCGCTGTACGCTAAGGCCAGTCACTGTGTTAAGAAGATAAACGTATTTTATGTTCTTATTGTGATGACCACTAATCATCAAAGTTTGGTTGCGATATTCAAAGACATTTATGGGCAGCTAACCGCTTTAATATCGATATTTCAATCCCTTTTCGACATCGTTGTCGATCTAATACAACTATACTACCGCCTTTCTTGTAAATTATATGTATATCAGTTTTCTGAATAAACTTAAAGTATACAGTCCACTTGTACCTATTGAACACACCGTATATATAGGGACGGCCGTACGATCTATTCGTGAATTCGTGAATACGTGAATTACATTAATTCACGTGAATACGTGAATAACACTAATTCACGTGAACACGGACAGTAAATTCACGTGTATTTAATATACGTGATTGTAAATTTTTCATTCACGTGTACACGGACTCCGTGTTCACGTACATATTACTTCACGTTTTCAAACGAGACCCCTAATAAAAACCCCATGTATCAAGAAAGAGTCCAGACTCCAGACATTTGTGACCCGTCCTGCTATACACCCCTCATCATATCGATACCAGTCCATTATAATCATAGTTCGTGATTAGAACTAATGATAGGGAGCTTCAGTGGCAAAGCCATCTAAACAATTTCAAAAACCACTCAAATATTTCAGAATTATTTCATACTTTTTAATATTATCATAGTTTATGCAGGGCAAACAATTTCTTTCTAATAAATAATTGTAGTCATTACATTTTCCATTGATACAATTTAGTTTTGTAGAAATATTATATTTGTTTCTTATGAGCACACTTTTCTCCATAAATAGGTAACCATAGTTACGGAATTTTTACTTAAAAAACGTGCAAAACTGTAGTGTTAAACGTAGGTAATACAGAATAATCTCATTTTATTTATTTTTTCGATTTACGGCATTCTTCCTTAGGACGGCAGTATTCTGTTGTTACTTATTGTTCTAAAGCGATAAATATTAATATTTATTTATGATTTATGATTTATGTAATTTATATCATTTATTATCATAAATATCATTTTGTTATAATTATTATAAATAAATGAAACAATACGTTAGAAGATATATGTGGCTTTGACGCTGTCTTATATCAGAAATCGAGCGCAACGAGACATTTTTTTTAGGTATTAAACATCCAAGAATACTTCATTGAATTGGTAGAAATTTAGCGCCTTAAGCCTACGCCTCTCAATCTCAAACACTATTTGCGCCTATATGATTTATTATCAACATTTTAATGTATATTTTAGCTACCCGATCAAAGGCATGCCTTAGTATGTACCTACGTCTTTACTTTTACGAGTCAAAAAGTGTTATCGATTGCATTTTTTCGGTCGGAACGTGGTGACTTATTTTATCATAGTGTATTTTCATTGATTATAATTATTATAGAATACTCCATGGGTCGGCGATAGACGAACCGCGGGCCACATTCGGCCTGCAAAGGGGAAATAACTGGACCGCCAAAAATATTTTTCTTAGATGTTGGTTTTCCGCACATTTTTGATTCTAGCTCAATAATCCGGCTTCACTCGTGTGCAGTTATTGCTTTTTCTAAACAAAAATCTTAAATCAGATGTTTATTTTAAAATCATTTATTTTTTCCAAATTCTTTATTATCAATCCAACACATTTGGATAAACAATATTCTTTGTTTGTCCATTTGTGGCATACACAAATATATAAATTTTATTAAATAAATGACGTAGGATTTTCAAAAAAAACCAACGCGTAGGGGGGGGGGGTTATGAGGGAGTGTATTTGTGATTGGGGCAGCCGTTTTCGAGATATAGACGTTTTTTTCATTTTTCATGCATTTTGTTGTTATTTTTGGCCATGTCACCAGGTGTGCACTAAAGAGGCCTTAACTTCGTAACCACTAATCGCACAACATAAAAACTTCACAGAAACCATCTACATATCAATCTTAATATGCCCTGAATTTTTTATCGAAATCAGTTTGGTGGATCTTGAGTTATAATATTTATTCAAAATGTACACTTATTTATATAAATAAATAAAGAAATATATATAGATGTAGAAAAATTAAGATATTTGGTCTATTGCCGTGCTGTATTTGAAGATTACGACAGCGAATATATTTGCCTTAATTTGTGCTGTTAAAATAAACACATTTATTATTATCTCACTAATATTTAAGTTTTTTCTGGCTTTCGAAAATTTGTTTTCAAATTATATGTGGACCGTCATAGAAATTAATCACCGACCCCAGGAATAGTCTATCGTAGTATTCTATAATTAATCATAATTAGTACTTAGTACTTCCTCGTCGGTTTAGTGTTTTGTAAATCCTACGTCCATATAAAAAAACCATCTTACGGAGCGAAAATTACATAAGTAATTCACATAAGTGAGATTCTATCGATTTGATTAATAAAAAGTACTTACATACTTCGCACCTTGAGAATATTTTTCACTAGGTACTTGGACAAGATAATGGTGATGAGTGTATTGAATTTTAAAGAAAGTATATCATTTCATTCATTAAATGGTTCTGAGCAAAGATTCAATATAAAAATATACCGTATATATTATGTTTTTCTAGTTCCTTCTAATGATTGGAAAAACTCCTGAAAAAAGAGATTATTGACGCCATATGCAAAGTACCATCTTCATAATACTTCTGACATTTTATTTTTTTTACTTTATACTATTATATACCTTAAATATTTACTTTTGAAAACATTTATAATTATAAAATCATTAATTTCGCATTAGTAGTTAAAAGCGATTATTCGAAGAACAAACTAAATACATAGTATTTTTACTTTTTAGTATTAAAACATAAATAGGGAGTAATAATAATAATAGCCACTGTACAAAAACTAAACAATGGTATTGTTTGTTCTAAATACGTTGATAATATGTAACCAAGTAGGTACTCTCAGAATCTGAAATCAAAATTGTTTAAATATTTAAGAATCTCCGAGGAAAAACATCCCCGAATTCCAAATTTGGTGTATGTAGTATCTGCAGAGAAAACATATAATCACTCTAGAAGTGATTTATCTAGTTTTCTTCGCTACTTTTAATGTTATACAGGTACCGATGTGCTTTCATTTACTATTTGCTAGTCATCTCCTTTTTTTCATATTGTCATTGCCGCCGTGTCTATTATATTTTTATAGACATAAATATAGAGCTATAATAATAGGTAGGTAAGTAAGTATCAAAATTCACACGTGCAACCTATTAAAAAAAATGAATGGCAATAAAAAATAATTATATAGACGTTTCATTTAACTTATAAATTATAAGTATAAGCAAAACTGATAATTATATTGATATTTTATTACAACGCGTTTTTAATGACTTTAATTTTTTTCATACACAATTGTTTCTGTAAAAGTGTAAAATGGTTATTATTTACAAGGATTATTATTTGAGATTCACCTATTAAAATATCTATTCTCCCTAAATAGAGATATAAAAAATTAAAATTATAAAATAAATATAGGTATAGCCGTGGTAATATTGTACTACAAACGAGCTGGAATTTTGGTAAGCTCCAAATTTAAAACAAATAGATCCTACGCTAAGAATCTAAAAAATGAAAATTAAAATGTAATCAAATTTATAATTTTATAAATAAGAATTCTCAAATCTCACGTTTCATTCCAAACAAATTAATAATATACTAAATGAAACTAAGTAATTAGATTATATTATAGAAATGTTCATTAAATTAAAAGTTCATATTTTTCCAGGAAGCAAGTGCCCATGCAAATAGTGTCCATGTTTCACTGTTTCAGTGTTGTATATAGGATTTAATTTGGACAGAAGAGAACTGAAATTTAGCTTTATTTTAATTGTAAATTATTATGATTCATAACCAACGAAATTTTCAGATGAGGCGAAGTGTTATACACTTAAATATGCCATTGGCCAGTTAATTTAACCAAATCTCTTCCCCTGGAGTTATTTTGTAGCACAGGAATGACTTATGCTGTATTCCTGTATATTGTTATTGAATTGTAAAGAAAAATAATTGAAAATTAAACGTATAAATTAACATTTACTAACAAGATGATAGTATGGATTTACAATGTTTTCTGACATATTTTTAAAATGTTGTAAAACATTCTTATTTTTAATGCAAGACACCATTTTTCTCTTTCGGTTATTTATCATTAAAAAAAAATGACTAATTGTTTATTTTATCTTATTCTTTTCAAAGAATTTCTAGTAATAAAAATCCTAGAAAAACAACAATGAACGATTAATTATTGTTTATTTGCTTATGATAACATAAATCATTTGTTTCAATTAGCTATTTTAAATCTTATTTACTAAAAATGATTTATTTTTTTAATTCTACTGTTTCATGATTACATTGGTATTATATATATATATATATGATCAATATGAATAATTTCCACTATCGTAGGTTTATTTATTTTATCGTTATTACCTACTGATTACTTGGATATTATTTGTATTAATGTGTAGGAAATCATTTTATTATTCTCAAACAACAATTAGTAACTTTTTCCTTATCCAGGAAACATGTTTGTATCATATTTACAAGTAAATTATAGGTGATTTTATTATTTATTGCAATCAAAATAATTTACCTATCATAAATGTACACATTATGTATAAAATTATCTCAGAATTATAGTATAAGCCTCATCACCCCTACAAATTCGAACACTCTTGGTTGAATCAATATCAAAAGTTAAGGAGTCGTGACGATCCCTCTCTTGAATTGAAATTTGAAACACATTAGTATAGTCAAAACATAGCCGCATAGATGAGTATCAAATATGAATTTTAAAATTTAAAAAAAGAAAGTACTTCACACCATAAGGTGCATAAGTAAAAATAGTTTTTCGTTCTTGGACAATATAATCGTGATAGATGTATTTAATACCTAAAGAGTGGTATAAAAAAGACATACTGATTTCGAGCAGAACGAGAAAAATGTTGTTTTAGTTGTACTTGTTCATAAATTCAATTTGATAATATTTTAAGCTACGTTTCGCCAGCACTGCCACTTTGGAATTTTAATACCAAACCTTGACAGTATTATGTACTTTATTTTGTACAATTTTGTACAACCAAAAAACAATTTTGTACACCCCCCTCCCCCAAACACGAGAAAACCCGTTTTCAATTTGCGCGTTCTGGAGAAACGTTTCCCCAGCACTCCCCTTTCTAAAAAAGTCACAAATTCAATTTTCAGTGATGCAGTATTATGTACTTTATTTTGTACAATTTTGTACAACCAAAAAACAATTTTGTACACCCCCCCAAACACGAGAAAACCCGTTTTCAATTTGCGCGTGCTGGAGAAACGTTTCCCCAGCACCCCCTTACTAAAAAAGTCACAAATTCAATTTTCAGTGATGCAGTATTATGTACTTTATTTTGTACAATTTTGTACAACCAAAAAACAATTTATAACTAAAATTAATTATAAAAAGCCAATAAGACAATGGTGGTGGAAGTTCGTCCATCGTCGCTCCGCTCCTCGGACAAGATTATGGTGATGAGTAGAGATACAGGAGTTGGGTGGGATACACGAGATGTATTGATAGATTAGGCATTATAGGATAGATTAGGACATAATTTTATATTATAAAAAAAAAACGATTCTGAACGAAGATGAATTGTCAGTGAATAATATGTTCATAGTAAATCGCTTGAATTTTTGTAAAAATTACAGTTTCAGACGCCCGTTAAAATTTTTTCATTGAACCGATCGTGAGATTTTTTATACTTTTTGCAAGCAAAACTTATGAACAACCTTGTAATACATTTTCATTTCTTAACTTTGAGTAGAACATTTTTTATACATTTTCAACTACGACATAATTTGTGATTTCGACAAATTTTGTCGATTTTTGAACTTCAACTGCTTATAAAAAAAAATTGTGCCTATGTATTTTTATAATTTTTGAATGGGAGTTAGAACAACTTATGTGGACCCTTCTATTCAATTTTCAAGTATTTCGTCCGAGCTACATTTTTTTTATCAACATTTATAAAAAAAAAAAATAAAAAAAATCGAATATTTCAAATGCCTATAAATTGATTAAAAATGAGTGAAATCTTTTGAAAATAAAATTATATAAAGAAAATGCCAATATAAACAACTGATAAAATTTTCAAGTTTCTACGACTTATACTTTTTGAAAAAAAAACAAATAGCAAAAATCGTTTGAGGCTAAACCGTTGTTTAACGTGTTTTTGTAAAAATTTAAATTTCAAACACTCATAAAATTTTTTTGTCTAAATCCGGTAGAGTTTTTTTTGCAGATAATTGAAGAAAAACTAATGAAAAACCTTGTACCAAATTTTCAAAACTTAGTTATAAAAGAAAAAAATTTTACGATTTTTCAACAACAAAATTATTTGCAAATTTTCGCAATTTTTACATATTTCGTATAAATTGGACCTTTGAGCACTTATAAAAAAAAATTGTGACTTACGATTTTGGATTTTTTTTTATCAGTTATGGAACAACTTATAAGAAACCTTGTATTAAATTTTCAAGATTTTCTGGCAAAAAAAAAAATTTTATCGTTATTTTAAAAAAAAAATACTTAAAAAAATTGAAAATTTCAATTGTCTATAATTAGCTCAATAAAAGTCAAAATACTTTGAAAATTTAACGGTGTATAGAGAACGCTAATCTAAACATTTGGTGAAAATTTCAAGTATTTACATCGATTAGTTTTTGAGTTATAGCAAAATAAAAAATTTGATTTTGTCGAAAACTGGTTTTGCGTAAAATATACCGTTTTTCCCTCATTTTTTAAGGGTTTTTCCCGGCGCGTTAAAAAAATATTGAAAATTTTTAACTTTTGACCCCCCAAAGTACCAACTAGATTCACTTTCCTTTCAGAAAAGTTGCTATATAAGGCAATCGAAGCATTTTTACTACCCCAAATCGTGTCGACAGACACAAAAATAAATAAATAAATAAATAAATAAAAAAAAAAAAAAAAAAAAAAAAAAACACACACACACACATCATTGTAAAATCAATACATTCTTCACTCCGTTCAGAATCTAAAATACCTACCTATATTATTTTATTATAATAATTGCTAAATAATGAAGTCTACATTGCACATGCAGATGCAATACTATCTAACAGTTCTTGGTGAGATTATGCACAGATCTGTATTAATTAATTTAAATACATTATACCTACTTGAATGTTGTTAAATAACCTACTAATAGAATAGAAATAGGTAAATCAGTAAATGTTTATAAGGAACGTATAATATATACCAAATACCGATGTCACCTAATTACTATTACAATATTATTATTGTAGGTTATATTAGATTCTGAACGGAGTGAAGAATGTATTGATTTTACAATGATGTGTGTTTTTTTTTTTTTTTTTTTTATTTATTTTTGTGTCTGTCGACACGATTTGGGGCAGTAAAAATGCTTCGATTGCCTTATAGAGCAACTTTTCTGAAAGGAAATTGAATCTAGTTGGTACTTTGGGGGGTCAAAAGTTAAAAATTTTCAATATTTTTTTAACGAGCCGGGAAAAACCCTTAAAAAATGAGGGAAAAACGGTATATTTTACGCAAAACCAGTTTTCGACAAAATCAAATTTTTTATTTTGCTATAACTCAAAAACTAATCGATGTAAATACTTGAAATTTTCACCAAATGTTTAGATTAGCGTTCTCTATACACCGTTAAATTTTCAAAGTATTTTGACTTTTATTGAGCTAATTATAGACAATTGAAATTTTCAATTTTTTTAAGTATTTTTTTTTTAAAATAACGATAAATTTTTTTTTTTTGCCAGAAAATCTTGAAAATTTAATACAAGGTTTCTTATAAGTTGTTCCATAACTGATAAAAAAAAATCCAAAATCGTAAGTCACAATTTTTTTTTATAAGTGCTCAAAGGTCCAATTTATACGAAATATGTAAAAATTGCGAAAATTTGCAAATAATTTTGTTGTTGAAAAATCGTAAAATTTTTTTCTTTTATAACTAAGTTTTGAAAATTTGGTACAAGGTTTTTCATTAGTTTTTCTTCAATTATCTGCAAAAAAAACTCTACCGGATTCAGACAAAAAAATTTTATGAGTGTTTGAAATTTAAATTTTTACAAAAACACGTTAAACAACGGTTTAGCCTCAAACGATTTTTGCTATTTGTTTTTTTTTCAAAAAGTATAAGTTGTAGAAACTTGAAAATTTTATCAGTTGTTTATATTGGCATTTTCTTTATACAATTTTATTTTCAAAAGATTTCACTCATTTTTAATCAATTTATAGGCATTTGAAATATTCGATTTTTTTTATTTTTTTTTTTTATAAATGTTGATAAAAAAAATGTAGCTCGGACGAAATACTTGAAAATTGAATAGAAGGGTCCACATAAGTTGTTCTAACTCCCATTCAAAAATTATAAAAATACATAGGCACAACATTTTTTTATAAGCGTTTATAAGTGCTAATATTGACGAAAATCGTCAAAATCATGAATATTTGCTTATTTTTTGTAGTTAAAAATGTATAAACAATTTTTTATGAAAAGCTAAGAATTGAAAATGTAATACCAGGTTGTCCATAAGTTGAGCTTAGAAAAATTATAAAAAAAATTGATGATTATTCAATTAAAAAAATTGTTCGAGTGTTTAAATTTTCATGAAATCAAAATTCACGCGTTAAAATAAAATAATAACAATATTTAAATAAAATATATCCTAGACTGACAAATCATCTCCGTTCAGAATCGTTTTTCGTATACAATGATACCTATCATTGCATTCAAATTTAATAAACACATTATAGTAACCTACTCTATGACCGATGAGATGGACACAATACAGTACCATACAACTAAACTATCGTAAACCAGGTGATCCCATGATAGAAAGTGCTATACACTCCTCACCATTATCTTGTCCGAGGAGCGAAGCGACGAAGGACGAACTTCCACCACCATTATCTTATCGGCTTTTTTTTTTGTTGATTTTATCACGATTTTTTACACAAATGAATTACGTATTCATTTTGCCATTATTATTATTTTTGCTATTATGAGTTTTGTTTATAATTTATGATTATCCACAGTAACATTTTAGTGCATTCGAATCAATGAATTTTGAATTTGTGACTTTTTTAGAAAAGGGAGTGCTGGGGAAACGTTTCTCCAGCACGCGCAAATTGAAAACGAGTTTTCTCGTGTTTGGGGGGGTGTACAAAATTGTTTTTTGGTTGTACAAAATTGTACAAAATAAAGGACAAAATACTGTCAAAGTTTGGTATTAAAATTCCAAAGTGGCAGTACTAGCGAAACGTAGCTAATATTTTAAACCAAGACCCCTCATAAATATTACCTTACACCAGCCCTGTGTATCGTACAAATAATTTATGAATGATTTCATTATTTCAGTACAAATAATGCAGATGCATACATCATAATAGTATACCTAAAATTTAAATTTAAATATTTATAAGTCATAAGGATTCTTGTGAAGGTAGTTAAGATACAACTAAAGACGTCTTAAGTAGTGATGGGAAAAAACCGGGTTTACCGAAGTTCTAAAATCCGGATTTATGGAATTCGAAATCCAAAATCCGATTTTGAGCAAATCGGATTTCGGATTCAAAACCTGGATTTTGGATTTTGAAACATTAAATTAGTATTGATTTATCTATAACTTATAATAACGAAATTACTAAAGTTGATCTAATGAAAATGTCGTTTACGGGGAATTTCACCGTTTTTACTCCATTTTAGGGTGTTTTTCTCTCGCCTGGAAAAAACTATTGAGACATGAGAACTTAAGTAACTCTCAAAGTACCATCTACATAAAATTTCCGATCTACCTGTATAGAGTTGCTGGGTAAAACTTTTGGATAAATTTAAGTTGAGCAAAATGTTTCTACAGATAAAAAAATTTAAAAATTTTATAAAAATAATTGTAAAATCATTGTAAAACCATTTCACTCAGAATCGAAAATTTGATTTTCGGATTTAGAATACCAAAATCCACAATGTGCAAAGCGAATATTCAGGTTTTGATATCCAAAAATCCGAAATCCGGATTTGAAATACGTAAATCCGAAATTCGAATTTGATAATCCGAAATCTGGATTTTATTACATAAAATCTGAAATCCGAAATCCGGGATAAGTTTTTTTTTAACTCACCAAAATTTTCTTTAGGTTATAATATTTGTACATATTTTATATACATCATTGTTGTTTGTATTGTATAACTATTTGGATATGAATATTAATAATTACAATTTTACAACATGATTATTAATTAACACTCTCCCATACCATGACATAAAACGAATTATTAGCATATCTACTGCTAATATGTGGCAAATTTCCTGGGATGAAATACCTACTACTAATAAACTAAAATCAATTAAAAAGATGATCACTAAATGGTACACCCAACCCAATGTCTCTAGGCGGTCTGAAGTAATCAGCACGAGAACAAGAATCGGTCACACCATACACCAATCTCAACCACATACACATCATTAAGCAAGAAATACAACCTGTCTGCAGTCAATGTAACGAGCCTCTATTAATAAAACATATAGTCTTAGATTGTCCACTATATGCCAACTCAAGAAGCATCCTCAATCACCCTTCTTCAGTGGAGGAAGCACTCGGACAACACAACACCCACCTGATCCACAGTTTTTTCAAATCCATTGGCATTGACAAAAAAATTTAAATTTAAACATTATACTGTATCACTTAAAATTAGCAAATAAGTAGCTTATAACCATAGTTTAATTTTCATCATCTATTAATATACTTTGTAATAACTGTAGGCTAATGACCTAGCTGTCGAAGCCATATTCTGAATAAAAAAAAAAAAAAAACATGATTATTACTGTTCATCAAGTATTAAATACTAATATACTATTAGTACTAAGACTACTAACCAATATAGTTTTAAGTTTAAAAAAAATACTGTTGATATTTTATTATTATTAGATAAATTTGACAAATGCAATAAATTATGTTCTACTCATTATTTTTAATTATTATTATTATTATTTTTTTTTAATAAATAGGTACTAAAATAAAGCTATAAATTCAATTAACTTGACAACTTTAGGGTTAAAAATATAACTTAGAAAATACCTTGTTTTTTAAAAGTTTATCCCTAATATTTAATATTAATTTTAATTAATTAAATATTTATCCCTAATTTTATATATTTGACAAATACTTTTGAAAATGTAATGTGACTTTACTCATACACTTTTCTAACGATTTCGAAAGTAATGCTGCTAGAAACTTGAAATGTTTACCATATTTTAATGACGTATTGTTAGGTACCTACATGCCTAACAGAAGTTTCGAAAAAAGATTAACAATTTTTGAGCTTAAAATAGAACTTTAAAATATATCATTTTCAAAATTTATCTCTGATAACATTTTTAATATTTGACAAATAATTCTGAAAACGTAATATGACCATAATCATATATTTAACTAACGATACCGAAAAATATCAAAAATCGAAACTTAGAATTTTTTTATAAGCGTTTATATAAATTATTCTACGATGTTTACAGAATAGACATAATAGTTTTTTTATATCAATTCTCAACTTTAAAATGTGTACACAAAATTATTGGAACATCTAATCATTATGAATCGTTAGACACAGAGAGAACGACATGTTTTAAAACTTTTGGTAAAGAAAAAAATCTCCCTTGTCAAACGAATTCTAAAAATTATCAAATATATTATAAATAGCATATTTTTTACTGACGCTTTCCTCCGACGTTTAACCAAAGAAATAATCTATTGTTTCTTTAAAATTCATTACAACTATCCTCATTATCTCCATGGTGTGAAGTATGTACTTTTTTTTCTCTTTTTTGTATGATAATAATTTTGAAGTTTATATCATCTGTAAAATATTATCTATACTCATTACCCCTTCGAAGCTTCAAATTTAAATTTAATTGATCAACAGTACCTATGATAATTAACTTTCAGTTCACCATATATCATATCATAGACAGTTAAAATTGCATTGTATTTGTTTACAGATCGTTTACAGAATCGGCCTTGATTTGATTTTACAAGAAAGGTAATTGCATTATCACTTTTATAAACTAATTTCAAAAAATACGGGATTCAATTAAAAAATATAAGGATAATTTATCTGTTAATATTTTAAAGACACATTGTAGTTTGTACCTATTTCTAGGTAGGTATATAATAAATTTACAGTTGTATTTGTAATTTTTTCTTTTCAGCTAGAATAGAGAATAATTTCTGGTCTCATTGTTTCGTGGTATTTAATTTTATCTACAGAATTGTAATTTAGGCAACAAATCAGAGTAGGAGAAAAAAATCCAAGGAGTCTTCCTTTCATTTCCGTTGGCTGTGTTTGATTTTTTAGCACAAAATTGTTGAAATTGAAATGATGAAATGATTCAAAAAAATAACACTGTATACAATATCTAAAATGTACCCCTTAAATGATTGATCCAAGCTTCTAGCTTATTTGAAAAGTTGCGTCATATCCTTTATATAATGAAACTTAAGGGATATATAATTTACTAATGAGGTGACTGGGACACAATTCGTAAATTCATTAAAAAAAAAAAACAGGAAAGAAATTCATATGTCACTTATTGCAGTTATTCATAACTTCGGGTTACAATACTAGTATGCAAATTGCAATCTTGATTAGTATGCTGTACCTGCAAGCCATCTAAAGTGTAGACATTTCGCTTATTTGTATTTATAAAGTTTTATGTTGTTATATGAATGTATTTATTAAGCACAAAGCAAATAACAATTTTGCCGTGGTAAAATCCACGGCAGGTCTAGTGTATAATTACCTAACTATGCTCTACATATAACTAGAATACTCAGTATACATTTTTAAATGAGAAGATAATTACATTTTTTAATAAGAGAACAAAAGCATTCTATACAGTAACATACAAGAATAAAATGCTTTTAGAAAACTGTAGTAAATATGCACCCAATTTTAATTTTAACAGCTGTTGAACTGTTGTTGAACTTGTAAACCAGTAAGTTTACATTTTCTGTGAATATTGTAAATAAATCATACGAAAATGAAAATGTTTTGATATCATGTAAGTTAAAGTCGATGAATTCGATATCAAATGAGACATTACTACATCAGTATATATTAACTAATAATTATTGTATTAATTTCAAACCACATAAACTCAAAATGAAATAAAATATTTATTGTACTTAATATTAATATTTTGTACAAATTTATAAATAAATTATAAATTAAAGATAAATGTGTATGTTTATACTGTATTCTGGAACTTTATTGTAATTTTCATCTCATAAATTATATAATAACATAAATTATTATAAAAAGTTTATAATTTTGTTATTTATATTCACACGGAAATATAGAATAGTTGCGTTAGTTGACAAGTCGTATACCTACCTCAGTTAAATAACCACAAATTACAGTTATAACAAATATTACTCGTGATAAACAATTTGTGTAATACAAGAAATGATAGTATATTTAAAAAAAAAAAATTACAGAATTTTTGTCTTGAGAGCTTTACCATAATGGGCCCACAGCTGTGAAACCTGAAACTGTGAACTGTGAAGCTTGAGGTTAAATCGAAATTTCAAACACGAAAAAATTCCATATTAATCCATGTATTGGTAATCAATGCAAAGTAATGTTTTATTTAAATAATAATAGCACAATTTAGAGGCTCGTGTCTAATCCCCGCCAATGAAGTATGTTACCTATACTATAAATTAATAGTGTAGACGTAGACAAAAATGTAATTAAATTTTATTTGAACGAAAAAAATTATTTTCCATATAAATATTATATGAATTTTAAATATTCTGTAAAATTTAATAAATCTCTAGAAAAAATATTCACTTAGGTACTTACATAGAAAAAAAAATGTGTGTGTGTGTGTGTGTGTGTGTGTGTGTGTGTGTGTGTGTGTGTGTGTGTGTGTGTGTGTGTGTGTGTGTAAGTCTAAAAAAATTGCAAAATATCTTTACAATATAGATATTAAGGCATTTCTATTTTGGATGTATGTGAATAGGCCCCGAAATTACTGCTATATATAGGTACCTACTCAGCTGTATATTATGTGTTGATTAGTTAAACTTGTAAATATACATGCATATAATGTACTATATAGGTAGTCAATAATACACACCAATGTCTGTTTAAAATGTTACATTGTACGTGTGTTCTAGGAAATGTGCGAAAGTTGAATGAAAAAAAAATTGTTAATGAACGCGGTGACAATCACCACTGCGAATTTGCAAACCTAACCTCGCAGTATACATCTAAAAAAATAACAATTGAGGAGATCTTGGAAAACTGAAGAGACGGATATCCTCCTATGTAAGTCGTTACGGTTTCATACTATGTTGTTTTATTATACAATAATGTTTAGAGGCGAGTGTCGCGTCCTACTTACAAGCACCGTCGTCGTAATATTATGTAACCACACGGATACGATATTTTACTACCTACGTATGTTCTATGATTATTAATTAGTTAATAAGTTACAAATTCCACGAAGTGCCACTCACTGAAAGTCCGAAAACGGGACCTATTCAAGATTCAACCCTGTTAAAACACAATGTTTCCGTGGTCAATTAAAGTAAACAATGATGCAATTGTTACGGGGAAGTCGGTACCGTCCACGAAGTTAATTAAAATAATAATTCTAGAAATTGTATTTATTTATATTATTTATTAATTATTACTTATTAGTTATTAGTTTATAGTTATTGATTTATCTATATTTTTTCCTTGCAAAAAAATACAGTCATTAAGAGGACGTGACAATATTTAGAAAAAATGTTTGTTATTGTAAGAAGTTTTTCTCGTATTTAAATATGGTTGGAATATAGGTAGGTACAGTTATACTCAAAATTCTGAAATTAAATTACGATGTTTGCATAGATCCATTTAATGTTTTAGACACACGATGACGATATAATATAGTGAGATAGAATATCGCATCATTCTAATGAAAATAATCACACGATTCACGGTGAGAGGACAAGGAAGGGTATCATATTCTCATATTTCTTTCACCACTCTATATATCACTCACACCACTGCAAAATAAAATGACACATACCTACGTATAGTACACATAAACATTAAACTATATATATATATATATATATATATATATATATATATATATATATATTATATTCGTATGGCATTGACATTGAAACAGTGACACGGATTAAAATTACTAGTACCTAATTGACGTGGTAAAATTCACGAATCCAAATTTCAGTGAAGTCACCTTACACACTTTACATAAAAAATACTAACATCTAAATTAAATTTTAACGTCAGAAATTACTGAATAATCTACTCATACATGGATGTATATACATTATACATTGAAGCAGAACTTTATACTAGACTTAGAAGGAGCCAATATGTACCTTGCAAAACGGTTTTTATTTTTAACATACTTACTATAACTACCTAAACCTAATAATTCTAAGCATGTTTACTCGACCACAATTAATTAACGGTACACGAGTCATATAATGATATCCAATTATCAATATCCATGTTTCATTTCTTAATTTCAAACGCTATTTACACTCAATAAATTACCTACGTGGATCATGTTTAGAATGTGCTGCTAAGCTGCCTGCATACGAATAATATTAACGAGATTAAATAGGAAAAAATAGGAACATATGCAGTTATTTCATTCAGATGATTAAATTTTCATATTCTGAATGAGACATTCATAATTTTCGTCACCAAACACGAAGGAAATATTACACGGGTGTCTAAAATTCAAACAATCGAATGTTTACAGAAAATAATATTATGAAACCGCCTAAAATCTACAAGAATGGTGGCAAACAGTTAATTCAGCTAATATTTTGTAAATTTTCTTTGAGACGTTAAAGTCATTTTTTAAGCTCAGTCGTGTCATTATGTACATACTAATTATAATTATTAAACTTCAAACTCCAATAAAATTAATACTTTTAATTTCTTTCGTAGATTCATTACAGAAATCGAACCATGAGTCGTTAAATTTGTAGATACTCATTTTACGTAGGTAGAAAGCGCACACGCTTTATGTGAAAACATCATTATAAAAATAAAACATAGCCTATATACCCGTTATTAATATTGATTTTATTTCGATAAACGGTGGAATTTCAAGTTGATGGTGTGTATAGTACCAAAATATTATTTAAACAATAAAAATCGATAATACTATTGTTGTGTTTGTAAATAAAAATCGTGCACGGGGTGGGCCACATACCCAGTGACATATATAAAGATGTATCACACAATGCGTAGGTACAAGTTGTACCCTACAACAGAATGTTTTCGCCCGCCGTCGACTCGCGTGTTTTTTTCGAGCCGCGGCGGTAAATACACGTCGACGACGGGTGCGCGCGGGGGGGGGAGAGGACGGTAACCGATCGCGTACGGCGATTATGATCCGATCTGTTGTTCTACGACGACGACGACGTCGCCGCCGCCGTCTTCACCACTCCGCGGCCACGTTCGTTACGACGCAACACTAATTCCACACCATGTAATGTTTTTCGAGCGTCCGTAAGACGTTGCCGCGTGTGTGCGTGCATGCAGCGGTACGACGACGCGTACCTGTAGGTGGCGGGCGGGCGAAGTGTCTGGTACGTGAGCGCTTGGCCCGCGGCGGAGTAGGAGGGACCCGGACCTGGGACGACGACTCGGCCGCCGTGTGCACCGTGGATCTGCGTCCAAAAAAAAAAAATAAAATAAAAAAAAAAAACAAGAAAAACAAAAAAACCGGACCGGGCGCAATGCGTACGATACACACAAATACGCACACACACACAACCACACACACACAACACACACACGAAAGTAGTAGAAATGATGATAATAATATAATCGAATGCAATTTCAAGTCTAGAGCGGGGAAATCGGATCGGTGTGTGTGTGTGTGTGTGTGTGTGTGTGTGTGTGTGTGTGTGTGCGTCGTCGTCGTTAAGCTACGGCGCGACCGAGGTGACGGGGAAGTGTGTGTGTGTGTGCCCGCGCGAGCCCCTCCAGATCTTCACCTCCCCTCCCGCCACCCGTGGACGAGTTTAATCGACGGCCACTCGTACACCTGCCACCGCCGTTCCTCACAAGTTGACGTCACTCCCACCCCTCATTTCTCACCGCACACCGTTCCGTCGACCATGGAACGCGCGAGAGTTCGTCGTCCGTCGTGGCGTCTCGTCCGAACGCGCGCGCCTCCTACATCTCATACCCGTACCTGTTGGACGCGCCGCCGCCGCCTGCCACTCACCCGCCAGCCCGCCCACCAAACCGGCACTTAACCCCATCCGTCGTCGCGCGTTGCGTTGTTCGGCTGTTGCCTGTTGTTATTATTATTATTATTATTATTATTATTATTATTACTACTCTTATTATGTGCGCTCTCGGTGTTTGCGCGCGCGCCCACTACGTGAACGTGTACCACGGCCTCGGGGCTGCACATGGTTTGATGATAACGTTGCCAGCAGCGGCCCGTCGACGACATCGTCCGCGAGACCGACGACTTGCCACCGCGACTGGTCGTCCGCCGCCCAGTGTTTCCGTGTCATTTTCCTCCGTGGTCTTCACGTCGCGATAGGCTCCAGCCGAGTCGAGTGCTGTGTGCGTGTGTGTGGCGCGGGCGCGCGCGCGCGTGTGTGAGTGTGTGTATATGTGTGTGTGTTCTTGTGCTACCTAAACCGGCGGTCGCTTCTGCCCGTTGTCTTCTTTCTCCGCCGTTCTAGGACCGGCACGCACAGCATCCGTGGACCGCCGCGCGGAATGCGTCTCCCCCAGACGACTACCCCCGTCGCAACGCTCGTACAATAGTCCGGTGACGCCGCCGTCGTCTTCGTCGGCGGTGGTGGTAGTTATACTTAGTGGTGGTGCACGCGATCTGACCGTCGACCGTCCCTTTCTTCTCTTTGTGCCGTGCGCCCGAACAAATGGCGGTCTCTGACGACCCGTACAAAGAGGGATTTCTGTGGTTTCCGCCTCACGGAGTGTTGTCGCAGCTAAAGGTAATTCGCCGTCGACTGCCCCCCAGACCTAGTGTACCCTGTGCGTCGTGCCCAAAGGTTGGTTTTGTTTTCTTTTTTTCTTTCTCTTTCTCAAAGCGAACGTCGATTTCCTCTGGAAATCGACGATGTTGCGGCAGCGCGCATTGATCTGGAAGTTTTCAACGGCCATCGATACCGTGCTTTGAAGAAGACCATTTCTACGAGTCATATTTTTTCTGGCACGATATTATTGACCTGGCTTGATTGCATTTCTTCCTTTCGTGACTAAATTTTCATTGACTTCTCTTACGTTTCCCTCATTCCATTAACAAAAATGTTTATTTGACCTTTAAGTACCGATATTCATGTATACTCCGTAATCCTTCACTCAAGTGTTATATTATCTACTATCATAATTAATTATTAGCAAACATTTAATTTAAAAATTTAAAGAATTAATGACAAAACATTATTTATATTTGGTATGACCACAATAATAATTGTCTTTTATTACAAAAATAAAAATATATTTGAAAAATCTTAAAATATTATACCTTGAGGTACTTGTCCATGAGATGAAATTTTGCTTTGTATTGGTATATTTTTAATTTCCTTATCTGAATCTGCTACTCTAATATCATTAGAGAATGTGCTATTTGTTCAGTTTTATTTCAGTTAATACCTACCTTTACCTGTTGGAGCGTTATTGTAGGTTTTTAAACATTCATATCCTATGATCTATTTTCCACAGAGATATATTTGTAAGAGTATCCTATATTTTATTTTATTCTTTAGTACATTGCACTTGTATGTTAGGTAAATCATTTATTTAGTAATAAAAATATTAATATTTACTCATTAAAATCCTCCGAAAAGGATGTTTGACAGAAGAATATGATATTTAGATAAAGTTAATTTTACTAAAATAGGTCTTTTCAATAAATCATTATACTTTATGGATAGCAAAATATTAATTTTGATTCAGTTTGATTAAATTAAATTCCTTAGGCTGTATTAAATTAAATCTTCAACTTATGAATAATATTACATTATAATTGAATTAAAATTAACTCTGAAGTATTTATTTAATTAATTACTGTTATAAAATATACTTGTAACCAAATGATAAAAAGATCAAAACTTTTAGCTGTATTGCCGTGTTACTCAATCACCTAATTTGTATTATACACAAACGTATTAAGAAGTTATATTTTTCAAACAACCTATACCTATATTTAAAATTCATCAAAATAAATTTGTTTTCAATTCTGATGCAGTAAGAAATTAGTTAAGTAACATACATTTTATTTTTAAAGTTCTATTTATTTTTCAGAAATCATGGCAAAAACGTTATTGTAGACTGTTCAAATGGAGTAAACACGGTATAGACCGTCTTGAAATATTTGATGGTATTGAAGACCAAAAATCGTCAAATATTGCATCAATTATTCCCTTAGAAAGTTGTGTGAAAATTACACAAGATGCACAAAAACACCAGTCAAATGTATTTGCTGTAAGTTACTAAATTTTTTGTACGTTTGGATAAGATGTAAAGTTAATACTATATTAAATAAAATTTCAAAATGGAAATTATAATTTTACTTTAATAATTAGAAATCACTTTTAATGTTATACTATATATTAACTTATTCTACATCTACTTTAATCAGTTTATTTATTATCTTTAATAAATATCAACTCATTTTAGTTTGCTACCAAATTAATCAGAAAACTAGATAATTTTTAGTAATATTTGTTTAAGATAATGTTAAAAAGTAGAAGTATAAAATAAACTGCTTACAATACATCTAGCTGGTTTTAAATGGGTCTTAAAGACTCAAAGAAATTATTTTAATTTGCTGTTAATGATTGCTATTAAAGAAAATGAATGCTCATAATTTTCATAAACAATTGTTTAGTTAATAGTTTTTCTCTTAAATGTCAAATAAATATACAGTTTATGTGAGATAAAAAAGTATACATCAGTTTACTTAAATTTTGAAAAGGTCTTCCTTAAATATTTTTTAAAAAATATAAACTTTTAATTTAAAAACATTTAAATCAGAGATAAACATTTAATGGTTTTATGAGGTTTTTTAGCTTTATCATATTAATTCTATGAACTGAATATTGGAATATAATGAATTCAAACTCTACAATGTATTATATATATATATATATATATATATATATATATATATATATATATATATATATATATATATATATTTAGACTGAAATCCTATTTGTATTGAATAAACAGTGCATTTCCATCTTAAAGAATTTCTATTTATTAAAAAAAATTCTTGGGAATAAAAATTCATTTTTGTAGTGTAGGTATAATTACTATTTTTTATGGATTGCAATATTATTTTTCCACTGTAACTTTATGGTTAAAAAATTAATTTTTGACTTCTTTCCATTACAAATCTAAAAATTGCATGCTTATTTTAATTTAAAAAAAAAAATGATTTTATTTGACATGATTATAGTGCAAAATTTAGATTATGATAACATAGATTACATAATTTTTTATAAATGATGTAGTTTTTGATTATTTAATTATATGTTATTACGTTTTTAAAACAGAAAACAGTACCTATAATATAGTCTTGCTTATTTAATTTTTGTAAAACATTTTTTTAATCATTTTGATTTTATTATTTAAATTTATATAGATGATTCAAATTATTAAATTATTTTTTATGTAATTTTGATTGTAGTTAAGGTTTATAAAACTATTATCTGTGTTGATATTATTTTGAAACAATATTTATGTTAGAATTATATTGCTCATTTATTATAATCATGTGAACATAATATTGAACAGCATTCCTTAAAAGGATTAAAGAAATCCATATTATAATTTAATTTGTAACTTGAAAGAAATTATTCAAAATATGTTAAATACCTACCCAAAATTTAACTAAATTACCTGTGTTATAGTAACTAATTTGATATTGTAAAGTTAGTGTGAGATATTTTGTGTCATTTATTTTTATAAATTAATAATCTGCTATTATTATTAAATAATAAGCATCATATTTTATGAGTTACTAAAAAATTGAAAGTAATTATCAATCAATAACTGATAACAATTAACTGATCATTTTAATCACTTTATACACATTTAATATATCACTTACTAGATAATTGTGTGGTATTTTGAATTTAATAGTATATAGTTGACATTAATAATTAAAATATTAGATTAGAAAACCATATAAAAAAAACTTACTATCAATATTAAAAAAAAAATCTAGATACATCTAAAATAATCGTTATTGAAATTACAACCAACATTTATTGTTTTAAATTATCACATGCACACATAATTTATTATTGTATAATAACTTAGTTAATTAGCTAACTGTTTATTTTTCAGTTAAATTTAATACTTTTATTTTCTTTTAATACAAAATAAAATGATTCATTTTAAAGTGAATAATCATATACATTAATTGTAGAAACTTTTTTGATTATTTAATATTTTATAAACGAATAAGCATCAAGTATTTAAAAACTCAAGAAGTAACAGTTGTTAATATATAAACAATATTATATTTACTTGTAGATTAATGTTTACATTAAAAATGTTTGTACACATATTAATGCATTAACAATATTAATTTTATTTTGTGGGTAATTTTATTGACTAAAATATTATATTTATATTTTCTATCCATAATGTAGGTTTGGACCAAGACAAGTGTCCATCATTTTTCTGCTAATTCCGAACAAGAAATGAGTGACTGGATATGTGCATTGCAAGCAGTGGCGTTTAGAGATAACGTATCAAGGCAAACAATTGAAGAAGACAATGATTTGTATTGTTCCTCAGGTGATGGTAAGCAGATAATTTTGTTCTTTTTAATTTATCATAGGGCAATTCATGATGTTTAATAATATTATTTTATACTATTTTTATAGCTGGCGTGTTTAGTGTGAAACTAATATCATCTGATGCAAGTGAAAGGTGCGGATTAAGAGAACAAACATATACTTTAGTTGTCACGCCTGTCGCTTTACAGTTACGAGAATCTGATGAAAATGATACACTTCTTCTAACATGGCCATATCGATTTATTCGGAGATATGGCTATAGAGTTGGTAGATTTACTTTTGAAGCTGGCCGGAAGTGTGCTAGTGGAGAAGGTGTGTTTCATTTGGAACATTCAAACCAACAGGAGATATTTCGATGCATCTCAACAAAAATGAAAGATATGAAAAAATTACTGAATAATGGTGGTTCAACTTCTATTATGTGTGGTGATAATCAGTTTCGAGCTGCTTTGTCAATGATGGCTCGTTCTCGAAGCCCATTACCTCCATCGCCCACCAGCACACTTCCATTAATTTTGGATAATGACATGAATAGCTTTTCATGTGCAGCCAAACCTTTAATGCCACTACCATCATTATCAGCCGCTCCCACACAACCTCCTCCTCCCCCTCCATTAAAACCAAAACCAAAGGCAATTTTTTCCAAAAAACTACCAACTCCTCTTATCAATGAACCTTACTATGAAACCAAAGAAATGGAATCACCAGATGCAGCCTATGAGGACGTCCAAGACAGGAATGATGCCTGGAGGACAATGGGTCTAGATGACTCAAATCATTGTCCCAATTCTTACGCTTGTAATACTGTGATACCTGATGATGGCACTGAAAATTATGATCATCTACAACATTTTGGTTTTATAACTAAAACAGCCCCAGGATATAAACAAATTCACCCTATTGCTTCAACCACTAAACACAAACCCTACGTGAAAGCAGATACTGTTATCATGCCCGCTCGTAAAGCAGATGACTCACACTACGGATATGGCACTATTAACAAAAAAAATTCAATGGAAGAAAATCGCTCAAATAACGAGTCATTAAAATCTGTAGCGCACAACGAATTGCAATATGCTATGGTATTCAAACCTAACAAGGTCTAGTCTGTTGTTTTTTTTTTTTTTTTAGAATTTATGAAAATCAAATTTCAATATTATATATTTTAGTATCCTATTTCTTTTTATATGAAAAATCAAATATTTATCAAAACGACTTTTTCCTAGGATTTTACCTAATATGTTTTGTTGCGTATTTAATGATAACATCACATTTAGTAGAATTGTTTTTACTTTTTATTTTACACTTTAATTTTTAAAGCCGCCTTAAGTTTGTTTTATTTAATTTTTAACAATCTTTAATTATTATTTCAAATGTGCAATAAGTAATTGCAGTGAAGGTCGTTTATGGCATTTTAAATATTAAGTTAGATTTTATATAAATTTGTTATAAAATTATAAAAATGAAATAAAAACAAATTTTTAACCTCCAAAAAAATTCAATGTTTAATCATCCATGTAAATTATATATTTGAATATTTGTTTTTAAATAATTGTTGATGAATCTAAAATTTTATTTTATAAAAATGTAATCAAAATTAATTTTATGAATTGTTTTATCATAATTAAAATGTTTATTTTTTTTAGTCGTGACAATACTATTTTTTTTATGATGTAGAACAAATTATAAATGTAACATAACACTATAACAGAAGAATTAATTGTTGAGATATAGTTTTTTTTGATTTGTCAATGTCATGATAAACGATTCTCCCTGCAACTAAAATGTGTTAAAACTGGCCATATATAGTTTTATGAATTTAATATACTTAATTTGGGGTTGTCATTTATTTAAAATTTACAACTGTAATTCTTTTATAAAAGGTATTCCAAAAAATATTGTTCACTGTATTGTTGTAAGTCATTGATACATATTATATGGATTTGTAAATTTGAATGAGAAAATCTTAAATAAGTATATAAAGTACTATATTTTTCTCAAAAAAATCAATGGTTAGTATGTGGAAACCCTGAGTTTTAAAAACGTCATAAATGACAACCCTAACTTAATCTATTAATGTAAACTTTAATTGATATTTAGACAAAATATGTATAAAATATTTATTTTTGTATAATACAGATAATGTCAAAATTAAACATTGTTTATTTTATTTTAATAAATATTACTTTTAATTAGTGATGTTATGAACAGTTTGTTTTTTGAACCCAACCAAACCCAACCTTGGGTTTGGAATCGAGTTCGAAAATCAAACCCGAGAAATCTCATTATTTGTTAAAGTGATACAAATATTGAAGTGTTCAATAATTCAATGAAATTTAATTCATTGGCAAATAGATAATGGTTGTATTTTCCCAGTATTTATCGCCTGTTATAACCAGTATAGAATACAGATAAGTTACCGACAGACACATTTTTAAGTTTGGTTCCTGTTGCACTTAAATATCTATTGTATAATATTAAATATACTAGGAACATGAGTTTGCAGTGAACGAATGTTTTCCAAAGCTGGCCAAGTAATACAGATAGAAGACAAAAACTGTCACCTCAATCAGTGAAAAAACTTGAGCTTTTACTTGACAATATTATATAATTATTAATTGTACATAGTTATATTAAATATAAACTTTTTTTAACTACATAAAAATGTACTAGCAAACTTTTAAAATCAAATCACAGAATGAAGATTTTCAATATTGCAATGAGTATTTTACACGTACCTATTTTTAATTTTTGAATCTTTTGACTTTTTTAAAGTTCGATTCAAGTTTGATTAAATATTTTAAAAGTTTAGTTCAGTACGGGTTTGAATAAAAATGTGTGGGTTTGATAATTTTAGAAAAAGTTCAATTCAACCTTAAAAATCTGAGCTCGTAACATCACTGCCCTAAATAGATGGTAGGTACAAATAAATATGATGAAAATTTGTCAAGCAACAACATTACAATATTTGAACACAGATCAAATTTATAGATATATTTACAAAATATTTTTTTTTAAGTGATAAGTCATAATTGGGCTGAAATGCTGTTTGAAACCATAATAATGTATGGTATTATGTTACGCAACTATTAATCTAAACAAACCAACTCACACATAATGGTAACATTATAATATCAAACAGTACTATAAAAACTGTAAACAAACCGTGGTAGGAACTTTGGGGACTATTTTTTTATAGTAGTATTTGTTCGTATCTCAATCATTATAGTATTAAATTTATGCTTAGGTACCTGTTTAATTTATCCACAGATCATACTCAGTGAAGGGTCCTAATAGTAGGTCATATTGAGTTACAGTGACATTCTAAATTCATAATTCGTGTTTTCAATGAGTGATAATTGGGCAATTAATGTAAGGAGAAATGTTGGCATCTTGTGTAGTTTTTACACAATTGTCTAGGGGAATGATAAATGATGTTTTTTGTTTTTAGTATAATCAAATACTTCTATAAATGGCTTATACCTATTAAATAAGAATTAAATAAACATTAATTTTATGAATTGGTTTATCTTACTTAAAATTTTTATTATTTTAAGTCAAGAAAAAACCATATTTTTATAATATGGAACAAATTATAAATATAACATTGTATATTTAAATCATAATTACTCGTTGAGTTCATTTTTCTTGCTTTTTGAGTGTCATTGCTCGTAGTTTGTTAAGAATTTTCATGGAAATTAAAATTTATTAAAACTAACTAAATAATTGTATATACTTGTATTGTATTAATACATTTAATATAATTAGTCTAGGGTAGTCATTTATTCATTTTAATTGTTTTGTGTTATGAGGTGTAAAGGAAACTGCTTTCATTTACTATCTTAATAGCCCAAAAGGCATGATTGTATCGCTAAAAACCTGGGTGGTCACCCATTGCGCCACAACACCCCACTTGGATTGCCATTTATTTATAATTAACAACTGTAACACGTTTTATAAAATGTATCACAAAAAATAATAATGTGTATTATTTTCTTGTAACAAGTTGATAAATATTTTGTCTTTAGTGAATTTACATGATAAAATCTTAGATAATTATTAAATAAATAACTATATTTTTCTTAAAAAGTCTAGGATTATTGAAAACAAGAATTTTTTTAATTGAATAATAAATGGCAACCCTAATTTAATATATTAATGAATGACAAGTGTGAACTGATGTTTAGACAAAATATGTATAAAATATTTATTTTGTATAATACAGATAGTATAATAATTTAATAAATTTATTTATTTAATAATATGAAATATTATCTATAATAAATGGTATATATAAATAAACTGTTCTCATGGTACTTCAATAATAGTATGTTTCTTTTTTTTACATAAAAATTATTTATATAATAATATAATACACCAGGAACATTAGCAATCATACAACAGTCAATTATTTAAAATTAATAATGGTAAGAATAAAAAGATGTCTATAATAATTTCTATCTAAGATATTTCTATTAAAACAGTTGGTATGAAAATATTCATTATTAATTAAAATTCCTATAAAATATTCAACAATTAGGAGTAAAATTGTAAAAATTACAACAGTGTCACAAAAGTAACGAGGCAGACCGATAGTACATATAATTTATTACCAACATGTTCAGTAAAATGATATTCAAATTTTATAAAATAATAATAATAATAATAATGCTTATAATTAATAACTGTATATCACTTATAATGTAACAATAATAAATAAGAGGTAACTCTAACAGTAATATTAAAAAAATAATAAGAAAATGCCTTACACATTAACAAATTTAGACCAATGCCATCTTAATAGATTTAATAGGTACATACTGCAAGAGAAAACAAGTCATCCCAAGTAAAAAGTATAGCAATTTTAAATGTTTGTTCGATGATCATTTATGTAGAGGGCTAAATGTAAGTTGTTCAAAGTCACGTACCACATCGTTGAAAGATTCTTCTGTGTTCCCATGTTCAGAGTTCTTAATTTCTTCATTTAAACGGCTAAGTTTGAGCCTAACAGAAATGATTACAAAATTAAACTCACAATCAAGTTGACAATTAAATTAATATGACAAGTATTGTTTATTTAATTTAATAAAAATAAAGTTTACATAGTGGATGCTATGAAATATGTATACAAAATTACATACAAGTTACAATTTTTATTAATCTGAATTATCCTTGTCTTTTATTATAATATTTTAAATAAAATATGCATAAACTATGTTAAGTTTAACTCGTAAAACATATAAATTATATAAATATAATCTATAAAAGAAACATTCAGAACTAAAAATTGTTTAATTCACAAATTTCAATTTTCAACAAAAATATAATAATAAATAAATAAATAATGATATTTTTGGGAATACTGTATAATTGATTTAAAATTCCTTGTTAATATCTATTTAAAGGAAAATACTCCTTACGGAAAGATTTTTTTTATTTGACTATGTAATTAAATGCCATACTAGTACATGTATAATTTAGTAACTGTAAGATCCACATAATCTTAATTGGTCCTTAGTTATGACTTATTACTCATTATTTACTATACATTACTCCGTATCAAATAATATGTCTTAGTAATTTAAAAATCTACAACATCAACTCATATAGATGCGAAAATACTATTTAATTTTAATTAAGAGTAATTTATAAAATATCTTATATATATACATTATGATAACTATTAGAAATTCCCAGATGCTTTTATAATTGTTTAATATATGTATACAGTATAAAAATGTCAAAACTAACATAATGTTAAACATAATAAATTAATAAATAATTATATAAATACTTACAATGTCACAATATTTGCATTGGCCTTTTTTATAGCTACTTCTAAGGGTTCAACATTATCACGATCTCGGAGGTATTGATTCGCTTTGTGTTTTAGAAGAAGGCATACTTGTGCTGTGTGATCTAACAAAACAAAACCTTTGATAAATACAATATAATATTTAAATATATCATTTTTTATTTTGTAATTAAATTTTTTCAATTGTAGAATAACTAAATTGGTTAGTTTTAACAATCAAATAATAAAATTACGGGTGAATCGCATGTTATTTAAAAAAAAAAAAATTATTAGAAATAAGAGTAAATATATTTTTCGACATTAATAAATTCACTATTCATTCCCACTGGAGAAATCTCAACACCAAACTCAATAAAATTAAAAACAACGTCTACCTATGGTCAAATCTTGAACTAAATAGAAAAGATGAAACTGTAATCAACCAACTTAGAATTGGACACACCCACCTAATCTACAGTTTCCTGATGAAAAAATACGAACCCCCACTATGTGACTCATGTGTCGTTCCATTAACGGTAAACCATATATCATCATCGAATGTCAAAAATACCAACATTTCCGCAACCAATTTCACATCTTCGAACAAATTTGCCAATCTCTAGGTTCCAACCCAATTGATGTAAGAAACCTAATCTTATTTCTTAAAAAATCTCAATTATATAATTTAATATAGTATCTATAATTTGTTAAAAATATTAAAATGTAAATACCATTAATGTACATACTAATGACCTAGCTTTCAATGTATTTTTGATCAATAAAAAAAAAAAAAAATCACTATAAATTATTCATTAGAAATAACCTAACCAATATAATAGTTCATATGTATATAATACAGTTCATTTAAGCTTTCTATGATTTAATTCATAAAAACAATATGATAAATAATGTATTAAATTTAGAATAGAGAATTTTAATTTTGATTTGATTGACTGTTACAGATGCCACTGATGAGTAAAATCAGAAATTTAAATATTATTAAATACTAAATGAAAACAGACAAGTTTAAATTAATATTAGTATTTTATACTATTATTGATATATATATCAAATAAAAAAAAAATATATATTTACCTAATTTTGTTGCAAAAAATAGTGGAGTTCGGCCATCATAATCTTGAATGTTTATATCAGCAGCATTTAGAATCAGATATTCACAAGCCATTACTGATCCCTAAAAATTACAAATGAGCCAAAGTGGTAAAATATTACAAATATAACATATTACAATTGAATGGCGTTATGCAGAAAGCAATCAACACATACAAATTTGAAAATCAAGCTATCAAGGTATTTGTTTTATTAGGTAGAAAATGTTAGATTACGCATATTGTTAAAAACAACCAAACCACTATTAAAGTGTAATGCTATCTATCAATGCTTCAAAAACTACTGAATGATAAATAATAATAAAAATAATAATATCAATTATTGTTGAATAGATCAATAAGGCATGGTTTTGTTATTGTGGTCAAACTATGAAAAATGTACTATCATAACAATCCAAGCGGCTTGGTTGCTTTCTGTAGATTTGATAAAGATTTTTATCATTTTACATAAAATATATTAAATATTAAAAAAAAAAAAAATGAATTTGTTGGCATTTGTTTTCAAATAAATTTAGTTTCTTAAGTTTTAAGTTAATCAGCTTATCAACATATAAACGGTATTTTTATAATAATTTTAATTTAATATTTAATATTTAAGTCCCTTAAAAAAGGCACTTGCAATAACTGTGATTCATTAAAAGTGCAAATTAATAATGAACTAAAAGTAACAAAAAAAAAAAACAAGTTAACTTATACATAAAGAACACTTAAGTTTAAACGAAAATGTTTCGCACAGGCTCTATTAAAAATAGATTTAGAAAAAGCAAAAGAAAATGAACATTTTCAATGTATTACAATATATAACATTGTACAACAGAACCACTCCATAGACAATCAACAAATATCATTTTTTACAAGACAACTCTGGCTTTATAATACAGGTAATTTCAGTAGTAAAGATAATCAAGGCTATTGTTATGTATGGTTTGAAGGACTAGCTGAAAGAGCAGCTCAAGAAGATGGCTTAGTTTGAGAAAACACATTAAACAAAATTTAAGTCATTCTATTAAAGAGCTAGTTTTGTGATCCTATTCATGTGGGAGGAGGGAAATAGGAATATTAAAATAGTTCCATGAATGAAGAGACTTTTTAATATAACTGCACTTGATACACGTGATTCCCGGGTTTTTGGCTTTCGCCTACGATCACACGGTCCGCATGTTAGCGCTAGGCGCTATTCGCGGGCCGAGGACGTACGGGAGCGACGCCGGCAAGCCGGACGATCGGTCCCGGGTCGTCTATGGACCACCAGCACCGGCCGAAGCCGTACCTTTTTGAGGCCGGAGAGACCGAGATCTCTTTGGGTCCGACCCCCCACTAGGTCCAGTGGTTTGGGTTTCCACTATCTTCACGCTGGTCCCACAGCCACCACGTTTCAGCCGATGTAGGCTCCTCAACCTTGAGGGGCACTGAGTCCCGGACGGCAAGCCGGACGGGCGTACAGTGGGGCTCCCCTCTCCCGTGGCACCGACTAGGTTTCAAGTTGACGTCAGTAGGTCAACCCGGTCCCCATTAATCAAGGCACCTCCCACTATTTTGGCTTCCCAGGCCGGCTAGTGGTGGGCCAGGTCTGCACTTGATACAATAACATTGGGGAATATTATTGCATGCATTTAATCTAATTTTACTGGAAATAGTGTCACCAATGAAGATATTGGTGGCTATAACGAATCATTGGATTTTGAAATTAAAACTGATTAAATAAATTTACTAACCATTTTTTTGTTTTTATTCATTTTAGGAATTTTATAGCATTATTTGTTTTCTATTGTGTTTTTTAATATTAAAACTCAAGAACAAATTTAGTTTTGATAATTGTGTTAATAACTATAATTACTAGTAGTCAAGTTGTTACTTTACTATTGTTTTTTTTTTTTTTAACTCAAGAAAAGATTTATTTTTAATTATTATTAGTCAAGTTCTTAAATTTGTTGTTGTTTTTCTTAATTACTTAAGTGTGTACTTTTTATTAAAGTATAATAATAATATTATTAATAAAGTTTGAATTTTATCATTCCATATTTTTACATTGATCATAAGCCAACCGACATAAAGCAACCATGCCACATTTTTACATGAATCACAAAACAACCAACCCCTATAAGTATTAAACATATTAATTCTATCAGAAATATATCACTGCTATTGGTAAGTAATTAAATATATACATTCAATACATTAATTAAGTTAATTTGGAAATATATCATATGAGATGAAAACAAATTAAAAAAAATTATTTTCTAAAACTTAAATTTTATCCAAATATAACATTAATGGGCTGGTTGCTTTCTACATAACACCATTCAATTAAAATTTAAGAATATACAGCAAAGTCTAAATGAATCTTACGCTAAGAATGGCTTGGAAAAGACAAGTTCGTCCACTATCATTAGGATTTTTCCAATTTTTGTCTGCTCCAATCGCTATAGCATGACACATAACAGGCAAGTTGTGAGCTGCCGCAGCTCGATAAAGCAACATGTCTGGTCCTAAAGTAGACATATCTTCTTCTCCAACTATAAAAATAATGAAACAATATTATTTCTAATAAAATATAATATATAAAACTACTAACCATCTATTCCATCATCGCTGAGAGTAGAATCATCATCACTGCTTATAGCATCAATAGATATATTTCCAGCATTGCCATCAAATATCATAACATTATCTTTTTCTTCATTCTTTTGTGTAGAATTATTTTGGGTTGTTCGTCGTCTTACTTTACGAACACTCCATTTTCTCGAATCGTATTTCTCCAAAACTAATTCGTTGTTAGGTAATGGTTTAACAAATAGACGATCTACATATTTATTTCGTATCCATTGTTCACGAACAGAGCTACAATTGATTAAAATGAAATATAACAATAATTCATCATAACTATACAGTAATCAGAATTAATCAACTGACTCTAGACATTTGGCAGAGGCACGTATAACTGTATCAGGAACATTGTATTCATACACATCATTGACAACAGAATTTCCAACTTCAGCTAAAACTTTTAAAATTTCTGGTTCCCAGTCATCAAGTGTTAATGAACGGACTTTACTATAATGAACTCCAAGGCTTCGATGAACACCAGAACATTCTAAAATAAATATGAATAATTTATATTTTTAAATGTAATAAGAATTCCATGTATCATGGAAACAAAATACAAATTAATTTTTTTGCTAATTGTTATACTTTAATTTTTTGTTTACAGATTTTTAAATATATAAATTTTATGTATAAAATATTGATATAATTACAACCTACATGCATATTTTTAACAATGTTTAAATACTTACCGATACATAATGTTATGCCCAAATTTATGCTTGCCCAGTTGGGATTAGGTGCTTTGCAGTCACAGCATATTTCATTACCAGGAATTTTAACCAATAGTTCTAATGTCCTAAAAACAAAAGTATATAGTTTAATGGAACAAGAGTAACTTCACAATAGTTAATTGCTTATTAAAAATAGACAATATAACTACCTAGGTTTTTGAACTTTATTTGAATTCTTTGATAAACGATTATTTAAACTATATGAGTCATTGGCCATTTGATTATTTCCAGAAGGCTGACTAGTATTTCGTTGATCACTATGCTGTATAGCAGCACCAATTCCTTCCTGTAATGCTTTTATCCACAATGTGTATACATATTCAGAATCAGCTTGTAAGATGTGACTTCTACAAAAAAAAATTTTAATTGACTATTTACTTGTTTAATTCAATTACATACTATCATTTTAAATACAAAATAATAATTACTTTGTTGGTGATAAAACTTCAAAACAAAATCTTCGTTCATTATCATTAGCTGGTTTAACAGAACAAATTCGTAAATCATCTTCCATTATGGTAAATGAATCTTCTCCTGAAACATTATTTTGACAAAAATGTTAAGTTGACATTATTGAAGTCTTGTCTTAAAGATATTATTTCCACCATATTAATCTTGAATATTAATTGAAAAAAACTACAGATTTGTGAATATTTTAAATTTAAATCTATAAAGATACAAATAAATATAACTCAATAAATTATGTTAAATTGAACACAAAACTATCATATTATGAATAAATAAACATAGAAGGCAAATCCCTACACAAGGTGCGTACTGAATTGCCTATTTTCTAAACATATTTTAATTTCATAATTTATTTGTTAAATATGTTTTGTACAAATGTATAGAAATTTAAATAAATTAAATATCTAAATAGGTTTACAAGTTTTAAGTTAAAACAAAATTATTATCTAATAAAACAAAAATTTATTTTCCTAGTACTTAAATCATTAATTTCCCTCACAATTATGTATTAGTAATTCCAGACAAGAAATAAACATATATAAACTATAAATATGATGTTATAAAAATTACAAACCAGTTCTTTTACGGTATGCTAACTGATTGTTCTTTAAGTAAAACCATCGACGATTCCATGTTTTAAAGGCATTGCTGGTTCGTTTGTACAGGTAACCTTCAATGCGAGTAATATCCTTAGCCTTGGTATCATTTTCACAGTCATCACCATTATTCACCATGACAGTATCAAGACTTTGATTTCAAAAACAGTTAACTTAAAAATTTGTTTTCATTCCTATTTGCACAATGAACTTTAATATAAATTTAAAAAAATTCTAACCTGTCAACTAGTTTGTGATTTTCACTAAATTGTTTTTCCATTTTAGTGGCCTCTTTAGTCATCAAATCTACTTCTTCGTTCTGCTTTTGTATAAAACTTTGTAAATCTTCAGTCAGTGAAAACCCTTGATGAAAATATGTACTCCATGCTTGAATATATGATAATAACTAGAACAAAACAATTATAATTATTTTTTATATGTACTATTCAAGAATACAATTTCATGAAAAAAGAAAAAAATTATGTTGGTACTTACAGTAGAAAAAATTTCAGGTTTTTTTCTAGCTAAAAGCATTGTAATACAATGAACATGATCTAAAGCAGCATGACGAAAAGTAGCCCTTGTTGATGCAACCTGACTAAATAATTCTTCAGCTTCATGTGGACGTGATTTTAAAACTTGAGAATTCCTTAATAGTATTGCATCAAGTTCAGATGCTGCCTTCTCAAATACATGCTTTGACTCTTTACTGGCTTTAATATCTCTTTAGAAATTAATGTTTAAAAAAATGTAAAATTAATGTTATAGAAAAATATATTTTATACTAAAATCTTACTCTTTAACAAAAACAGTTAAATTATTCAAAACAGTTTTTGTAGCTTGATCTAGGAATGTTGTTAAAAATTTATTCATTTCTTGAAGAGTATGAACTATTTTATTTAAGTTTTTAGTTGATGAGGTATCATCACGGAAACACAGTCCAATTTCCCATAGGCTATTAGCAAATAATGATTGTTGGCTAACATACGTCTTTCCGGAATCAATCATTAAACTGCACACTTTTACAACCTATGCGAATAAAATATAATGTTAATTTATAAGACAAGAACTTAATTTAATATCAATAGTTTAAATTAATTAGGTATATCCAATAAAAAAAAAAAATGTATTTTCAAAATATCATTCAAATAATAAAATAGTATGAAATTTGTTTGAATTCATAACTACCAAGATAGTTATTATATTTACCTTTTCTAATCTATGTTCCAACAAATCAATATTAGACTCATGGGAGTCCAGCTGTGATCTGAAAAATATTAGATTCAGTTTTATATTAATGAATTTAAATTGATTATCAAAAATGACAAAGATGTATATGACTTTGTATTACTATGGATAAATACTACTGGTGTAAATTAATTTTAATTAAGAAATAAGTGAATAACCAACCATACAAATGGAGATAAATAAAAAAATAAAAATTGGATATCATTAAAAATAAATAATAATATTATCAATTTACTACTACAATTTTATTTGGTGCTATTCTCTGAATTTTAGTAAATTTATAACAACCTAGGTTTTGAACAAATAGGTACTAATTCAAATTCTAATAATGAATAATTTTCAACAAAAACTCAATATAGGTAAATATAATCAAGTTGTAATCTATTTCCACCATATTTATACCACCCTTCATGTTTGAACTTGCAAATACATGTAAATTAAGATGTTAAACTATATAAATGCAACTACATAAGTATTAGCTAAAACACCGATAGATAGTAGGTACACTCAGGCCCGGCTCAAGGGGTAGGCGATATAGGCCTACGCCTAAGGTGGAATTTAACATTTTTGTACATTAGATAATTTAAAAAAAACTCCTTACTTATATCAAATCGTGTATAGTGAAAAATAAAAATCAATATAAAAATATAAAATTTGGTCAGTATGAACCGACAAGTGACAAGATCATTTAGTGGGCCTTGCAATGATTTCAATTGAGAAATAATTGGCCTATAATATGGACATGGAAGAAGTTGTATCTGATTTTGCTAACGCAAAAGAAAAAAAGTCAAGTTTTAATACAATGTTAACATTTATATTATGTTTTTAATAACGATTATATTATAATACAACTATTTTTAAATTGTTTTTTTTTAAATAAAATTAGTAGGGATTTACTTGTCTTTAAATATATCAATCTAATAAATTATTAACTTTATACAAATAATTATAATGAACTCGGAACTAACTATATTTTAGTAATGTTTATGTGAAATAATATTTGATTTAGTATTTACTTGTATAAGGGGAGGCAAAACTTAAGTTTTGCTAGGTGTGTAAAATTGCTTGAGCCGGGCCTGGGTACACAAATCTTTTACTTTTTATTTATATGGTAGGTACGCACATTCATAAGTCAATTCAATAAAAAGTGTATTGCTAACAAATTACAATATAAATAAATAAACCACTATTTAAATGGCTGTATAACCAATTTTAAGGTTTCATCAAAATGTTCTGAAATATATAGTCAAAAAAGTAATTCAAAATCAATTATTTTATGGATTATTCAGTTAAGACTCCTGTTTTTTATCACCAAAAATTACTGGTCTATTTGGTTAACAAAAAATATTTAAAAAAAACCATTTAGGTCAAACTAAAAAATGCATGTAAGTCAATATATTAATAGATTATTCATAAAGAGGTCTTTTGTTTTAGTTTTCTTTTTTTAGAAAGTATTAAGTTCTATTGTATAGAAAAGTGACCCGAAGATAGAAAATGACCACAACTTCGGAAGCCATAATTCCGAATGGGTCTGATTACCAACATATTTATTGATTTTGATAGACTAATGTAAAAAATAACTGTATTGTTAAGTAAAATGATAACTTTTAAGACATATATGGTCTCACATAGTGTCACAGACATATACACATTTTAAGTAGGTAGGTATAACAGAATTAATTGATTTTTATAGTGTTTTTAAATTAAAACCACAGAAATATGTATTCAGTTTAAATATATGCTCATTATTGAGGCGGCTGTGCCTTTTCTACTTGCATTAAAAAAATACATAAATTTAGAGACAGGAAAAATGAGAAAAAAATCAAAATTAAAAAATTAAAAATCTCTCTACCACTACAAATACCTATGCTTGATAAGTTTATAGATAAGCAAAATTTACCTAATGTGGAATGTTCCGTCGTGGCAATATTTAACTAATTAATTAATTAGACCAATTTAATAAGAAGCAATATGGTTATCATGCAACAAAGTACTTTAATATCATGAGAAGAGTGATTGTTTCCGGAGGGCCTTCAGAAACCTTTGCTTCTGGAGGAGTGGAGGCCCTTCGGAAACTGTAACTTTCGAGCGTTGTACAATAGGACAACAGTACCTACTGAAGGTCTTTCACAGGGAAAAAGAAGACGCGAGTCGGGAGGGGACGTGCCAGAGACAAGACTGTTAGTAAATCGTGAACTAACCTGAACTTGGGCGAGTCCTGCAGACAGTCGTTCACAGAAATAGTTTGCATGGTGACTCGAGTGTGTGTGTGTGTGTGTGTTACTTCGACGGCATAGGGTTGTATAGTGACGAAGACCACGGCGGCGGGTCCTCTAGGCGATCATCGGGCCGGCGGACGGCTGTTCCTGTCGCCAGGAAGAGGGTAGCTGCGGTGGCAGGGCGAACACTGCGACGTGGAAATACCGCGCGAAAGGGGCGGGTGGGGAGGCTGGGCCCGGTGTTCACGCGACGACGACACGCTGGAACGCGACGGTGGCGAACTGTGGGCCACTACGACGCGACCGCGGGGCACGCACGCGAAATCGATCGCCAGGGGGGTGGTAGCGGTGGGGGGACACCCGCGGAATCGAGACGTGTCGGAGACGAGGACTGCCGGGGCGACGGCCGTGTGTGTTCTGAACGCGCCGGGAGGTACGCGAGGCACTTTCGGAGCGGTGCGAACGGAGGAAACGCGGCTCGACGGGACGTCGTCGTCGTCGTCGTCGTCTGACGGCTGACGCACAAACGCACACGGACGCGTACTGATGGCTGACGGGCGCGCGCGCGCGCGCGCGCGCACACACACAAACACACCCAGCCGCGGCGGCCGTACACACGCGCACGGTCGAGTCGGCAGAAGGTTACGGGGCCTCGTGTCCGCGCGCCAGTGTGTTGTGTATACTCGTGCGCGCGCGCGCGCGTGTGTGTGTGTGTTGTATATACTCGTGTATACTTGTGTCGGTGTGCGCTCGTTGCAGATAACGGGCGCGACACCGAAGACACCCCACCCCCACTGCCCGTCACCGACGGATTATCACACCGCCCGCCCCCGCGCGTTATACACACGAGTCACGACTCTTTCTTACTATATTATATATTCCTACTACTACAACTACAACAACTACTATTACTATTACTATTTACTACTACTACTACTATAAAAAAAATATACTGCTGCTGCTTTACAGTTTACACCCGTTTTGCGGTGTACACTATTATTATTATTATTATTACTATTATTATTGTTTCTACGCTTTGCGTCGCCGACGGCGTCAGTATCGTATTATGTGTATGTTTATAATTCATTTTCCTCCTTTTTCACACGACTTCGTATTATTTCATTGTAGTTACGACAGTCAAGACACACACGCGCGCGCGCATGGCGATCGCGCTCACATTAATACGTCGGTTATTGCTTACTATGACGCATCACAGATCCTTACGAAGTTACTAACTAAAATGTTATGTGTGTTGTGTATGCCGCGCGCGTGCCCCGTCCGTTGGTGGCGAATTCGCGAGAATGCGAATCGCAACACATGACGATTGTTGTTGCCCACTATAATGACTACATGGTCTAGGACAAGGAATAAAAATGTGCGTTGTACAAAGTAACAATTTTGTAGAGATCACCGGGTTAAACATTTATATGGACAGGTGATTTGATAAATAATGCGAGTTTAATTTTATTTTTAAATTATCTGTAACAGACAACAGTACTTAAAAGAACATACAACTAAGTTACCACCAACATACTGTTGGTACATTCTTGGTTTGAGAGAGACTTAGAACTCTAAAAGTTAAAAATAAATATTTAGCCATTCTTGGTTTGAGAGAGACTTAGAACTCTAAAAGTTAAAAATAAATATTTAGCCCCCTGTTTATTTGATTCACCCTTAGGTACAATTATAAAGTGCTGTGCTACAAATGATTGTGTTTCAAAGTGTTATTTGTATACTTCTTTCAATTCATAATCTATTTTAATTTTAATATTGTTAAATAATCATTTTTTTTAGTTGAAAGTTGTTAAAAAATGCACAAAAATTATTTTTATAAAAATCTTTTTTTTTATATTATTTTATTGTACATATTTTTCTTATTTGAATAAGTAAATGTGCTTGATTAGATATTTGTTAAAAAAAAATTGTTACAGTTACAAATTTATACTTATAAAATATTGAAAATAAATAAATATGTAGTATTTTATTTCATTCAAAACTATCTAATGTACAATAGGTATATCGTATATAAATATTATAAAGTATAAATAAATTTAATTAAATTGAAACTGGCCGTAAATAATCAAATTTATAAAACTATTTCCTATATATGCTTGTATTGTATAATATAGTTAGTTGTTTATTTAATAAGAAATAAAAACTTCCTTTTTTATTTATTTGTAAGCTATAGTGAGTAAAAGAATTGGCTTTGATAACCGGTAAGTATACAATTCGAATAAAAAAATAGGATGGTCAGGACCCTCTCCCCAGTTATTATTCCAAATATGGACAGAACTTGAGATTCAACATGTTTGCAATTAATTAGTACTTAATTGCCTAATTTTGAAATTTTTTTCTTTTTTTTTCTGTAGAAGTCAAAATTATTCTTATAGGTTATGAGCTATGTCTAAAAAGTATTGCGAATTGCCGTAGTAATTATTTTAGTTCTTGAAAAAAAGTTGCTAATGGCTTATAAAGTGCTTTTTATGATCTGTAGACTGGGATGTATAGAGGTGAATTAACATCCTACGGTAGTCGGAAATCTTATAAAATAAATTGTATCGTACGAAAATTTAGATATTTTAATCTCTACTGGTCTGAGGATTTCTAGGATATTTTTTTAGGTTACTCATCTTTTAAACTGTTTATGATTGACAAGGTAGTCTTGAGCCGTTTTAGATATAGGTTAAGCCGGTTAAGGCAGGGATGGCGAACCTTATGATGATTGCATGTCGAATCAAAATTGTTGGTTTGATTTTTTTATTCATAACACATAAAAACAGGATTTTATTTGTTGTCACGTTTAAACTTTACAGTATTTACTATTACATATTAATATAATATAGTTTTAAGCATTAAAATAACGAAAAATTTAAGATATATATTTTAATAATTACAAAAATTAGTTTTTAATGAGGAATCTGTTAAGGCATTTTTCCAGCTAATGAATCAACCCTGGGAATATAATTAGTAGATTTTTTGTATTTTTGTATTTTTTGTTTATTTCAGTAAATTTTTTTGAAAGTGAAGTAAAAATTATGAACTATATTTAAATTGGCGGGTCACTGAAATTATGTGCGCGTGTCACGAAGTTAAGGAAGCCACTTCGGAACTACACCAGCAGGATCATCGAGAGCCACGTTGAGTCCCGTAGCAAGATTTTTTGCGAGATTTCCGCCCTAAAAGTTTCTTAAATAAACAAAAAAGAAAAAAAAATCGAAAACTTTGTATTTTTATATATGAATAAAATAAGTAAAAAACATCTAACATGGGTTGAATGATGGTTTCATTAAACAAAAAAATAAAAATAAAAATCAACTTATTTTTAACATTGTAATTTTATAAATAATTTACTTACTTCACTTTTAATTAGTTATAAATTGAAACTTAAATATTTTATTTTATGTTTAAGTTTTATTCATTAAAATTTCAAAAATACATTTTTTGTCGGGCAGAGTCTTTAATTACGCCACCATAATTAATTATTTTTGTATCTTACTTCATATAGCCAAAATAGCTAAACAATTTTATCTTTTCTGACCAACTGTGGTATCTGGCGTATTGATATAACATATTAGTAATATATTATATAGTACTCGTATTTTGCACATCTCATCATTTTGAAAAAGCATTTATCGAATTCATACCGATCTGTCTGGGCCATTCAGGAAGTCTAGGCTCTTAGGATAAGTCCCCAAGTGCCCTCCTCTAGTTGGGCCTGTACACCAGATCGGTTGAGGTGACGAGTCATCGTAAGTTTATGGTTTGAAAAAATTCTAAGTATATTTGAATAAAAGCAATGATAGAATGTCAACTTTTTTTTATAAATGTAGACCATTATTGTTATAAATGAACCTTTCCAAACTATTTTTTTGTTTTTATTGTACCCACGACCGATCATATTATGTAAATTGGGCACTTGATAATAATTACTTATTAAAAAACTACAAATAGTTATTATTTTATGTAGTTTATTAATTTTTTTTAATGGTCATTGTAAAATGTTCTAATGAGAACTCTTGATCGAAACTTCAATAGTTTATTTCATGACTTAACTAGAAAGTAGGTATACACATTAAATATTCCGTGTTTCTTTTCAATCACGAATCTCGATGACGAACCCGAAATCTAATTATTACGTAGATAAAAATTATCATTTGCTTTCGTAATTAAAAATCCCACAGGAAGCTCATAACATACGTTATAATATGTTTATACTCGATGTTCATTATAATAGACGGTAGAATACATATGAATAATAATGGCTGCTTTATTAAACGATTTTTGCAACTAAAGTTACTAGTACCTACTCTAAATTTATTTAGTGAATAAAAATGATTTACTTTCCTAAAAAACATAAAAAAAACTAGGTCATATCTTGGCAAAAAGTATAAAGTTCTTGTTTAAAATGTTCTGTGGTATATGAACTGAAGTTTGCGATAGCATTATGGTAAAGAATCACGAGCATATAAAATAAGCAAGAGAAAATATACGTTCTGCATTTAAATCAGTTGCCTAATATCGTTACAATGTACGGTTTATCGAAAATGTGTATAGGTAATATATTGTACCTATCTTTAAATCTTTCTGCATGGAATTTTTCGGTTTAATTTTATCTCACGAAAATATAAACACATATATCACTAATAAAAAGATTTAAAAAACATCATTGTGTAACTAATACATTCTTTGCTTCGCTCAGAATCTAAAATTGAAAAAGGAGCGTCGGACCAGGTGTATGTATATTGTATAACACAATTTACGATACGCGTATATACGTATTATGTTGGACGCTACAGCTTAGATAGACCCCCCGGCACATTTCATTAACACGGCGCATATAATATAAACTTTAAACAAACGAAGTCTTTGTTTTTTATTTTTTATTTTTTTGTATTATTATTATTTCTTCGAACAAACAATCCATTTTATGTTATCTCAAGTAAAATAACATGCACACGCATATTATACACACTAAAAAATTACAAATATGTACATTATAATATTATATCATTTATATTTTTAAAATTTTTAATCCCGTAAATATGTTTGATACCAACATAAAAAAACCGAGTCTTAATGACTAATAGTTTAATTTAATTTATAATATTATTCCTTTGATTGCCTCATTACTACATAACATTAACATTATCTACTTATCTATTTACTTCGTGGAACAAATAATTATATAGTGATCATTTTCACTTATTCAAATTTACGTGTCTAGATATTTATATAATGTTTAGCTCATACTAAAATCTAAGTTTCGAAAGCGTTTTTAAACTTAAAGCAAACCTTAATAATTATAATTATAAATATTTAAAATTGATTGAGATTATCATATAATTGGTAATAATTTGTATAAATTAGGTAAAAAAAAAATAATAATAATAAAAAAATAGATTAAACTAAATATAATAAGCACTTGGATAAAAGGTTTCAATGTAAATACGTTCAAAATATAACATATGCTGATAATTAAGGTGCGGATTTATATGTATTTAAAATTAAAAAATATGTACATTTACATGTATTTATTTTTATCAAAATATGTAATAAAAATATAAGATACGTAAAAAAAAGTTTTTATTCTTAAAAAAAAATTATAAAATAAGTACCTATAGGTACTTAAATATAAATTATATAACTACATTAGATTATTAACTTTAATTAGGAATACACTCAAATTAAGTATTTATTCGTAAGAGATCTTCTTCGTCGTCAACAAAATAATGTAGAATCATATACTTTTTTAGGTTGCCAAAAGTAAATTGACGTCGCAACGTTTAGGACGCAATACGATTTTATAGCGGCTAAAGAACCTTTCCACGTCGACGGATGTTATAGGAGCAAATTTAAAAGCCCCTAATTCAGAAAGACTAAATTCAAATGAAGATGGACTATGTGGAGTTGAAAATCGTGACTATTATTAAGATCAAATATGTAAAAATATGTAATATAAACATCAACCATAGCTTAAAATAATCGGATAGTCATGGAACATATTTCTATAAATGAATCATTCGAATATTATTATTTGCAATAAATATGTAAATACATACAAATCCGCTCTCTATTGGTACAACATATTATAACATTGGAAATTGTAAATTGTATAATATTTTTATCTGTTTGAATTAAAGGTATTAACAAGGTATACGTCCAACCGGCAACCGGTATAGTATTACATCGAGTCATCAAATAATATAAAATGTATTTATTTTATTATACTATACTTCTACATAATATGTTTATATGTTCTTATTTCGTACGATTATATTTATCGAAATGTATTGTTCAAAAATAAACAAGACACAGTAGGTGTTTAGTATAGCCAACGATGTAAATAATCGACTCTAGACTAGACTCGAATAGGCGGCGTTGGGTATTTTGTGGTTGCCAGTTTGTCATAAACATATTATGTATGATATTTGATCGATTTAAATCACGATTTGTTTAACCTGTATAGGTACATATTATCACATATTTATTATTGTTATAAATAATGATTACATTTTCTATTTTAATTGCAGCATATTGCACTTTGAACAATCATCCAACATTTTCTATAATTACCTACTTTGCATGGGTATAACTATGAATTACTAATAACTAAAAAAGAACTATTCAATGTAATACCAATAATTATTAATTATAAAAAAAAAATATTATTTTCTTTGAATACAATTTATAGACATGCAATGTAGTGCTAAGAAGTTTAAAAAAACATTGAAGCAAAGAATTCAGTGACTGACTTGCTTCCTAATGGCAAAAAGTTCCAACATATTGAAATAAAATAAAAATTTCAATGATTCCACAACCAATTTCTGTATTTGGTAGAGATGCGTATAGGTATAGGTATTATAGGTCTCTCATTACTTAGTTTCAGATTATTTCGTCTGAAAATTAAAATATTAACCTACCTAGTCTAAAATTGTTTGCTGATATGATTCTATAATATTTATATCAATAAACTTTTTCCTGAATGTTCTAAAAACATAATAAATTTCTTAAAAATAACTGATGCTTACATATAATAATCTAATATATTTACTATACAGGTTTGAATAAGATATTGAAAAAGCCCATGGAATACCTATAAAATGTTTTTAAATCCATATTTTATAAGATAAAGTTACAGAATATTAAAATAGGTATTTACTAATTTTTCTTTATATATTAGATTATATATATATATTATTTGTTTTCAATTCTCTTAAACCTTATCATATTTTAATTTTTTTTTAAAATTAATATAGATTATGTACTCTAATCTAGATAAGTCAGTTAGTCAAAAATATTTATCAACACATTTCCTAATGTACTTATATATGTATGATCTATGAATCGATGAATCACATTTTGTGCCAAAATCTTAATTTTAAGCACAAACACAGTAAAAAAAATCGTTTTTTTAATGGTTTCTAGACTATGCTTTGTTGCAATCTAAAAGCCAGCTGTCGGCAAAAATAATCTAGGGACAATTTTGGTAAACTATCATTAAAATATTGTCTTCTCCGTAACTGATTTAGTAGTTATAAATCATATTATTATAGATTCCAGTGATTTCACCTATGTTAAAAGCACGCATTGGAAATATTTGTTATTTTATTATGTTGTGATAGTATCTAAACTAAATTAAAAACCCTTGAGTAGTTCTTTTTTGAATGTATATTTAAAAAAATTAATTCATTTAAAACTTATAAATATCTGTGTACGTATAATTGCACTTTTAAAATGACACTTAAAAAAATATATATGATAAGGGATGAAGAGTTTACATTTGAATCGGTACGTAGAATATAATATGAAAATAAAAAACATGAAGAATTATAATTTATAAGTTACAACCAATTTAAATTTCGAGTCATTTATAACCCAACGACACCATTACGTGAACATAACGATAAATACGAAAATACGAATACCAGTCAAAGTTTAAAAATAAACTTAAAAGAAATCAGTCAACCAAGTAAAAATCGTATAATAATTTACGCTTATAAAAAAATCTTGACTAACGATTTTTGAAATTTTTTCAATATTGTTGGTTAAATTATGAGTTTGAATATGTTACATTTTTTGAACTTTTTGTAAAATATTAAAAATTTTATAATTATTATATAAAATTGTATGACTTAAATATAGATTAACTTTAACGAAACAAAGTATTTTCAAAGTTATATTTTTAGCTCAACAAATTACATTTTTTTTTTCAAACTTTCGTTAAGTATAATATTTATCGATATATACCATCAAAATGTGCTTGAAATTTCAAGTTACTAGTAACATTAATTTCCGAGTCATAACTAAATAACTGAAACCGATTTAGAAAAAGTATCGTTTATGGAGAATTTTGCCGTTTTTACTCGGTTTGTTGACAGTTTTTTTGCCTAGAAAAATTATCGAGAACAGAGAAAAATGACCTGTTTAACGTACAGCCTAAATACAGTTCTGTTCTATATAGAGTTGTTGGATGAAACTTTAAAAGTATTATTACTACCGATGTTATTATAGTCTACTAAAACTTTTCAGATCAAAGCTATTATCGAGAGAATCGAAGGTAACTCTACACACAAGTTACTTGAGACCAGTGTTGATGTATACTATAAAAGGCTATTACGCTAAGTTATGTACAACAGAAAGAAAAGTGCTCAGAAAAATATTCGGCCCAGTCTATAATATAGAAACGAGAACATACGAAAGAAGAAATAATAATGACTTACAAAGTTTAAATGGAAGACCAAATATACTATCGTTTAGCAGAAGCAAGAGGATAGAATGGTCTGAACATGTTTAGAGGCCAGAAGGAAAAATTATAAAACAAGTTACAGAAGGAAGAATTGCGAAGAAAATACCTATAGGAAGACCCCGAACAAGAAAGAAGGATGTAGTAGGAAAAGATCTTAAAATGAGTCATGAAAACGTAAAAATGGAAGATGCGAATGATAGGATCCGATGGAATGAAATATTGGTGGCAGCGATGGTCCTACATGGACCACTAAGCTGTCGAGAAGAAGAAGATTACTACCCGAAAAAGCGTTTAGAAAAACAAAATGTTAAAAATAAACATCATTGTAAAACCATGATCGATCCTTGACTTCACTCAGAATCTAAAAAATATTTACTGTTTATGTTTTCAATCATTTTTAGTTTGATTGTCAGTATGTTTTTTTATCAAAGCTGTTTTAAACTTTTCTTGTTTGACAAATGAGGAATTCTTTTTCAAGAAAAGATTTTAAATATTTTCTTCTATCTGTATCAAATATTTTATATAATGTGTAAATTGAATGGTACAATTTTTTTTTAAATATACATTTAAATTGAAAAGTGATATCAAAATACCTAATCGATTCCATAAAAATCATATAACTATATTTACTTACATTAATAAAAAAATCCTGATTCACGACTTTTGACTTTTTTTCAGTATCTTTAATACTTGTGTATAAGTATGATAATATAAATTTTTTTAAACTTTTTATCAAATAGGTATTAAAAATGTCGTTAAAAACGATTTTTTTATTATGATTCTTGATGCAGTGAAATTTTTTCATGATTTCCAGTCAGCAATTAAAAAAATATATATATTTGTATACTTTTATGGTGTACGGATACTAGATTACATTAAAAAAAAAAAATAAAACTCTAAAGAACAACAGATTAGTTGGTTCATTAAGTGTTTGCTAACTACATAAGAAATGGTGACACTGATAATCACATAATGCACACGACAATTTATTTGAGCATCGAGGTTTTATGGAAATGTGTAATGACGTAAGAACAATAATATAGGTATTACCTTTGAAAACATTTTAAAACACTTGCTAATGATGATTTTCACTCTTCAGTTATAGGTAGGTACATAAAGTATTAAGTTACAGTTAATATAGGTGGGTAATAATAATTAACAAACGTAACATAGTATGACAGTTTTTGGTAAGTAGGATACTTATCATGCGAGTGTACCTATACGGCTATGACTATTAAATAATATAGTATACATCATGCTATATAGTATATACTATGGGTATTATAATTATTATATTACGCTTTATTTAAAAAATACAATTTTTCTTATACATTTTCTACTGAATAACCGCCTAAAAGGTAATTTCAATCAGTTTGCTTTATTTTTGGACTTTATAACATAATATTTTTTTTGTGAATAATGAATGATATACCTATGTATCAGCGTGTATATATTTTAATAATATATACCGTAAAATAATTAGGAAGCAGTGATCAGTCATCCGATGAACGGTACTTCCGCACAGCCGGCAGGTGTTAGTCGGAGTCGGTCTCGGGTTATAAATAATAAGAGAAAATAACTAGTTTGCATAACTTAAGTGCTGAGTGACTCATATGAGGTCATAAAAATGTGATAATACTGCCATACAATAGCTATTCTGCCATGTATGCGTAATTGTTAATTACCGTACAGTTTACAAATTAAATAATACCCTCTCTTTTCTGTCATACATTTTCACTACATAAGGCTCGTTTATTTATTGGCGATCTACTTACATTAAATAGTTCGACTTAATCATTCTTCACTACACAGAACGTGGTGTAATAAGATAGGTAAAACGTCAGATTTCATAATCTAAAAGGTACATAGGTACCCGTTCCATAGACCAGGGGTGGTGAACCGTTTCTGGGTTGTGTCAAAATTTTTCAAACAAGATTTTCTAAAACAGCTCGCGTGCTCCGATCCTCAATCTCCTCACCACGAAAAAAGAAAGTTTAATGAAGTCACTTTTGTATTTTGTTTTATAAATGATGTATAATATAATATGCTTCAATTATAATTTATAGGTCTGTTCGCGCCGAAAAAAGTTTCGTTTCGTTTAGTCTTATTTGTTTTTTGTAAAATACTGTATGTTTTGATTCTCATGTGGCCTTGTGAGAAACATTATGACTTGAAAACTGTTACCTATGGAACTAAATCAGCCTCATTTTTGGCAACACGCTGCTTGTCTCCAGTTTGGTTACCAAAGTAAATGTGGTGCTATCGAAAAATGCTTAAGGTTAAATGGACTGAAATTTTCATTCAACTTAAAATTAATCGGGATGAACTTTGATTAATCCAAAGAACTGTACCAATACTAAATGGGATAAATTTTATTCAAGCTTAGCGCATCTTGATCATACCTATACCAAGAGTAGTGATGGCAACGTGGTCTAGCAGCTATGAATGACTTCTGTGACTCTTCTCAGCATGCATATTTTTTTTAACCAGGGAAGAAATAAAAGGGTATTTTATTACCCCTTCTGACCCACACTTTAGTGGTTTGTGGGATAGTGCTGTCGAATCGGTGAAGAAGCAACTATAGTTTTTTTTATAGTTTGTATTACCAAAGGCGTATTATTAACATAATATGATGAGACCACGGCAATGATAGTTATGTCAGGTTGAGGCAACAACGACAACAACACTCAACTCGCGACCATTATATTCCATGTCTACTGACCCTGTTGATTTCCATGTTCTAACATCATTCCTACCATTTCTTGGTAGGTGGTCCAATTATGTTGCCACTTGAGCGAGACGTATGTAGTGTCCATTAGAATCGTCTACGTCGTTCCAAATTAATGCAAAAGCCGGTGCTGGATTCGACAGGTCAATATTGAATTATTTGTATTAAAAATGTAAATAAAAATTATTGTGAAATTTTTCTGTTGTATTTTATTAAACAAAACTTTAATATCAGAATTTTTAAATTTCTAATTTTAGAAAAACATAGTTTTATCAGTAGGTACCTATTTCTTTTCTTTGACTTGATCAAATTTATTACACAGAATAAACTTTCAAGATGAGTAGAAAAAAAAAGTTTGGAATGAACCACTTTTTTTAACATATACATTTATGTATCTAAAAGTGAATTTCATACTTCCAAAATTTTGGTGTCTCAATTTTTCACCATGTTTCCTTGTAGACAGTTTATTTATATTATTGACATAAGTTAAGATTAAATGTCTGTGTTAAGGGAATATAATCATAATTAAAATGTAAAAAAAATGTTTTATCAAATTAATTTTCGCTATAATTTCGTAAATAGTATAATTCAAACTTTTATTTTTATAAAAGTTTTGATAAATTTAATGATTTTCACATTTTTGGGAAAATGAAATTTGGCAAACATGCCACTTTTAGTACGCATGCCATAGACCATAGTATACTCCATAACTTTTGTAAATAAAATATGAATTATCTGCACAATGGATATATTATTATTAATATTATTAAAAAATTAAAAAATTATATTATATCATGCAATCAACACTCTCCAAAATTGGTGAAACAAAATCGGTATAAACTTCTCCCTGGGGAAAAGTTTTTTATTTTTTATTTTATTTATTAAAATTATTAATTATATTACATACTATATTATTTGTTATTTATGAAAAATGTATGATTATCCACCTCTTTTAAGCAAAGCTTAAGTTGGAGGTAGAGAGTAATACATTTTTTCTTCACAAAAATGTAAAATATGTAACTAAATAATGCAAGTGTATTATAATATTGTAAAAATTAAAAAATTGATGTTTGAATAGTTATCAATTATTACCTTAAGTTTATTATTATTATATAACAGTTATTTATAAAGAAATTAAAACATAGTAATTAGTAAAGTGTAGTAATATATTTACATTTTATTAATTAGAATACAAAAATTAAAATTGACATATGTTTTATCTATCATATTTAACAATTATTCAATAATACAAATTATTGTATAACTAGGTAGTTAATTTAATACAATTCAGATTCATATTTTAACAGTAATTTTTTATAAATAAGTAACATATTTGAACAAATTGAAATTAAAATTAAAATAAATAATTATAACATAATATATAAGTTTATAATTTATACACATTCAGGGGTTTTATTAAACAGGTTCATTTAATTTTTGATAAATCCTTTACTATTTTGAACTCTTTTTTGCACAAAATACAATTAAAAACAATAGTAAAACTAAATTTTTGTAAAGAGAATAATTTTTCACTTTTTTAAATGAGAATCAAAAACAATAATGGAATATTGCATAAACATTGTAATAGCTCAAAAAATAAAAACATTTTTAATTCACAGAAGCATTGAGGCAAAGTAGGGATAGAAAATTTAGATTCATTGTAAATACATGGTTTTATTAGTGTTTTAATTAGAATTTTTGCAATATACAGAGTTCAAAATGAGGCGAACATGTTCAATAAATAACACTATAACCTGTGTATTTAAAAATATATACATATTATATGGCACTATAAATATAAATGAACGCATACAATATATAAATTATTGCTTGTAGAATATTTTATTATTTACATACAACAGTAAATCAATAAAAAAAAAAAAATTCAAAATAACAGATTTTTATACTTATTTATTATTTACAATAAGTATTCATTAATTTAAAGGTGTAATCATTATTTTGCAATTTGATAATATAAACTTGGTGTTTTTTTTAAATACTCCACTAACTTTTGAAAAATTTTTGTTAAAAAGCAGTTAGTTTCCCTTCATTTTAATGAATGTCATAAATAAATATATTACTTTATCAACATTTTTTTGCTTTGGTCAACGTGATAATTAATTAATAGTAAAAATTATACTTTAACAATTCTAAAAAATTCATAACAATAAAATAAAATTGAATATGATGAAACTAAATCAAACTTTATAAAAATATTATTTAACTATGTAAAATGTTCAATACACATAGTTGTAGATTAATTTGAATGTAGGAATGAAAATAAGCATGACTCGAATAAAATTGTGTTAGGGAGTAATAAATTACTTATTGAGAGATATCAAAAGTATAATCTTTATCACCAAATATTTAGTTACCATTTTAAATACAGACTTTAATTACATTTAGAATTAATAATATATACTTATTGTAAAAATAAATTAAATATTTTTATTTTAAACTATTTTCTATTTTATTTAGATCAATTTATGTAAAAATTTAGTCATCATATGAATTAACATACTACATACTTATACATTTTTATAACAAGTATACATCTGATATTAAAAAAAAAAAAAAAAAAAAAATGTTTCAGCCAAGAGTAACAAAATAAACTTTACTTCAGAAAATATTAATATAAAATACTTGACGTATAATTAATTTCAATCAGTCAATACATGTATAATTTTTTTCATTCATAGTAAATGGAGTTAAGCACTCTGACGATAACTTTTTGAGCATCATCTAGATGTTAGATTCTTTAGCAATGCAGCTAACTTCTGAGATTTAAAATCTAAACGTAACTGAATGAAATTGCTCAATATCGAATGGTCTAAGCCAATCTGCAACAATAGAAATGAATTTAATTACGTTAACCATACTTAATTCAAATTTAAAAATAAGAACTTACTAATGTGTCTCCATAGCAAACTTGTTTTAAATTCTCATGCTTCACAAGTAATAAATTGCACAATGCATGTAATGTATCAAATAAATCAATCACTAATTGTGAACCTAAATCTTTAACACATTTTCTATATTCATTCACATCGCATATTGCACACATGGCACCTAAAAATTTGTTTTTATTTTCATCAATATACTATTATAGAAAATAATTAATAATAAATTATTACCGGCAGAGTTATATGTATATTGTAATAAATGTTCATAAATAATACGGTGGAATTTAATTCCCAGTTCGGCCAAAACTAAATCAGCATTCTTAGTGTCCAAACATTCACGAATATGTTTTATATTAGAACTCAAATATTGGACAACATATTTACAAGCCTAAAAACCATTGATGGAGATAATTATTTTAGAAACTTACATATGGGATTGAACAAAAAAATATGTCATTTCTTAAAAAATAAAACTAAATAAATCTTAACTAGTAAAACGCTGGTAAAATTTTTTTTCACAATTATGCATGTAGGTCAATATGAGTATATAAAATAAATTAGTACACTTTCATCAATTTTAATTTAGGAAACATTAGTATTCTTGATAAGTTTAAAAATGTAACCACACCTTTTTACTAATTATGTCCCTATATGATAAATCTAATAATTATTAATGATTTATTTTCTTACCATAGATGTCATAATATCTACATCAGATTCTGGCTTAAAATCTGATTTTTTTTGTTCAGATGAAAGACAAATTTTTATCCAGCCAGTGATTGTATTTAAACTTCTAAATAAGTAAGTCATTTAAAAATTATATAAAACACAACAATATTAATAATTTGATTTTATATATTTTTACAAACCTTTCAAGACCAAAGTCTATTTTTGACTCAATTTGTTCCAGTTTTTTCTTCTTCAAATTCATACATTGTGAGTATTTAGGAGTTGTGCTAATGAAAATTTAAATATGATTATTATACTTTATTATCAATCGAGTTTTCATTAAGTTAAAAATAATAATAAGAACTCACATGATTAAAGGTACTAAAGTATCTGAAACTTGGTTTTCAAATAAAAGAATTATTGCATTGACTTGTTTTATAACATCAAAAAAATATACATTTGGACGATCATGAGTTTTAGATTCTGGAATGGGAATTGATTGAATCGCTAGCTCTAATCCATAATCAACAAACTCATCAATCAAGTAAGATGTTAGTACTTCAAATATTTGATAACTATTAGATGGGATTTCAGATAATGAAGATAACTGAAAAATTAATAATATTTCATTCAAGTGTTTTTTATTTAAGTTATTATTATACGTAAATATTAGTGAACATGATTATATAGAAATATGAATAATACAATAAATACTTCAAAAGTAAATTACCGTACAACACCTATCTAATGCTTGGTTAAACTCTTGAAGCATTTCTGTGGTAACATACTCAGATAAAAATGTTTCACCACCATAATCTTCAATATGCATTATATTAAAATTTGTACGCGTGCTTATAACAGTACGTAAATCTCTTCTTAATTCTTCAAATCTGAAAATTAATATAATAACTACGACTCAAGAATATTCTACAAATTATAAAAATTTTCAGAAGTAACTGAAGATCAATTAGTAAATGCTAGATCAGTAATAAAAAAATTGAAAAAACTAATAATATTTATGTATTTTTACATACAAGGCAATTGCAAAATATTTAGGATAGAGTAAGCACTTAATTTTGGTTGTACACTCTGTGGATAGTCAATAATTGACTGTCCATAAAGTGTACAACTATAATCTTATAAATTATTATTATCTATAAGATAATGGAAACCAGAAATTGAGACATTCAATTTAATTCACCATTAGCTATTTATAACAGCATCTAAGGCATATTCACTAAAAATTTTAATATTTTGAGTACATTGAACATGTAAAATCATTTAAATTTGATGCCGGTCGCTACAAATAAATTATGTTATTAAATTGAATAAGCAATAATTTTATAAAAATGTTTTGAATAATAAATAAAATAATTGAAAGTTACATTGGGAAAATAATATCACTCTTATACATTATATTAAATTTATAATTACCCTCCAGCTTGAATTTGTTTTTTCTGATGTCCTTTAGATTCATAAAAACGTTGTAAAATCATTAAACATTTTTCTTTAAGATTTTTTAATTCAGAACTAAAACACAGTACATATTAAGATGTAAAGAATGGTTGATATATTTTTTAATTCTAAATGGAACTATAATATACGTACAAAAAATATGAATCCAGATATTTATGAAATATGTTTTTTTGCATTTTATTTAAAAACATATCATCATTTCCCAAATTTAAGCGTGAAAGATTTTTTGATAATATTGAAGTTCTGAAAAAAAAAAATTATAAAATATTTTAAAATATTTGTATATTATTGGTACTTATATTTGAATTTTTTTATGATGTATTTTGAATAGTTAAATATTAAAACATACTTCTTATATAATTGAGAAAGCTTTTCCAAATAATTTGAGGTATCTTTGACTTCTGATAAAATAGTGATTATATGATTCTAAAATATTAAATGAAAATAAAAATAAAGTAAAAATAGTGATATATAATGAAATAAGACAATGCAAACATACTTGTAATTTCAGTTGATAAATATTTAAAATAAATTTTGCCATAACTTGATCAGAATTAGTAAATACTTCTTCTATGATTTTTAGATTGTTTTCACAGACAGGAATAATATCAGCAAATAGATTTTTTCCAGAAAGAGAATTCTAATAATTATAAATTATAAAATACTATTGATATACATACATTTCTTGATTTGATATTTGAATATAGTAATACAATACCGCTTGACTATCTTCAATAAATGCATCAACACATTGAGAATAACCTTTGAAATGTGTTAGTATTGCTGCAATTTCCTTCATTCGATTTATGTTTTTTAGAGAATGATTTCTAATAAACTCATCAATTAATAAACGTTCAATTTCATCATATTTCTTAATAATTTTCATTTTGGCTTCTTCAAATCTAGTATTTTAAAAATAAAATCATTAAAGTAAACAAAATGAGCAAAGTTGGTCCAGAACTTACTTGCCTGGAGGAAGCTCTTGGGCTATAGGAAAGAGCTTTTGTATAACATCAGCTGCTTCATCAATCTACAAAAAAATTACATTAGTATATATAATATACTCATTTCAATAAGAACAAATAAAAATCATTATAATTTACTAATAAGCACATATTTTTACCTTAGATGGATCATTGAAAATATCAACAGATAAGGGACCAGCAGACATAAACTCTTCTAAATAACCAATAAGCTTATGAACTTGTACAGCTCTAGAACGAGGTGTATTAATTGATTCTAACTGATCTCCAACATGTATAACTTTTGTGGCAACATAATTTATTCTTTCATCTAAATTTTGAAATACTAATATTCCAGCCTATTTCAAAAGAAATTCATTAATTAAAATTTGTTATTGCAACAATGTACACCTATGTATTTACAAATATAATTTAAATTTCAGTTTTATAACTTTTTGTTCTGAAAATCATAATTTACATAAATGATAATCTGATAATCATTAATGTAAAATTAACATTAATCATAAATAAATAATCTAGGTACCTTATTTTGTTCTTGAAGATTTTGAATTTGCGCAGAAAATAGAGATTCTTTTTCTCGACAAACTTGTTCTAGTTTTTCACATTTCCTTTTTTGACGTTCTTGCAAAAACTTCAAGTCTCTAAAATGCATGATAGTTTAATACCTTTTAATTTAAATGTCATTTTATTAAAATACTTTATAGCTTGAACAAATGTTTCTTGAACATCATCTACCACTGTATTATTAGTGTCCCCACTGTTTCCGAACACACGATAAGCCAAACGCTCTACGAATTCATCAGGATCATACGGATCCTAGCAACATTAAAGACGAATAAATAATAAAGAAATAAAAATACTTTAACAAACTAGAACAGATCTAGAAAATCACCTGTTCCATTTCTTTTACATATTGTTGCATCATTTTGACTTGGTTTACTAAATAACGATACACGAAATACAACACAGTAAAAAAAGAAATAACAATTATAGCACGACCTGATATTTTTGGTACCGTTTAACATATAAAAGAATTGGAGAAAAACCGTTTGACATTTAATATGATTGAATGAAATTTATTCGGCGATACGTGAATTTCGTCAATCGCTTATCAGCTTATCACAACATTGAAAAAAAGAGGAGGGCGTTATCCTGCTGTTTCAGTTATTTGAACGACAGTGGGAAACGTCAACATTTTCAATGTTTAATGATTAATTATTATTAACTATTTACTTTATAAAAAAATAAGTATATTAAAGAATAAACAATAGACGATATACTGCATTGCATTGAGCTCGTATCGTAATAGACCGATGTAATAAACACCACGACCTTTAGTGTTTAGTATATTATTAAATCCCGCCATTGTAATCTCGACTCTGTACTAACGAGTGACAATTTCGACTTTTAATACTAATAAAGATATTAGGTACTTAACATTTGTTGCGCCGACAAAAAACCGCATACAATTTTTAGTTTTGAATATTTTTAAAGTATTTTTATCATAAATAGGTATGCATCAAATTTATGAATTGTAAATGAACAATATAGAAATAATTTGAACAGTTAACAGTCGTTTATTATCACCTCAGTAAATAACGTAAACTATTTAGATTATTTATGTAATAAATTAAACTTAAAAATATATTTATACTCGTGTATAAATGTATAATATATGAGCATCGACTTATTAAAAAATAAAATAAAATTCCTATATTTTTTACTCTATTTAAATTATTCAATTATTGTCATTGATTAATTATTTTGTTTTGTAAATGTAGATAATACATTTATAATAATTTTATCATAATGTAGGTTTACCTAAGTACTAACTGCTTATACTAATCTGTAATTTTATAAGTAGTTGAACCCAAAATAATACGTCATGATTGTTGATTTCATAAATAGATTTTTGAACAGGTCCCATAGCAGGTTCACAGCTAGAGGCAGCATACTTAATGAGTAATGACCAACCCTAAAATATTTTCTATTTAAAAAAATATGATCAAACAAATCCCTTCATTGGAAAATTAAAAAACTTAATTGTGTGTAAAAATTATTTTTGTATTAAAAAAAATGTTGAAATGTATGTTAACACGAACTTTCGTTATTGATCACTTTAAAAAAAATTCCACAATTAAAATATTTTGATTTGTCATGGAAGGTACAGGTTTTTATCGCGCGGATCTGAAGCTTATTTAAGGGGGGCGAATCGGTATCATGGATTCTTAATTAAAAAGGACGTAACTGAAAAAGTACCTACTGCATTTTTTTTTTGTGATTTGAATTTTGACGAAATCGACTGTTTTAATCAAATTTTATATAAAACTGATTCTCCACTCAGAATCATTTTATTGAAATGATTATTTATCATTGCTTTACAATTTAAAAAATAATACATCTGTAGTTGTATAGTTCAGGTAAAAAACAAATCCCTAGAGGGCCGATCGCCACGTCGCCCCCCTTAAATCCGCCACTGATATGAATGTATATTTATTTTGTTGAAATGCACTAGAACTTTCTTACTTCAATCAGAATTTTATTAAACATACATGGTACTTTTTGTCTCTTGGAATAACTTATTAAACTTGACTCTCCAATCAATTGTAAATTATGATTAATAGATACCTGAGTCCGGTCTAGAAGTCTAGAATAAATAGGTAGTAACATTGATAATGGGTTGTTTCAATAAACCCCGAACTATAATGAATACCTTATAAATCATTCGTTTTTATTCTCTTAATAAAAGTAAATTTTTTGAAAAATCGTCTTTTTGTTTGTTTTGGATTAGTCTAATAGTCTATGAAGCTGTTTCATAATAATATAATATGTACATCGAAACATTTTTTTTTCAAATTCCGTCCTTTAAATTTTTAAATCTGGTTACACTACCGTCGGAAAGATAAGGCACGGCAGACACAGGCATCTATTGAGTAGAGACCAAAGGGATGACGTTTTCAAAACGGCGTCTCTGTTGGTCGCCCATAACCGGACTGTGGACAACACTCCAATACGGTGTCTGACGCATTCACGATGTAGACTGTAGACCGTATAATGTTATCCGACATTCGTACAAAGCGCGCGTCGCGTGAGTACAAACGCACCGTTCCCCGTCCGCCACCGCCGCCCCCTCCTACAGGTCCGGTCGTATCAGTGTCGTTTCGCGCCAACGTTTTCCCTTGTCCCGCCGGACGGCCGTTGATGATAACGCCGTTTGAAACGATTCGACGACGTACTGTTGCTGTGCACGAGGACCAACGACGAACATCCGCGCTTCCAGTCGAGTTTCCCTGTCGAAATCCAGTTTCCGTTGTTCACTTCGTGACGTTCCGCTGAAAGAAAGACGTCGTCGCCCGGCGTACCGCTCAGCGAGTAAGTATCTTCACCGTATTTGGTTTTGTGTCGCGCGACCGTCGAACCGGTCTCGGAGTATCGAATCCGCCCGAACGACCCCTGCCGACCGTCCGTCGCAAAAACGCGCTCGACTGCCGCGTCCAGGGTGAATTCTCGGCGACGGTTTCGATTTTCGACGCGTCGCTAACCGCAATCGTCTCGTCGGTGTTCATTTTTATTTGTCACACCCGACGTTCTGTCTTTCACCCTCACCCCCACTCCTGGATTCGGCTCCGATATTTACCGTTTGTTACGAGGTTCACGTCAGTTTTTTTTTCGTGTTTACCGCGGTGCGCATTTCCTCGATGTTTCTGACGTACTGTTACAGACTACAGAGTGGTGCGGTATGCTGCTGATTTGATTGACGACCTATTAATTTAACCTACCTGTACTTGTTTGATTATTTCGATATTGATAGGTAAAAATTATAATGCGTATTGTTTTTTCTACTCTAGTTTGTGTGTTTGCGATTACTCCAGTTGTATAAAACCTGAAGACTAATGTGGTCGTAAGGAATACGTATTTAGAATGTTCTCGAGCTCTTCAATTTTAAATTGAAAAACCATTGAAGCATTTCAGTCATTACCTTGGCTTTATTTTTTATTCATAGTTACAATTTTTACAATCCTTTAGTTTTCAACTCTAAAATAAAAAAAACTGCCATACTTGACTGCATCTCAATTCTAATTTTCTTGTAACTCAGTTATCTTTCAAAACTATCCCTGATAACTCTTCTCGAAGATGAAAATTAACTAACTTAGATTTATGAAAAGAAATACCTATTTATCGCTTGGGTACATATCTACATCTCTTATTTTCAGATAATTTTAATTCATCAAATTTAGGTACTTAACGATTCAGATTTAAATTATAATATGCTAGTCGTTTTTAATTTAAATTTTAAATTATTGTCTTTTACAATTAGGTTCTTAGTTGTTGATTATTGTGAGAATTCATAATAATTTTTGTTTATTTTAAATAATTTGAGTTTAAGTTTTTTATACCAGTAGGAGTTCCAAAGATATAACAGTGAATGTCATTTAATATTATTGACTAACATAAGTTAAAGTAAAAAAAAAACTATTGTTGACTTAACTAAATGAATGCTTATACCATCTTTACAATGTTTGTTATGACATTTTTGCTTTGTAGGATACCAAGTATACATTACTCTAAACAATATCAGTATTAATTAGTATACTAATTAATTTTCAGTTAATACAGTTTTCAACAAAAATGGCTATGGCTTCAACATCTCATGTTGAGGAAACTGTCGAGGAACACGAGGAAGATGAGGGACCAATACCAATTTCTAAACTTGAAGTAAACTGAATTTTAATAATAATTTAAAGTCATAGTATTTAATATTGATGAAATATTTAAAATCTTATTTTGCATTATTTATTAGAACTAATCAAAATCACTATTTTAATTTGTATGTAATACATTTAAAAAATAAGCTTACAAAATACCTAAATATTTATTTTAGGGCCAAGGAATTACTAGTGGTGATATTAAAAAACTTCAAGAAGCTGGATTTCATACTATAGAATCAATTGCTTTTGCAACAAAAAAACATTTAATTACTATTAAAGGAATAAGTGAAGCTAAAGCTGATAAAATTTTGGTAAATATTTGAAATATTGTTATATTTTTAAAACCTATAGTTATTTAATTATTTTATGTTCTTGATTTATGTGTTACAGGCAGAAGCATCTAAAATGGTTCCTCTAGGTTTTACATCTGCTACAATATTTCATTTGAAAAGATCTGAAATCATTCAACTTACTACTGGCTCAAAAGAACTAGATCGTTTGTTAGGTGGTGGTATTGAGACAGGTTCAATTACAGAAATATTTGGAGAGTTCAGAACTGGTAAAACACAAATTTGCCATACTTTGGCTGTAACTTGTCAGGTAAAAAAAAAATATATATATAAAATTTAAAAAGTTCAAATAATTGGGGTTTTAAGCCCATTTACATTGTTAGTGCTATTATTTTAAATTAAAAAAATATATTAAATTTTGTAGCTACCTATTGGTCAAAATGGAGGAGAAGGAAAGTGTCTTTATATTGATACAGAAGGTACTTTTCGACCTGAAAGATTACTTTCAGTTGCTGAAAGATATCAATTGGTGGGTAGCGAGGTTCTTGATAATATTGCTTGTGCCAGAGCATATAATACAGATCACCAAACACAATTATTAATGCAAGCTGGTGCTATGATGGCTGAATCTAGGTAAAATTATTGATATTATTTATAGATTTAACTGTTTTGATGTTTAAAAGTTAGAAAATTAAAAATGTAAACATTTTATCACTTTATTTAAAAATAATTAAAAATGTTTATTAAATACCTGGATTTTTAAAAACTTTTTGCTCTGGTTAAGTTTATGAAAAATGAGCTCTTACCTTATATGCCTAGCATTGATTTTTCAGTTGAGTTTATTAAAAATCATACATATTATGTAGTCCACAATTTTTTAAATTATTGAATTAATTTTATATTGCACGGTAAAATAAATAACATAATATACTAGAGACAGTATGCTTATAATAAGTTGGGTACCAATGATTATAGTGCTAGGTATGAATAACTAGTTGCAGGTGCCAACGTTCATTTTTTGTATCTGCCACTAAAGTTTTAACTCACTTACCAAAGAAGTAGTTGATTAAAAAAATGCTTTTAAAATAATAATTTTTCTTTTCAGATATGCATTGTTGATTGTGGACAGTGCCATGGCTTTATATAGAACTGATTATTCTGGCAGAGGTGAATTATCTGCGAGACAAAATCATTTGGCCAGATTTCTTCGAATGTTGTTACGCTTAGCTGATGAGGTAAAATTAAAATATGATTATATTAAATTAAACTACTAAAATATGATTTATACATTGTAATATTAGAATATATTTGCTATATAAATAATAATTTTTTTAATGAAAATCTAACATTGATTTATATGAAAATGTTTTTTTTAATTTCATTGTTTAACGAAAATTTCTTTAAAAAAATTGAGACTACATAAGTATTAAAAATTATAATTAATTTAAATGATGATACCTCTGCAGATTTTGATAAAATATCAGTTAAGATATTAAAAAATATATCTAAGTATATTCTCTCACTTATATATTTATGTATGCTTAAAACATAGTACTTTTCCCAATAGATTTAAATTAACTATTGTTAAACCTTTATACAAATCAGAGAGTAAAGACAATTTATCAAATTACAGACAATATCATTACTTTGCGATTTTTCAAAAATATTAGAAAAAATATTTAAAAGTAGGCTTATTCTACATCTAGAAAAAAACAATTTAATATAAAAAAATCAATTTGGTTTCCAACCAGGAAAAAGCACAACTGGGTCCCTTTACGAGGCAGCCAAATTTATACATATAATGAACTTAATAATACAAAAGTCTTGGTTGTATTTCTAGATTTGGCAAAAGCATTTGACACACTTGATCATAAAAAACTTATTGACTTCCTTCCAGGCCTTGGTATACAAAATGCAAGTTTAAACTGATTTAAAAGCTATTTAAAAAATAAAAAATAGAAAATAGATAGTACCTATAAATGGTATACTTTGTAATGATAATACAATAATGTTTGGGGTCCCTCGAGGCATTGTCTTAGGTCCCGTTTTGTTCTTACTATATATTAACAAAATATGTAATATAAATATAGACGGACAAGTTGTTTCTTATGTAGATGATACATGCTTACTATTATCATGTAATAAATGGGATAATATTAAATATTATATATTATTATTATACATTATATATATAATATTAAGTAAAGCAACTGTTGAAGTAAACAAGGTATTCAATAAATTTTCTGAACAAAAACTCACTTTAAATATAGGTAAAAGTGTATTTATTGTATTTTCTATAACAAATAATTATGTACAAGTAGACAAAATTTTTACACACCTGTAATACATACAATATCTTCTTAGCTTCTTGTAACTGTCAAAAAATAATTTGAGTAATCTGAGTTAAATATTTATATTTAATCATTGACTGTTATTTACAGTGGAATATACATGTAACGGATTTTGTTGTGTCTTAGATCTGTTATTTTTTAAATATATGCACTCAATAAAATGTTATCAAAAGACATTGTGTCTACTATCTATAATGCATTATACAAAGCAATTTTTCAATATGGTTTAATAGTATGAGGAGGTTGTGCAATGAGGGCATTAATAACACAACAGAATCAAGCTGTAATAATCTGTCTAAATAAGTATGATTTAAAAGGATTTTCAGTTTCCAACTATAAAGAATTAAAGGTTTTGCCAATCAGGTTTCTGTATAAAAAATTAGCCATATTAAGTGTTTCTAAAAATATCAATTAACATGAGTGTAGCTTAAGATCTAGAAGTTAAGTAAAAAATATATATAATATATATATTGGTTTACATTTTTTGGATTATTTAGGTCTATCAAATTTTAATGCAATGCCTTTGTATCTTAAAGCATTTTCAATAATGTAAATAAAAAATTAATTTTATAATTAATAAGAATTTTATTGTTAACTGGCTGTTTAGTTAACTTTAATTTTAAGTTTTGAATTATATTATATTGTATAATAACTCATTTACCCTATCACAAGCATTGCTTAAAGGAGTAAATTAATTCTACTATTTTGTAAATTGTATTTTTTTTAACTTGTAATGTATATAAAAAAAATAATTATAATTAAATACTGAGATTTTTTATTTGCAGTGAAAAAAATGCTAAATAGATCTACATGAAATTCAATTGATATATTTTTTTAAGATAAAAATGTTAATTTCTATATTCTTACATAAAAAAAGCATTTTATTTTTTCAATTAATTATTATAAATTATTTTTACTCAACCTTTTTTCATCAAGGGTATTGAGTCATATTTAAAGAAGCTTATGGTATTAAGAATAAAAATGTCTTAAGTTGTATAACTCCTCTTGTCTTTATTACTGATGTTTGTTAATATTTTCTTTAGTTTGGAGTTGCTGTTGTAATAACTAACCAAGTAGTTGCTCAAGTTGATGGAGCATCAATGTTTGCTGCTGATCCAAAGAAACCTGTTGGAGGAAATATAATGGCTCATGCATCTACTACTCGATTGTATTTACGTAAAGGCCGAGGTGAAACACGTATATGTAAAATTTACGATTCTCCTTGTTTACCAGAGTCTGAAGCAATGTTTGCAATTAATGCAGATGGTATTGGGGACGCTAAAGAATAATAATGTTCAATTATTTTGTTTCTTATATTTTTTTTTTCTTTTATTAAACATTTCACTATTTAAATTATATTTAATTTGGATTATGATTTTTACTGAAAGCGCTTGAAAAGAGTTCACAAATTAAAAATAAAATTTTTTTTTTGACATTTTTTGAAGTTAAATGAGTAATAATTATCATTTTTCAAGTATAATCATTATGTTGACATGTTACTAGTTAAATCTTGTTTATATTAATTCTATATTATAATTATTACATGGATGTATGATGTATTATAGATATTTATAATATATTATAAATATTAGATATTTATATAGACCATTAATATTATAATGGCGTTGCTCTGTACTATATTAAATAATTTGACTATTTTTTTTATTAATAAAATTATTTTTACTTATAGTGTATATTTATCTTTATTGACCATACAATTAGATAATTATTGAATGTTTTGGACAAAATAACCATTTAATTTAAACTTCTGAATTAATTCAACTGCATGCCATGGCCTATGATGTGTAAGTATATAAAGTTTAATAATAGAAATTCAAAACGAAAATATTATATTTTCTGACAATGAAAGTTATGTCAACATTGATAAAGACCCAATTTTTGATCCATATTGCACCCTAGTAGAGCACAGTGATGATGGTGATCAAGCAATAAATATTCCAGAAGTTCAAGATGAAGTTAGTTCAGATATTAATCAAATTAATAATTGTAGACTGCACAAAGGTAGAAAAATAAAATACATAAATCGAATTCGAAATTTTTTGGTATATAGGGGAATATATGGCTCAAAATTTAAATTTGGCTGAAATGCACAAACATCATTAAAAATGGATTTGGAAAAATCAAGTATTGAAATTCCCTTTGTCTTGTCTCTAGGTAATTTACTAAACAATATGCTAAGCAACAGATTATTTTAAGTGATCATTGGCGATACCGAAAGTAAACAAAAAATTTAACAATGGACTTCCACAAGGCTAAGTCCTGGCACCTCTATTATTTAACTTATACACTTATGACATTCCACCCTCAGATTGCGGTAAATACATATACGCTAATGATATAGCCTAGGTAGCTCAAGCAAAAGCATTTGACCTATGTGAGACAACTCTCAACAAAGACCTAGAGAATCCCTAAACCACTACTTTAAACGCTGGAGATTAAAGCCAAATCCAGCAAAAACAGAGGTAACTTTATTTCACCTTAATAATAAAATGGCCAATCACAAAATCAATATAAATTTTGATGGACAGGTTATTAAAAATAGCCGACATCCCAAATATCTTGGTGTAACCCTGAATAGAACCCTCATGTACAATAAACACTTGACAACTACTGCAGCGAAACTGAAAACAAGGAACAATATCATTCAAAAACTTGCAAACTCTGAATGGGGAGCGGACACTAATACCCTTAGAATATCAACAATAGCACTTACACTTTCGGTTGCTGACTATTGCTCACCAGTATGACTACAAAGTGCCCACACAAATAAACACCCAACTCAACTCTGCTATGAGAATTATCACTGGGACGGTTAAATCTACCCCCATACCTTGGCTGCTTGTACTCAGTAACTTAAGTCCACCTCATCTACATCGATACAACTCACTAATACGAGAGTAGACTAAATGCTTCTCGAATACTTTACTCCCTATACATAACGATATAAACACTGGTCATTTAATACTAAAATCCAGGAAACCTATCTGGAGGCTTGCCCAAAAATTAATATCAGAAAAATTCAATTTAATCATGGAATGGAACAATGAGTGGAAAAGTAACAATCCTGACAAAACCAACCTAATTAATAACCCAACGATAGGAGTACCGGGCACTGACCTCCTGAGACGGAAATGGGTAGCAATAAATAGATTCCGAACGGGCCATGGAAGAACAGGCCACATGCTTCATAAATGGGGACTCAGGCGTACATCAGGATGTGACTGCGGTTATGAAAAGAAAACTGCTATACAAATTACTCAACGAATACAAGGAGAAATGCAAGAGCTACAACAAACGCAGTGCAATGGCCAAACTCCCTGGACATACAGATCTGATGGAAGACCTATGCTCATCATACATCCATTACTAGTCAACATATTACATATATAATTTGTTATCATCTAGTCAACTATTATATATTTATTTTTATTTTTACCTCTCTCTATTTTATATTTATACTTGTTTTATACTATGTTACTTATGTTCAACTGCGAATTGAATGTAATTTTAATCTAAGCCATACAAAATAATAATAATGTCTTACCTATGATATGGAAAAAACTTTACCACTTCATAGATTACCAACTAATATAATTTTTTCTATTAAGCAACTTTGGCTATATAAAACTGGAATTAATAGTGGAAAGGAACACCAGGAATATTGCTATGTTTAGTAGGAAGATCAGTCAAGGAGAGGAGCTCAAAAAGTAGGTTCATGTTTGAGAAAACATTTACAAAATAATTTGAATCATAATATTAAAGATCTAGTTTTGTGGTCTGGCTCATGCGATAGACAAAATAGAAATAGAAACAAAAAATTGTTTTACTATTGAAAACTATTTTCAATAATAATTCTAAACTAGATACTATAACACTCAAGTATTTATATCCTGGCCATTGTTTTTTACCCAACGACCGGAACTTCAGTGATATTGATTCAGCTTTAAAATACCAACTAAGACTATACTCCTCAATATAATATTAACGTTATGAGAACATGTAAAAAGAGAAATGCATTAATAGTTACTCTAATGAATAAAAACGACTTTATTAGCACAGGAAATTTAGAAAAAAAAATTATAAATCAAAGGGTTTTTGTCTGGTGAAAAAATCAATTGGCTACAAACAAAACAAATTAAATTATGCCGTGTAGTAATCCATTTTCATAATTTATGAGTCGGACATTATCACATATCAACTTTTTGGAAGTTAACATTGACTAATGTTGTCGTGGTCGAGTATCAAACAATACATTTCCATCTGAAACACTATTTAACTATGGCCTGATGGCAAAGAAATAAATAAAGTTAAACTTGAAGGCATTAAATCTATAATGCATCTTATACCTGCATATTGTGTTTATGAGTTTCATACAAATTGTATGAGAAATTATCTCATTGAGGAAGATATAAAAGGCTACAATGAAACTTTAGATGTTGATATTGCGACTAATAATAATGATTAATATTTAAACTTTTTAACTATAAAATTTTTTAAATTTTGCATTTTAATGGTATACATTTTTATTTTTAGATAATTTAACTCACACTGAGATAAATTTAATGTTTTTGATCAATTTATAAATCATTTTTTACTAAAAAATTGTTTTTGTTTTAATAGACTTCTTATGCATTTTGCTGTTATAATATATATATATATTTTTTTTTTTGAAATAATATAACTCAAGAAACAGATAAAAATATGTTACTAGTTATGTTTGTAACTTCTGTATCATTAATAAAGTAATTAACTAATAAAGTTAATATTTATGAGAACTCATTTATTCGCATAAGTATATTTAATTATACTTTTTTTAATAGAGTATAATAATATCATAGTTTGCATTTTAAAAGCAATTATACCACATTTTTACATTAATCACAAAACAACCAATTAACATAAGTCTTAAAATAATGCAGAGTATTGTATAAAATATATATATAAAATTCATTAAAATATATAAATTCATTAATTAGATACTTCGGTTTTAAGTCATTTGACGAGTAAAAAAATGTATAAAAGTTATTTTTGTTAAAATTAAAGTATATTCAAATAGAAGATTTGTGGGATGACTGCTTTCTGCATAATGGCATCCAATTGCTGCTGGTCACAATGATACAATGAGAATTACACAAGCAAAAAAGAAAAGGAATTGACACCAAATATTAAAAAAAGCCCTTCACAAGGACATGAAAAAATGTCAACTTGTTTTTCCAAATTAGGATATACTAAAATTGTCATGATTTTTTCTATTATTCGTTGGTAAAATCCAATGTGGACATATTTCAATAATCTCTTTAACTTCAAGAATATTTTCTTATCTCAAGATAATAATCGTATTTGATTTTTAAAGATTGAAAAAATATTTTTATTTACTTGAAAAACTTTTTACATCACATCAGTTCAAGCCTTCAAAAATATGTCAATATATGAAAAACTCAGATTTCATTAAGTTATCAAAATTTATTTTTAATTACAATTTAATTTTTTTGCAATCTTTTTCCTCATTAAATCAGTTTTGGTTGGTTTTTGTTTCTGTGGATAAATAAAAAAAAAGTACATTAATAAAATTAAATGATAAGAACACAAAATATGATTAGACAGGTATTATAATATTTTACTAAAAATAATTTTAGTTGTGTAATTTAGAGAACATACTTAATAATTGATTAAATATAAAATAAATTATATCTCATTCTTAAAATTCAAAAAATACTATGCATTAAAATATAAAAAATTTGAAACATTAACTTTTTTAAATTAATTTTGTTTTCGATATATCAACATTGAAAAAAAAATTTATTTTCAGACAGTTAAAATGTTTAAAACACTAAAAAATAAATTATTTAACACCATTACTATATGGTTTGCTAGGTATTGAAATGTGGATTCTGTGAATTACTTTCAGAAAAAAATGTTAGTTGCAATGAGCAATATTTCCCGTCTTAAAATAATAATAGAGTAATATTTAAAAATCAAAATAAACTTCAATTTTTGAAAACCTAAATAAAAGAGATATCACTTTGCAATATTTTCTAATAAGAACATGATTTATTCAACTAGTATAAAAATAAACTGTGCTATGAATCATCAAGTTTTAAGAAAATGAGACATGATGAAACAAATACCATAATATATTTAGTCACACCTTGAGTTTCTTAATAATATTAAATAATTTTGACTAAATTTTAGATATTTAAAATTTCAATTAGAATATTTACTACCTTTTTTTGCATTTTTGGTTTCATAGTTTCTCCTTGGAAATTGTGACTACTTTTTCCCATAGGTTTAGTTTTTTTGAATTGGTTGAATTGTAAAGGTTTTTTGTTCATAACTTTATTCTCATTACCTTTAGTTTCTATTCTTTTAATACGAATTTCTCTGTTTTGAGTTCGTTTACCTTGTAGTTGTATGGCCAATTCAACAGATTCTTTTGTCTGAAATAAATAAGATTATTTAATATTTTAAGTAAATACTACTATGAAAACACATTTAAATTTATTTATTATAGGTTTAGCAATAAGTTTTTTTTCACCAAGTTTTATTTATTTTTATTATTCACTTTACATTTTATTAAAAAAAAAAAAAAAATCATAACTATATGACTTACCTAATAACTTTCAAGTTCAATTTGAAATGATCAAAATAAAAAATCAGATAGGTCATAATTTCATTATTTATAAACATGAGAACCTAGTTTATGCAACATTTAAGTTAAAGAAACTAGTGATTGGAATTCAAAACAAATAAAATATTCAGAATTTTAACAACTATTTTTAGTGGTTTATCAAATTGATGCAAAATTAAAAATGTGATGTATACATTTTAAAATACAAACATTTTCTGAGTAATAAAACATACATAAAATTATGAATTAAATTATTGATAAGTACTTACTTCAAAATCAACATATCCAAAACCTTTACTAACACCAGTAGCATTATCACGAACTATGCGTACAGCAGATATGGCACCACAATCTTTAAAAAAATCCCATATATCATCTTCTTGAATGCCTATAAAAATGTAAAATAATATTCATACAAATAAATATGTACTTATTTTCAATAAAATATAAATAAATAAATAAATAAATAAATAAATATATATAATGTAACTCAATACAAATATTTAACTCTAAAAAATTGGTAGGTAGGTATATTGAAATATTTAAAATATAACTCACTGTAGGGAAGGTTTCCAATAAATATTCCTTTCTTCTTATTTTGTTTATGACCTGTATTCAATGCCATATCTACTCTTATTGTATGTCCTTCAAACTGAGTGGCATTTAAAGCCAACGCACTTTGTGCTTGTTCGATGGTTTTGAAACGCACATAAACATTAGCAGTATCTCTCTGTGGATGAAAATCTCCTTTTATTACAGAAACACGTTTAGGCTTATCAAGATTTTTGACAGCTACACTTCTTAATCTTATTGTCTCAACATCGCCAAATTTTTTAAAAACATTTTTTACAGCTGACATTTTAATATTAACAGGCACATTGCCTACAAACACAGTTCTCGATTCTTTTTCAAGATATTCCGCTGATGATTTAACATCACTGTAATCATATTATTAATAATATAAGTTATTATTATTATTAAGGTATAATTTAATTTTAAATATGAACAAAACACTTACGGTAACTTAGACATGACATTTCTTTTTTCATTTGATTTAATGGAATTATCTACAGATTTTGTCTTTTTCTTTTTTTTTTTCTCAACAGTGTTGGATGTGTTTTCAAGATCTATATTTTTAACAATTTGTTTTGTTTTTTTTGAGAGCACAGGTGGTACTAATAATTCTGGCTTATTAATTATTTGGCTATTATTTTCATTTTTCTGTGGCTTTTTATCAATTATTTCTTTTGATGTAGTAATCAAAGTATTTTTATTCATTTTCTGTTTTTTTTTTATTGATAACTCATCAGAGGTTTTCTCACATGATCTCTTCTTAGACTTTTTTAAATTTTCATTTTCAGTTGTTTTGATAATATCAATTTCAGGTTGTAGTTGATGGTCAGCTTTTCCATTCTTTGTTTCATCTGAAACATAAATATTTTATTGTATTGTATTTTTTTTTATTGATAATTCATCGGATATTTTCTCACATGATCTCTTCTTAGACTTTTTCAAATTTTCATTTTCAGATGTTTTGATAATATTAATTTCAGGTTGTAGTTGATGGTCAGCTTTTCCATTCTCTGTTTCATCTGAAATTTAAATATTTTAATGTATTGTATTTTTTTTTTTTTTTTTTTTTTTTATTGAAATTCATTGTAGGTTTTCTCACGTGATCTCTTCTTAGACTTTTTTAAATTTTCATTTTCAGTTGTTTTGATAATATCAATTTCAGGTTGTAGTTGATGGTCAGCTTTTCCATTCTTTGTTTCATCTGAAATATAAATATTTTATTGTATTGGAATGAAATTTGAGAAAAATTAGAAGATGTATGTACCAATGTTTATTTAAATATAAAAATAAAACATGAAAAATGGGCATCAAAAATATTTTAAGTTCTCTATCTGGAAAAATTTAGTTTATTTTAAATAAATTAAATACCAATTGTTTTTAAAAAAAGTGTAATTAAATGAAATGTATCTTTTTCTGAAGATATATAATGAGATAATATTTACTATTAAAAGCATTGATTCATCATAATCTATTTTTAACAGACTATAAGTAAACATGTTACAATATATATATGATTATAAGTTCAAAAAATTACAAATATGATTCACAAGTAAAAAAAATAGGAACATAGATAGTGTAAATTAATATTCTGGATAATCATTGTTTAGAAACATGGACTTACTCTTTGTTTTCTTTTTCTTTCCTTTTGAAGCAATCAAATCACATAATGCTCCAACTTTATACTCGTTGTCCATAATTTAACTGCAAAATAAAATATTAACTCGATTACTTATGGTACAAATCATTAGGATGTGGTACTTCATTAATTCTATTTCATTGTATTTAGTGTGAGCATTTAGTAAACCGCTGTTACATTTTATAATGACAGGTTTGATGAACCTAGGTTACTTACGATAAAATATCAAATGTATATTTTGTCGTGAATAAAATAATATCAAACGATATCTTCACTCGATCAAATGACAATTAAACGGGTCGAATAATTAATGAGCTGTGAAAATACGGAGTGAACATTTGAAAACGGTAAAATAATATAATAAAGGGACACTAATATAGTAAAATCGACACAAAAACGCACTAAGTTGGTTAAAGCCTTATAGGAACCAATTTAAACATTTTAAACGTGTCCTTAATTTTTATCATATCAGTTAAGTCACGCACGAGGTTTATTATCATGGTCGGTTTATCATTATGTTCCTAACTTCATTACAGTATTAATAGTTTCGTTCGTAAGATCATAACGAGTATTTTGCACTGGGATTTTGGTTGTTGACTATTGTAGAGTTCATACTTCAACAGATAGACTTCATAATATTTTTTATCATCAACTTATCTCATTTTTTATATATATATATATATATATATATTTTTTTTTTTTTTTCAAACAGATCCTGTTTTAAATAATCAATTTCAATAGTTAAATGACATCTCATTTTTAGATTCTGTGCGAAACGAAGAATGTATTGGTTTTACAATGATAAAATGTTTTTCTTTTTTATGTATGTTATGACTTTTTCGGACAGTACCTAACAAATAGTAATAATGGTTCAAAAATTGCATTCACTTTCCTACAGATTAAAAATTGGATCTAGTTGGTACTTATTATATGAAGAAGTCATTTTTCTTTTTTTTTCACTACCTAGTTTTTCCTGGAGTGTGGAAAAACTACCTAAAACTTTGAGTAAAATCACTATAAAATGTGTTGTTGAGAAGATTTTATAAAACTCATTTTTGATATTTAGATATAAATAAGAAAAAAATGGTGCTAGACACTCGACATTTTCACCAAATACTCACAGTACTGGTTTTCAGGCTAAACAAGTTTCGAAAAAAGTTGTCCACGTTCGGGTTAAACTTTTGAATGATTGGAAATATCTCATTATTTGGAAAATTTTTTGTCATAACATAATATTTTATTTTTGAATAAAAACTTATAACTTATTAACTTTTATAAAAACTTGAAAATGAATAACATCTAACTCACATGTTTAACCAACAGTACTGACAAGATTTCAAAAATAATTTGTCGGGGTTCTTTTTTATGCGTTTGAAGTTATAATTTTGACAAAAATCATTTAAAACCTATACAATTTGAAATTATCAATCCTGTAAAAATTTCTTCCACCAATGAGCTCGTTAAATATATTCTACGATCTAAGTTCGTAAAGATGTACTAAATATTTGTTTATTTTTTTTTTTTACACGCATATAAAGATGGAGTTACGGCTTAATCAACTCTATTTACGCTAAGAGTTTGATTTATTTTTAGTTTTATTTCTTCTAAATTGTTATTTTTGGTTATTATAGATTTGAAATTTTTCTACAAGCTTTTTTACAAGCTCAATTACATTTCTAAACTAATCGGTTGCGTCAATTTTTTTTTTATATGAGTTTGAACTATAAGTGCCTAAATACGGCGAAATGGAACATTATCACGGATATTATTAAATTGACATGGATTTTTTACTTAAAACTTGAAAATTTCATCAATTGTTTATCATAAGATTTTTAATTTTGTCGAAAACTTAACTAGTCGATAAAAAAAATATTGCTCGAGTTTCCCCCAAAATCGTTTCCAAAAACAATAATTTATAATTAATTTCATATTTAAAATAATTTCCTACTATTCGTAAGTCGTAACAAGTGTCATTCATCAATTGTAAAAGGAGCTCATTTAAAGTTTTCATCTACGCCCATCATCATTATCTAACCATATTTTTTTATTCATTCATAATATATTATGTTTGACAGACATTGAAATGTACAATGCATTTTAGTCCAAAAATGTCGACAATATGTGCGTCTTTTAGCTTCAATTATATAACGCATAACATGACTCATAATACCGCTTAAAAACTTCTTCAAGTGTCGTTCGATGCTAAATTTTCTCAACTCTCTGAATATTATACTATAAATCTGATGGATATTAGATTTTGTCCAATAAATGGTTATTAGAGCCAACATGTAGAAAATGTGAGTGCTCAACTTCAAATATGTACTATATGACTTAAAATATCGCTTGAAAACATCTTCAAGTGTTATTCGATGCCGAATTTTCTCGGCTTTCCGAATGTAAAACAATAGGTTAGGTATAACATTTCAAAAAGTGCAGTGTGCACACGTTCACAGGGAATTTCCTAATTCCAACTTCAAAATGTACTAAAAAATAATTCATTCTAAAAGTAGAAAGAAGTATTTTGAAAAATATGTGTTGTGTCTTTTGAAAAAAAAAACTTAAATATTGGATAAACTATTGAGAGTTTTGAAATGTAACGTCATATTGTACTAAGTAGATGAAATATCTGATTTATGGTACATTAACGTAACTTTTGGACTATAATTACTCTCCGAGAATGTATTCTCAAACATATAAAAGAAAAAAAAGAGCATCATGGTAAAACCATTCCTTTTTTGTTCTATTTAGAATCTAATTGAGTTGCATCTCAAGGTTACTTAATTTAAATTATTTCTGAATTTAAGTATTAAGGTATCTGTTTATACGACAATACGACTTTCCATTTTGAACACCTGTGTATTGTAGTTCTTTCAATGTTATGAACAGTGGCGGACTGGAATAAAAAAGTCCGGGGTGCAAAAACATTTTTAGGGCCCTATCAACATTCTATAAAATAAAAAAACATATAATGCACTTTCTATTTTATTCTCAGTATTGTAATGAACCAAAAATGAGCGGGATAGCTAATCCTTTTTAATTGGAGGTAAAATATTATTTATATCGACAATTGGCCTATTGCTGATGAACTACCAGTTACCTGCAACTAGCTATTAATTGGCATTACCTTCCTTCCGGTTAAAGAAGGGAATATTTGTTATACGCGTATAAAAGGGAAAAATTGTTTGTAAATATTATGTTTGTCAAGCTTGTTTATAAAATTATTAAATGTATATGCATATATCTCTTACCTTATAATTGCCCTTACAGTGGTATCCTATAACCAGGAATCCCAGGGACTTCAGACAATTAATGGTTAACACACTTTTTAATAAGAACACTTTTTATGATTTATATTTATTCACTTTAAAATAAGAACACGATTATATTAATAAAATGGCTTAAGTCTAGGCAAAGTGTCGTAAAGCCGCATACCTCCCAACGAGCAATAAACCCAGTTGGAAAATGGTATGGCGACTTGTAGGACCTCCGCTAGATTTAGACCAAGTGGTGAGAATAGCCTCAGAAGGCAGTCATATTTATATGTTAGATTAGGATCGTGTTGTTGTTTTTCAGTGACTGTATAATGATGTTTTTTGTTATGAATAGTTGACAATAATATGGTAATAAATAATATGGGGATGAAAGTGCAACATATTGCAGTTTCATTTACAATGTGTTGTTTTCGTTTAGGTATGGAGTGTGCATAATGTTAATGGTGTTATGATCGAATTGTAACGTGACATGATGTGTGATATTATGATCGTGCGATGTAGCAATATTTGCATACTGTCGCGCGTATCATTACATCCACACCAGTTTTTTTTTGTTATGTCCTCATAACTACAAATTAAGAAGAGTAATTTTTGTAAATAGTATGAATATAAAATGAAGTAGTAGTTAATGAGTGAAAAAGTTATTATAGTGTATATAATGAGAATGTTTTTTTTTTTTTTTTTTTTTTTTTTTTTAATGTATATGTGGTTGGTTAATAAGTTTAATTGTAGTATAATTTATTATAAAACATTATATAATAATAAAGGAGTTAAATATTAGAAGTTGTTTATAATAGTTACTTAATTTTAATATAGTTATAAAAGGTGAATATATGGTTAATAAAATGTTTAATACATTAAAATTGTTATATAAAACAATATGTTATTAGTTTGTTTAATGTAGTTGACTTTCTCGTCTAAATGGCATATAATAAGTTCTATATTAGAGTCGATAAATTCTGGGTAAATTAAATTCTCTATTTCCTGCCAATTTTGTTTATCTAGACCAGAACAAATTTTTGGTATAGCTATTCTATAGATATTATTATCAATTAATGAATTTTTTAATTCTTTGAGTGCAGCGTGTATATGTAGGATCTGTGGTTTGTCATAAAAATGTTGTTTTGTGATTAAGTGATAGATTATTGTGTCATTAAATTGAATAGGGATGGCTTGACCAATTTTGGGATTAAGTTCTTTTAATAAATTAGTAGCATCTCCATATATTATTTTTATATCGGCTGCTATTCCTTTACTCTTTTTTAAGTCTGCAGAAATGCAATGAGCTAAAGGGTAATACGAGGTCATTGAAAATAAATTTTTTGTTAGGTAATGTATTTTATTAATATTAAATTGAATGTTTTCATTGTACATTTGTACTATGGAGTTGTTATTTAGAGTAATGGTTTTGTTTTTGAAATTTATATTTGCATTATGTTTTGATAGGAAATCATTACCTATTATCATTGAACATAATAGATTTTTTATTATAAAAACTTTTATGTTATATATGACATTATTTATTGTTATTTTGACTGTTGTGGAACCTATTAAGATCAGTGGTTCATCATTTGGACCTGTTATGTTCATTGTTTCTTGTTTAATTACATTGTTATGAGGTACGAGATTATGAATGATACAGCAAATGTTTGCTCCAGTATCAATAGTGATTGGTGTGTTAATGTTATGTAATTTGGCAATTATATGAAGAGCATTGGGAGATTTTAATGTGTTTAAAATAGTTGTTTTTGATAAATAAGGGGAACAGTTTATATCAGAATTACTGTTTAACCTACTTATACGTTTTTTGGAGGTTGAGATTGTTTATTATATGTGGGGAATTTCGTATTATAATAATTGGGATTTGTTTGGTTAGGTTTATTATAACAATTAAATGAAGTATGATTATATCTTCCGCAGAAATTACATGGTTGCTTATATAGTTGCTTATTTAGTTGTGGATATCGTGAGTTACTGGAATTATTATGTTCATATTTCGTAAATTGTTGAACTGGCGGAGTATATTGATTTTGAGTAAAGCGGGGAGATGATTGTTGGAAATTGTGATTTTGTTTTTGGGGAGTGTAGTTATTACGAAAAGCTGTGAATTGATTTTGTTGTTTGGGAGGAAAATAATTCTGTTGAGGAGGGGGGGTTTTCTTTTGATAATTATTGTAATACTTTGGTTGCTGGAAAAAAGGGTTTTGAGTATTAGGTGTATAGTTTATATAATTTAGATTTTTATTGGCATTATTTAATTTTGTTTCTAGATCGAGATTATGTTCAGTTAATTGCTTTATTTTTTTATTTTGTTCATCATTAATTGCATTAATGTGTTGTTTAATAATATCAGTGTTTATTTGTGAAGGAGATTGGATTGTGTTACCTGTAATTAGGAATTCTACTGTGTCATATTTTCGAATATTTTCCTTAAGTTCACTAATGGTATTGTTTTCTAAAATACCTATATACCTAGCAATTGATGGTTTTAGTCCTTTCATAATATTTCGTACAATTTCTACTTGGGGCATTAGGGGATCTATTCGTCTACATAAAGATTCCGCGTCATTAATATAAGTAACTGTTAATTCATCGTCTAATTGTTTTCGATTTTGTAATATTGAGCGTAACATATCTATTTGGGTGTTGGGTTCATATTCTTCCATAAATAATTTTTCTAAGGCGGCCCAATTTGGAATTCCATTAAGTTTATTTTCTATGTTTTCATAGAAAGTTACAGCAGGGCCTTCTAAATATGCTACTAAGAATTGAGTTTTTTCTTCATTAGACCAGCCATTTACAACAGCTGCTCTATTGAATTTTTTTAGAAAGGTGGTAATGTTATCGGATATTGCTCCTGAGAATATGTTAGGTTTGAAAAAAGGTTTTTTACTTTCTGAGGTACTCATATTGATTTTTTTTAATATTGGGGAATAGTTTCGTTGTTCGTAGGCGGAAAAATCACTGGGTATGGATTCTCCACTTAAGTATTGTAAAAGTCTAATTTTTAATTCAGAAATTTCTCCCGTATTCTTTAGTCCTCTTTTATTTAGTTCAGATATTAATTGTTCCTTGGAGGCTTGAGCTACGGTTTCTGAAATAGATGTGAATATAGTTGTATTGGGGAGTTCTGATAAATTATTTTTGTCCGACATAAATTTATTTTTGAATATTTAATAATTATTATTGTATTTTATTAGTATTTGTTAATTAATTTAAAATTGTATATATATTTTATAAATAAGTGTTAGTTATTAAAAGAAAATATAAGTTATTCTAATTTATATTCAGTTTAATAAGAGTATGTGAATCAGAATGGATTTATTTATGAGTAAGTATTAGTTTTAAATATTCTGTTTTTATTTATTATAGTTATTGATTTTTAAATACTACATTTTCCTATAAATTTATATCAAAATTATAGAAAATTTTAGATTTATTTATAATTATTTTATTTATAATAGTAAAAAATGTTACTAGGTTTTTTGTATATATATTTAAATGAAAGTAAATTATTTCATCAATTGCTTATACTTTTGGAATAATTTTTGTAAATTTTTAAATCAATGTTGATTTTATTTGTTTTTAAGTTTTCTTTTAAACTTGTTTAAATTGTAATTAGATGTGGATTTTATTTATATGATGTATTCGTTTAAATTGTGGTTAATGTTTAAATTAACGTAGATTTTATATATCTTATACTTAGTTTTGAATTATTTTAAATCTCTGTGGATTTTATTTATATTGAGTGTTCTCTTAAATTATTTTAAATCTCTTTGGATTTTATTTATATTGTGTGTTCTTTTAAATGGATTTTAATTATTTTAAATCTCTGTAGATTTTAATTATTTTAAATCACTGTGGATTTATTTATTTTTTTAAATTATTTAAATCTCTTTGGATTTTATTTATATTGTGTGTTCTTTTAAATTATTTTAAATCTCTGTGGATTTTAATTATTTTAAATCTCTGTTGATTTTATTTATTTTTTTAAATTATTTAAATCACTGTGGATTTTGATTATTTTAAATCTCTGTGGATTTATTTTTTTTTTTTAAATTATTTAAATCACTGTGGATTTTATTTATGTTGTGTGTTCTTTTAAATTATTTTAAATCTCTGTGGATTTTATTTATTTTTTTTAATTATTTAAATCACTGTGGATTTTATTTATGGTGTGTGTTATTTTAAATTATTTTAAATCTCTGTGGATTTTAATTATTTTAAATCTCTGTGGATTTTATTTTTTTTTTTTTAAATTATTTAAATCACTGTGGATTTTATTTATGTTGTGTGTTCTTTTAAATTATTTTAAATCTCTGTGGATTTTAATTATTTTAAATCTCTGTGGATTTTATATATTTTTTTAAATTATTTAAATCACTGTGGATTTTATTTATGTTGTGTGTTCTTTTAAATTATTTTAAATCTCTGTGGATTTTATTTATTTTTTTAAATTATTTAAATCACTGTGGATTTTATTTATGTTGTGTGTTCTTTTAAATTATTTTAAATCTCTGTGGATTTTAATTATTTTAAATCTCTGTGGATTTTATTTATTTATTTTTTTTAATTATTTAAATCACTGTGGATTTTGATTATTTTAAATCTCTGTGGATTTTATTTCCTTTTTTAAATTATTTAAATCACTGTGGATTTTATTTATATTGTATTTTATTTTGTTAAACTTTTTGTGTTTAAATAGGGATTTTATAGTTGGCGGGGTGTTGTTTGAGAGCCTACGAGTTGGGCGCCACTTTGTAATGAACCAAAAATGAGCGGGATAGCTAATCCTTTTTAATTGGAGGTAAAATATTATTTATATCGACAATTGGCCTATTGCTGATGAACTACCAGTTACCTGCAACTAGCTATTAATTGGCATTACCTTCCTTCCGGTTAAAGAAGGGAATATTTGTTATACGCGTATAAAAGGGAAAAATTGTTTGTAAATATTATGTTTGTCAAGCTTGTTTATAAAATTATTAAATGTATATGCATATATCTCTTACCTTATAATTGCCCTTACAGTGGTATCCTATAACCAGGAATCCCAGGGACTTCAGACAATTAATGGTTAACACACTTTTTAATAAGAACACTTTTTATGATTTATATTTATTCACTTTAAAATAAGAACACGATTATATTAATAAAATGGCTTAAGTCTAGGCAAAGTGTCGTAAAGCCGCATACCTCCCAACGAGCAATAAACCCAGTTGGAAAATGGTATGGCGACTTGTAGGACCTCCGCTAGATTTAGACCAAGTGGTGAGAATAGCCTCAGAAGGCAGTCATATTTATATGTTAGATTAGGATCGTGTTGTTGTTTTTCAGTGACTGTATAATGATGTTTTTTGTTATGAATAGTTGACAATAATATGGTAATAAATAATATGGGGATGAAAGTGCAACATATTGCAGTTTCATTTACAATGTGTTGTTTTCGTTTAGGTATGGAGTGTGCATAATGTTAATGGTGTTATGATCGAATTGTAACGTGACATGATGTGTGATATTATGATCGTGCGATGTAGCAATATTTGCATACTGTCGCGCGTATCATTACAGTATATTTGTTTAATGTATTCATTATACTCATTATAGTACAATACTTATTTTCTTAAATAAGAAGAATTTCAGCTTTTAAACAATAGGATTGTATAAAATTAATCTTAATAGTGTAAAATAAATTAAATTTTTTTATAATAGTTACATTTTTATCTTTTAAAAACAATTAATAATTATATTTGTATTTTATATTAATTAATATTTAAATTTGTGTATATAAAATGTATAATTTTTAAAAATGTAATAATTTTGAAAATGTTGTAGAACTTTCTGAAATTTTATCAATTATACTTTCTGTATCAGGCAAATAATCGTTTTCTATACTTAGAAGAAATTGCGCGTTTAATAAACCTTGTTCCATTGTTGAACGTAATCTGTTTTTTATAATTTTCAACTTGGAAAATGCCCTTTCACAATTTGTTTGTGTGCATGCCAGAGTTAATATATATTTATATAATATATATAAATTTGAATACGCCACTGAATGCAAATTATATTTTTGTAAAAATTTAAAAACGCATGGTATGCATTCTTCGCAATCATTTTTTTCAAATTTTAGATTTAGAAAAGTCGAAAGATTAATCATCGCCATTGTTGTCATCACTACTTTCATCTTCGATTTGTTCACTATTTACTGATTCATTTGTTATTAAGTCATCTTTATAGTCGGACACATTTTCAAAAAGTGCTTTTGAGGATTTTATAATAGTTTTATAAGAACGTTCAAAATTACAATGTTCTTCTTGTAAATCTTCATACTTAAGGTTAACTTTGTCAGCTAAAAATCTTAAATTCCCAAAATTATTTACGAAAATACGAATTCAATAGTTGGTTATGTACTTATGTCTATTTTAATCATTTACAATCTATACTTTTGTATTATTTATTTTAATATTATGTTTTGATAATAAATTCAAATTAATAATAAGAATAAAATGTGATGGTGGCAAATAATGATAAAGTAATTATTTTCAATATTAAAAACCTTTTTGTTTTTCTATGGGCCCGGGGTGCGATCGCACTTTAGCACCCCGGGCCAGTCCGCCACTGGTTATGAATATATATATATATATATATATATATATATATATATATATATATATATATATATATATGTTAAGCATGGTTAATAGAATTGATTTTAGTACACTAAGACGTTTATAATAATACGCACTCGTATTTAAAATTGTCATTAGTATTAAAGTACTTGCGAGTTGTAATTTGTACCGATATATTGATACCGATTACTTGTTTGTTACTTTTAATTTTTTAGCAAGATACGATTTTTTAAAAGCTATTTTCAAATTTGTGTAGTATTCCATTAAAATGCTTCTTTAAACCATGCAACTTTTTATGAATTTATAATATTTTAATCAAGGAACACTAAATAAATAATTTTTCACATTACTCATTACATACTCGTATATTTATATCAAATATTAAATTACTCGGTCACTACAATGTTCTAGAGATACAACTGATACAAGTACTAAGAATTTAGTATATTGAATAGCGAACAAGCATTAGCTGATTTTGCAGAATTTATAGTCAATATTAAATCGAAGTACGATATTACATCTACAGCTAAATGGATAGCATTCGGAGGCTCTTACCCAGGCTCGTTAGCTGCTTGGTTGAGATTGAAATATCCACATCTTGTACATGCGGCTGTTTCTACAAGTGGTCCTTTGTTGGCAATCGGTGACTTCAAAGGTATATTAATAACAGTCTATTAAAATACTTTTAAAATATATTAAAATAATCCTAAACAAATATAAAACCGAGGTGGCGAGGTATATTTACATTAGATACAATCCATACATTAGGATTTTATTCTACATACAACAAAAGTGATCAGATATTTTCCGGATATAATATACGTCATATTATGGGTATAGTGTATCCAAATAATAAAGGGCCACTGTGTCATAGATGTGCCATTTTAAGTACTACGATTTTTCGTCAAGCTAAACATTAAATAGGAACAAATATCGAATTCTTGGTTGGGCGTTTTTTAAATTTTATACATACGAGTACATGTAAATCATTTAAATAACTCTAGACTTATTTTTTTTCACAAATCATAATCATGTTCACCTCATTTAAAACATGTAAAATACATCAATTTGTTTTTAAATAAGAGTAGATTATTTCGTATAATCTGGAAAGCATTTTAAATACTTGTAACTATTAATGATTGAATTAGACTAATGCAGGTAATATGTTAATGTAGACTGTAAGTTACTGATTCAATAAATGAAAAAAATGTTTGGCCATTCAATAATGTATTTTATTCACAAAAAGTATAAGATAACCATGTAACTATTAAAAAATTAACATCTTGTTTGTCATAATCATTAAAATATTAACAATATTCATTATATAAACCTAACTAGTCGTCATATAAATGTCTAATTATATCTTACGATTAATGTAAAAAGTAATTTTTAATCATAATTCCAACTTCAAAGTGTAGGTACTAAAAATAATTCATTATAAAAATAGAAAGAAGTATTTTGAAAAATATGTGTTGAGTATTTTGGAAAAAAAAAATTACTTTAATATTGGATAAACTACTGAGAATTTTGAAATTGACGTCAAAATCTTTTAAGTAATAACTAATAACTAATTTTCACAGGAATGAGTTAAATTTCAAGGATAGAGGGGGAGGTAAAATCCTCACAGGTTAGTTTGCCAATAATTTTTACTGCCCCCCTCCCCTCCCAAGTAAACACATTATTTATGTCTTTGGGATCGCCTCGCCAATCTAACACGCTACTAAAAAAGTACTGAACAAAAAGTAATGGAATTAAACACGGAAACCATTACAGAAGCGTCATCTATCGGCCATTTTTGAGTCTCGAGAACCGGTTGCACCCTATCGACAGAGAGTATGGGTCCAACTCTGCCTCGTTGTGATTTTTGTCAGACGTTTAACTATATATACGGCCGAATATACCACAATTGGTGTGAGGTCGCGTGCACGGTCGACCGCCAAAACTAGCCATAGGGCTTCACCGACAGATGGTCGGAATGTTAAACTAGTATTAAGACAACAATTCGAAGAAATCTAAACTTAAAGTTGGAACGTTGATACAAAAACAAGTACACACATGGTTTCTGCATAAATCATGTTTCAAACGGACGATAATGCACACCACCTGACCTCACTAAAAATTTTTGTTTTTTTTTTCATTAGTTTTTTTAAAAATTTTTATCTAATTTGGATTCTCTAGTTACTGCGGTACTTAAAATAAGAGCTGACCAAGATACCTAACCTAGCAAGATACCTAAAAAAGTATCTAAATACAAGATACTACGATATTTTTAAAGATACAAGATACTTTTTACATTTATTAATATTTATTTATTTATTCATTTACATTAGGTTCATTAAAAAAAAAAATATAAATATATTTATAAATTACAAATGTTTAAATTTAAGTAAATTATAAGTAATATTAAAGTATAAGTAATTTATTAGTTATATCTGCCGTGTTTTAAAATAAATTCCTGGTTACCTTTTAAAGAGAAAAATGTTTCGAATGTATCAACTGACATACTAGATCTACATGGAGAATGAATAAGTCCTATAAACAAAAATATTCGTTCAACGGTGGCTGAAGAAGTTAGGCTTGTGTTATATTTTATAAATATTAATTTTTATTTTTGGATAGTTATTTAAGCAACTAAATGATTTATTTTTATTATATATTTAAAAAACTTAGGGGTGGACTGGGATTAAAAATGTCACCGGGATTTTGAATTAAAGTGGCCACATGCCCACATATATATACCTATTGATTGCACACAAAAAAGTGTATTATATGGAACACATTTTTTACACTCTGCAGGGTTTTAAAAATTATAACATCGAACATAATATAACTTATTTGACAAATTTTTCCTTATTAGTTAATTTATTTTAAAAGCGTCTTAAAATTAAAGCGATTTTTTTTCTCACTAGTTATAGCTAAGTTATTAATAATTTTATCATTATTAAGTTTAGCTAACATATCTTTTTCAAACGATATGAGCAAAAATGCTTCTAAATTAGGTTGGTTTAGAGAATTTCTCAATATATTTAATATATACTTTAGAGTAGAAAAACTTCTTTCACATGTTACTTGTGAAGAAGATAAACTTATCGTGTCTTTCTATTTCGTAGAACTATACAAAAATAAACCTAAGATACTACACAATTTACCAGAGCTGTATTTTACCCGACAGTATTTTCACACTCAATTTACTATTGATGTGCCCATCGTGTTTAATATTTGTTTAATATTATTATGAAGAAAATTTTTACAAATTATTTTTTATTTAATTTTGGTAACAACGACCACTGGACACATGGTCACATTAGGCACAGGCCCACCGAGAAATTTCCCGGCGTCCCGGTGCGCCAGTCCGCCCCTTGTCGGTACTTTTTGAATGTTGTTGAGTTTTTTATTCGTATTCATATATTTTATAATTTCAGATTTTGGATTCAACCAACGATCTATTGGTTTTAAAATAGTCTTTATTTTTTTTTCAAAGACAAAAATGTCATCTAGCAACTCTGTAGATTAGAAATTGTATTCAAATGGTATTTCGAGGATTATTTCTCTCTCTTGTCAATAGTTTTTACAATCCTAACACTAAACTACCATAACACCGAGTAAACACCTTAAAATTTGCCGTAACGAGACTTTTACTTAACCGATTTCGGTTATCTAATCATAATTCCAAAAGTAATGTATTCGTATATTTTGCTAACAAAAATCATTTACTGTTTTGCAGTACACCTATGTGATCAAGTGCAGTAACAAAAAGAAAACGTGAACTATTCTAATACATTTAGCGTGTTTACTAAATCTGAAATCACTATTAGATTTGAACATTCGATGTATTTATTAATTATTAACAAGTAGATATAAAATGTATTTATTTCATTTTATATTTTTATTGTTTTTATCTCTTATTTTAGGCGCGTCGAAAATGCCGTTGGTTTGTGGAAAAAAAATATTGAAATACGTATTCTGAATACAAATAAACACGAGATAAAGACATAAAGTTAATTCTTCACGAAACTGCAAACTGTAAAGAACGAACTTCCCGTACGGCTGTACCGTCATAATTTTTACAGCACTTTGTACTTGGTTGGGAATAGTGTAGTAATTAAAATTACGATTTTCAGGTGGTGAGACTCGAGTCTCTCGGTCGAATCTCGACGATTGACCACACGTTAATGTGTTTAGGTTAAGCCGCTGCTACTCAGAAACCTACGGTTTTACGTATTTCGGGTTACGAGCGAAAATAATCTATTATTTGTAATATAACATAATATTATGATAATAATATTATGATATGATAACGCGTGACCGGTTAACAAAACCGTTATCAAACAAATTGCTATCATCAATATTATCTCGTGAAATCAAAATATGCCCGTGTCACAACGACATCATTGTGGTCGGACCTAAGCTCACGTAATGGTTTTTTCACCTGTCCGTCCGGCACCGTACGATCCAAGGTAAATGGTCTGCAACGGCGGGACGCAGTCCTCCTGTGGTTAAAACATATTTTCGTAGGTAACCACTCGAGATGATTTTTATGTTTGTAGTCATTGCAATTGCTGCCGCGTCGCAGATAGCTCTAATTTCCGTGTTCATTGGTAAGTTATCGACTTCATTATCATTGTCAATACTGTAGTTTCATATTACACACTACACAGTCTCTCAGGTATGTACGTGCAAGAAAGTAACGCCTTAGTGTCGAGTTAGGTATTTATCTATTTTTTGAATCGGTCGAATTCGCTACATTTTCAATTACCTTTAATTTTACTCGTTGTTTAAATGCAGCCCACCTGCACCGTGTAACTATATCTAATATTCATTGACTATTAAAAAAATAAAAACAAAAACGATATTCAAGTTTAAGCCAAAATAGGTATCTTTGTATTTTATTTTCTCAATTAATATTGTATTAAATTTTATTTTCTTACTCTGTTCAATCTATGGTACCATGGTACTAAGTATTATGATTCATGCCTACTATACCCTTGTATTTCGACTCTTGTCAATTAATATATTTTATGGGGCAAAGTCATATTGTAATTCTTTATTTATGACAGTAATGATTTATATCAAATTAATTATATATATTTTAGAAAATCAAAATAAATTTTGAAATTTTTCATGTTCAAATTTAAACGATCTTATATTTATTCATAAGATATAACAACATGTATTTATTTTTATACAGGTGCAGGAGTTTATTATTTAGCAGAATTTGTTGAAGAACATACTTCAATAACCAAAAAAGTTATAAAATGGACTATTCATGTAAGATCAAGTTTTTATTTATCTTCTTACCATTGATTATTCTATAATAATATTGATAATAATAAATAATATTATTAATAATTAAGTTATTCTATAATCAATGCTTCTTACCTAGAAATATTTTAAAATAATTGATAGGTATTGTCAGTATGTTTGGTAACGTCAAGTAGATATACTATGGCCACTCCACATAATATTTTGTGATAAATTGGAGTTTTAGTTAAACAGATGGTCTTTCTTCCTTTGAATTATTAGTTTTTCTTTAATAATAATAGTCTTACTATTGATTCTTTCAATATTGTCAACTCTATCTGATCTATCGACTTAATGTGTTTTATAGTATTTACTTCTGTAATTGCACACCTATAAACTGATTCTTAATTTACAGTCTATTATTATTTGTTGTAATAAATAATAATATTTTGTCTACTATTTTATTGTTCATCAGCATTAATTTAGATATTAAATATTTATTATGCCTTGTAATAAATTTCAATTGTTACTATTGAATTTCAAAATGTGACTTTTAATGCCCATTTATCATCTGTTTTTACATAAATACATTTTCTTCCTTCTCTCTTTGTGTATTTCTAACTTATATTTATTGGTGATATAATTGAAGAATTTAACTTATGTAAAGTTTCAAAGTATTAACAATAATTATCCATTTTTATATTTTTTAATTTTATTTACAATTTGTTGTTTTAATTCAAATACTAGTGAAACTAGAAGAATTGTGATAAATTAAATCTAGTACATAATAATGAAATATTTTACAATTTTAGTTTTTTGTTTTATGAGAGTTTGTACCATTTAAGTTACTTACTTGAACTTTATTGACAATGCCAATATATTATTATGATTATCTATTACTTAAATTATTTTGTCTGATTAATTACAGGTTGTGATTATATGTCATATTGGACTGTATTTGTTTGACAATGTATCAATGATTTTAATTGCGTCCGGTCTATTGAGTCATATTGTGTATTACTCGTTGCTGAGTGATTTTCCTTATTTTGATTTAACCTCAATATCATTTATTTTGTCAGTTTTACTATTGATTGCCAATCATGTGCTAGCATTTAAGTTTTTCCAACAAAAATATACAACATTATCAGAAGTATGAAAAGTTATTTATTGTTTTATTGATTTAATTTTAAATTTTTAAATTTTCTTTCGCTGTTTTAGGTTTTTTCATACTTTACTGTGTGTTTATGGATGGTGCCGTTCATGTTTATTCTATCTTTATCAGCTAATGATAATACATTACCTGTCGCTAATGTTGGTGAGTTAAACATATTTTCAAAACAATTTTAATATTACACTACTATTTATTTGTAATTTTACTATTTTTTCAGTTAAAACATAAAAAGAAATCTGAGCATTTTATATGTATTTATTTTCCTAATGTTAACACACTAAAAAAATGTACTCTATGTTTAATTATTTTAAATTCTTAATATTAGTAATGACTGATGAGTTATTGATAGGACTTCTAATTAAATTTTACTCAATTATACATTTTTTTGAAAACGTATGTTTTTTACTGTATTACTTTTTTTAGAAATTATAATATTTCTAGTGACACTCCAAATTTTGAATACCATATATTAACTACTAAGAATAATCATTACAGTATTCAAATTATTTTTTTCGAATAAACATTAAAATGCAATTTTTTAATATATTCTTCTCGTAATCATTACCAGGGTTTGTAACTTGTAATATTTGCATATTTGTTTTGAAAAATATTGTTATTGCCTAAGTAAAATATAAGATATAAATTTGTTTCAATTACCTAAACAGTAAAATATAAAAATGTTTGTTGCTTATTTTAGTATATTTAGAAGTGTTGATACTATTTTTAAGCTTTTAATACTATTTTACACTTAAATAGTTATTTTTAAGAGAACAAATTTCAACTTACCTAAAAATCTGTTTTTTTTAAATTTATTAATTTATATTACTATAATAATTTTTCATATCTCATAAACACTGAAATTCACAATTGATCATGAGTCGGCTGATCGTCATATTATAGTTGATGTGGATAAAGTTAATTTTTTTCCAATTTGTTTTAAAAACAAAATATTTATCAATCATATCTATTGGTTGTTCTTGATTTTGGGTTATATTAACATACTAGTACATAGTGTTTTTACTTACAAACTTAATTATTTCTTTTATAATAATTTAATACTAATACAATTTTAATGCAAAATGTCTAATGATTGTTATCTAATTGTTTATAGATGACAATGTTGTATCACATTATTTCACCAATAGAAAGCGAAGTTACAAAATCAAAAATATCTTCACGTATCTTGGTAATATGACTAATAAAAATAATCATCTTAAATAATAATTTATTACTTTAATTTTAAATCATATTGTACATGATGAATGTTTAATAATTTGTAAAAATAAATTATTGTTATCTGTTTAATTAATAATAATAATAAAAGACTGTTCAATGTACAGTAGTTGTATGATTTGACGTTGTCTAATATCAGTTTATAAATGGTGTTATTATTATTTGATGGCGGTTTTTATATTTGTACAGTAGATATTCAATTGCAAAAGAAATCAGTGATGATAAAACACCTGTAAAAAAAAAAAAAAAATAATAATAATAATAAATAAAATAAAATAAATATAATTTTAAATTGTTTTATGTAATAAAACTAACCTAATAATAAAACAATAAATGATCCTTGCATGTCGTTCAAATTCACTTTATGATTTGTTACTTCTAACTGTGTGTTAGTCCAACATTGATCTTTTTTGGGTAAAGTATCTACCAACCATTTGTTAATGAGACCAACTTTATGCATTTTTTGTATCCTAAAAAATGTAAATGAATATTAATTTTATATTAAAAACGTAATGAATTTAATTGATTGCTATGGCAAACAATAAGAGAAAAAGAGTTAACTAATTCAATAGAGTGGACATATTTTTAATTTATTACAAACATTTTATTTACTTAACTCTTTATTTATTCTGCTAAGATAGGGATTATTTTTTGATAACATCATTGCTAATTTTTCTTCTGCGAAATCTTCATTTCCTATAAAATATTTGTATTATGGATAGCAATACATATCAATACAGAAATATATAATTATAGACACTATAGATGAGTAGTGGATAAGTGAGTTGTATATAAAAAAAATAGATACATTAATTTATATATTTGGTAAAAAAACAAAAAATGACAGAAACAAACTCATTTACATGTGTATTTTAAAATCAAACCTTTTTTTCAGTACACTGTCATATGGCTTAAGTTTGACTGCTTTTCTAGCGGAAAAATATTCAATAATAGTTCTATATATATTATTTAAAAGTCAAATTAAAGGTGATCATAAAACATATGTTATATAAATATAATATGTATAAATTCAAAATGGATTTTGTTAACTTTTTTTTATATACATGTACAGTAGTTACATCTCGTTTGTCATAACTTCAGACACAATTATTTTACATGTAATTCTTATTGGTAGGATAAATTTATAAATAGATAAGAGTAGATTCAGACACCATATGAAATTTTTTTTAAAATGTTCTTATAAAAACTTTCTAACATCAAAATATTATAAGAGTTGCATTTAATGTTTAATTAAAAAATAATTTTCTTTAGTATTATCTTTTAGACAAAAAATAGTTTTTAAAAAAAAATATTGATCAGCTATTTTCTTATAAATTTGTCAAATCTAATTATGTGATAATATAAATCTAATACTTATGGTTAGATATTATTTGTACACTGATAAAGAATTTTTGGGGAAATCACCCAAAATAATAATATTGTAATTTACAAAATACCCAATATAATAAAATATCTTTTTATAATTGTTTATTAACAATATTATGAGGAAAAAAACAATATGCTTCCAAAATTACACTCCAGCCGAATTCTCTTATATGAAAATACTATGTACAGTATATTTATATTTAAAAATGCAACAACGTTTTGGTAAATGAAGCAATTAGATCCATTATTTTAAGTTATAAAATATTAATTTACCTATAGCGAAGTCACATCTGTTGGTTTTGAGAAAATCATTCTTCATAGCGTACATCAAGTTGGTTCGACGATGAATGAACGCATGTTTACCAGATCTTACCCTTTCAATGATTGATCGTGAAAATTCATTGTGATGTTCAGCATTTTTTATTAGTTCTTTAATCATTGTATCATCGGGTAGAGTCTAATTAATAAACAGTATAATATAATTATACATTAATTTTCCAAAAAGTGCAAAAACTATTTTGTGCGGTACTATATAGAACAAATACATGAACCCTATATTGATCTACTCTATGAAAATTTTTTATATTTGAAAGATATCAAACTATAAATATCAATACAGCCTTGCATTAGGTAATGTTATGAATGTCTTTGAACCTATGGGTTTCTATAGGAAATAAATGCTCTACATTTTTTAAATCATAATTATGAAAACTTTACAATTTTAAATTATTCTCACTGTAAGCAGAGAATGTAAATTTGATGTTTCTGGTATTCCCCATGAGTATCCTTGTGGTCGACGAGCCATAAGGTCAGCCACATTAGATATCATTGTATCCATCTGAGGAAATGTCAGATACGCCACTAAGTTACCACTGTAAGTAGTAACGATTACTAAAACAAACAGCCACCAAGTGCCAACTACAAGTCTACCGCTGTCTGCATCAGGTAAGTGAGCGCCACCTATTGTTATTATCAAATAATATACAATTATTTATTTAAATATTATAAATATACAGGAAAGTATTTAACACATTAAGTTATTGACAATTGAGTAGCTATCTACCAATTAGACCCTAAGGGTACCACTATCAGCTAAAAATTATTAGTAATAAGTATCTACTACTGATCAATAACATATTATTGTGTTTGTAATGATGAATAAAAAGTTTTAGTTGTTATTGATAAATAAAATAATAGCTATTATGATAATAAACTACTTATATGAATTAACGGGAATATGTGAAAAAAGTCTAGTTTTATGTTGCACTCCAACTAGGTAAGAATTAAATATTGGAAGTATTGATCATTTTTGTTAATTTCTTTGGGTATGTACCTATGTTAACTATTAACAAAGGTGGAAGGTAACTATGTACTTTTTTTTTCTATAATCATACCAAATACCAACCATAAATCCATAAAATTATGAGCATTAAGAATTAATATTATTTTGGTGCTAGGCTTACCTTGTTGTAACAGTGCACCATAAACATACCAAAAACAGTTCAATGGCGAGTTGAGACCTCCTTTTCTTGTTATGTTATGATATTCATAGTATGGACTTAAAATATGGAATAAATTTAAGATAGGTCCCATAAGACCAACGACAACAGCTATGCACAACCAGGTCTAAATAATATTACAAAATAATTATTAGAACATAGGTACACATTCATAGATGAGAGAAGGTACTTTGAAATACTTCAGTAAAAATTGCAAAATGCACAAAATTGAATTATATAAATACCAAACCGAGGTAATATTCCTGAAGGAGGGGAATGATTGCCTCCCTGACCCACTAGAGTTCACTATTGGTATTCAATTTTTTATAATTTTGTCTGTCATTTATTGATTATTTTGATATTTACAAATTGCAAATTCAAATGACAATAGGTATCATGGAGGAAGTTTAAATGCTATTTTTGAATTTTTGTTTTTTTTTTTGTAACATTAAAATTTAATTAATTCAATTAAATCATTTTGAGAAATGATTTTTAACACATATTTATCAGTAGAAATTAAATAAGTACAAAGTCATTTTTTTATAAAAAAAATTTACCAATAACGTAAATGGAGCGGTAAATAATAAAGCTCTGCTCAGTTCTTTTGGTCTGGCGACTAATATTTGATGTGGTTCTAAACTTATGTGTGTTGTATAGTTAATAAAAATTTGGTTTGCTTCTTTTACAGCAAATGCAGCTGCAGCAATAAATACCTGTTAAAAAAAAATTAATTATTTAGTTTCAAATATATTATTATATTATATTATTATAATATAATATTATATTATTATATTATATATTATAACTAAAATACAATTAATACTAAAATTAATTAATTGACACCTAAATACTTAATAACAAAAAAACATTAAAGCCATGTATACATTGTTCAGTATAGATTATGGATAAATCATCTATACTGTATAAATATGAAAATCAAAAATATATTCTCCACAGTGAACAATAAACAAAATTGGTTAGAGTTTGACACAAAATTTCGAATGAATCATCGTTAAATTTAAAATGATCATCTAGAGTGACCGTCCAAACATGGCTTAACCTTTGGTAGTTGGTACAGAGTAGTACATTTTCTAAAATCCAACTTTTTTTATTTGATTAAAAGAACAATAAACATATATTAAAATTTTATATTTTATACTGCATTGTATATGCATCTAACACTTTTATTAAATAAAAATATGCAGATAGTAGGTACCTATTTGTAGAACATATAGATTGTAGTAGATTATTATTAATTACAAGTTCATTAAACTTCATTGATTTGGTACTAAAATAACTACATTTTTTATGTCTCGTTAAAGTTTATGCTTACATTTTTTAATGTTCTATGAAAATCAAATGTGTTCTGACTAATATTTGATAAAATTACTTTGAAATTCTTACGTGTGAAATTATCATATTGAGGCCTAAACTCTAAAGGGTGTAAATAACAGTATTGGCCAAAATATTTCCAAATAAAAAAATTTATAAAAATCAGCTTTATCAACAGTTAAAATGTGTTAGCGACTACTTATTGTTACTAATGGGTTGTTTTTGCTTCAAAATTTTTATTTATAATTCATAAAATATTTCATTTTTTTATTTCTATTTTCTTAACATTTGTCTAAATTTAGCTTATGACCTTTTGCTTATTAAAGCTTAATGTCTTTGTGAGACATACTTATTATTATCTCTTGCTAATTTGAATTACTATCTGATACCTTCACATAATATGATTGAATAATTACTAAGTATAGTTAACTTCATTGTTTGGGCCTTAGTTAATATTTTCAACTGACAATAACTGGTTTAGATGTAAAAAATTAGGTGTTAGGACCGTTTAACTATTTTATCATGAAAAATAAAATATGAATTTAAAACGAGCGTCTAGAGACCACAGACATATTAATATATTAATAGGTCTATCCTAGAGACAGCCCACGAGCAAATTCCGTATCAATTATAATATAATATTTCTTATCAAATAACCTGCACATTATAACCACATCATATCGTAAATTTCTTATTAATATATCATATAAAATTTGAATATCATATATTATGAATAATATATTAATATATGAATATGAAAATGAACAGCTACATAAAATTATTTTATCCTTAGACTAAAATTTAAAAATGTTTTATGAACAAGAATCAAATGTTGCTGTTTCATTAAATGAAAATGAAAATCAAGAACAAGCCGATAAAAATATTTGCGATTATTTTCAACTAAAAAACTTCGTTTAAAAATACCAGAAGAACAACGATTAAATAAACCAACATTAAACGTAAGGAAACAAATAATAGATGACTTGAACGAAAAAGATGGGTCTCCTTATGTCCATATTGATTCACAGTTTAACCATGTATATGGAAAATAAGACAAGTAATATTATGTTACAAAAACAATATTTTTATAAAAATTTTATATTTTATTTTACGAGTTTACGACTATATTATATTGAAAACAACATTATAATTATTGTTATTATTTTGAAAACATGTTATGTTATTCATTTTAATAAGAAATATTATATTATAATTGATAAGGAATTTGCTCCTGGGCTGTCTCTAGACGCTCGTGTATTTAAACATTTAATTTGTAACTCACTCTATCAGATCGGACAAGATCAACCATTTTGTCCCACACTATTTTTGAAACCACAGCATCATGTTCACCCAATACATTCTAAAACACAAGTTTAATTAAAACCAACTATTACCTATATAATTTTATTACTAAAAAAATATTTATAATTGACTTACATTTTGTGTAAATAAAAACTTTGTGTTATTCATATTTTGATCCATATTAGAAATCACAATGACATTATACCTGAAATGTTTAATTTTGAATATTTTCCATTTATATAATTACTACATTTTTTATAGTCACTTATTATATTAGTATTATATTATATTAGTGACCAAATTATTGGAATATATTAATTTTTTTTTACTTTTTAAATTTAAACAATACAGTTTATTTATAATTTTAATTTAATTTTTATAAACTGTTTGTATTTGTTGCTTAATTGTGTGGAATTAAATAAAAATCTAAAAATTGCCTTCTTATGTTAGATAGGCACTAATTAAAAACACAAACCTTGTCAGAAAAATAAAATTCCTTTAAACCAGGTAATGTATAGATATTTATAAACCATATAAACCATAATAGAATCTGTTTAGCAAATAAAAAAAAAAAAATTAAGGTAGTGAAAATATTCTTACGTAAAATTTAATGTTTTGGCCAATTGATTGACAATATCGAAAACTAAACCACTGTAACCAATTAAATGCCCAGTTGCATTAAAATTGACGATTTGCCACGGTGGAAACTATAAAAAATATTTGACATAGATTTTTTTTAATTCTTAAATAAAATATAATGTCAAATAAAACATTAAAACATCAAATTATATTCGAATACTGACATATCGTACACACACGACGTTAGGTATACCTATTTTTATTTATTACGATAAAATTTCATAAGTATTTTACAATCATTTTCAAACAATTTTTTTGGTTTTTTTGATGATAAGTTGAAGTTAACTCACATTAAAGGTGGCTATAGGTAACGTTATTCCTCTAAATCCATTAGCTAAATGTAGAAAAAGTGGTTCAGTTAGCTTCAAACCAGTCTTAGAGTTCCAATTACCCACTGGCAGCATGTAACATCCACGACCAAAATGCTCTTGGCCCCATGTAACGCCGGCATCAATCTGCCATGATTGGCATGTTTCGCATACGCTGGATTCATTCAATCGATACTGCCAAGTAAAGTACATAATACACAAGATAGTTTAAAATACATATTTAGAACTTAAATCATAAAAATCTCATATCATGCATATTTATAGATCTTAGGCTATTTTTACATATATTTTACCATAAAATGCATAGGTATTTATTACAAAGCGGTGAATCGTAAATGCAAAGTGGTAATATTAATAAATAGAAAATATGTATTACTTAAATTTATCAAAAGAATCATATCTAATTTAAATAATTGTTTAAAAAAAAATATTAAACTATATTATTAATTATTATCAAATATGGACACTTTTTATTTTGTAATAAGTAAGAATATATTATAATTTGTGATAGGTACTCGATAACACATGAAATTTTTATTTAGACAATTTGATTGACATTTAGTTAATATACCTACTAAGCATTATTACTGTATATTAATTATTTTTACATTAACTATATCCAATGAAACTATGTTACAAAACTTAGTTTCCATCTTTTTATACCTACTTATAATATAAAAATATTAATTAATTAATTGATTATTTACAGTTTATGCTTTATTACATTTTAATATTATTTATTATGCTATAGTTTTTTAAAATTATTTTTTGCATTATTACTTTCAGGGTTGCACTCATTAGGCTAAGTATATAGATTTTAAAAGTACTTTAAGAGTACTATATATAACTTTTAAATCCAAAAGATACTTTTAAGAAAGTAATTTTAATTAAGTCGGCTATTTAAGAATACCTACTTTAAGATTTTACCTTAATAAATGATACCATTGATTGTCTTCTATCAATTTTCGATGGTCTAATTTCATCCCATTCTTCCTCTGATACTCGCTGTGATAGTTCGATTTCTTGTTGAATCAATGCGCTGAATGCCATTATGAACACAGACATCAATTCATCCACCAAACATAAGAGACCTCCCTTTAAAATCAATTACATTTTCTTTGTATTGTAGCAGTATATTTATTTTTTAGTTTGTTAGTCAAAACATTTTACAATTATTTTATGAACTTACAGTACATTTAGAATTGTTTTTTGTAGTATTATAAATAAAAGATATATTTTCTCCTTCATTTAATAAATTTGTAAATGTTGATATATTATTCCTCGATGAATCTATATCAGGAATAATAATTAGCCAACTGTTCTCTGCTGTCATCAGGTGCATAGATTTAGCCTAAAATAATTAACTTAAATATTTTAGATTATCTAAAAAAAAAAAAAAATGATTATGAAATATAATAACCCTTACCACATCCAGAATTAAAGGTAAATAGTTTATGCTAATAATGCAAATATAATTTGAATTCATTTCACTAGTTTTTAAAAAATGTTCAAGAGCTTCCATGAATGATTTTCTCCTAAAGAAAAAAACTTATTGATATTAATTCTGTATTAAATAAACCATACAGAAAGCGATATATCCTATTGTAGCTGGAAACGATGAGAATAGTTTTAGTTTTATTAAAACAAAAGATAACAAATAGATACTTAAAATACATAAAAACACAATAAAACATCATACATAATAATAAAAATAACACTATAAATATAATCAATGTATGCTTAACGGAAGAAAAAAGTAATGACGTGAATCTCACTGTTTCAGTGAGGTGTCTATGACTGACTCGTACAGTCGTATAGATCAGGGGTCGGCAACCTTTTTGGTTTCAAGGGCCAAAAAATAAAAATAAATTTTTTCATGGGCCATAATTTGAAATACACCTCTTTTATTTAAACAAAATATAATAATAATTCAAAATTAAGTTTATTTAAGTACATCACTGTTAGGAACATTATAACTATCGAGGTATCTACAAACAAAGTCATAATAATTAGGTACACGTCAAAATAATAATAAAAAAATACATAAGTAGTAAAATATGGTATAATATTGGAAAAAAATAAATAAATGAAAAAAATAAATAAAAATGTATGTGATTTTTGAGTTTGAATAGCATCAACAAGTTTATTGATAGCAGGTTTTATTTTCGATGTAGAAATTCTCAATGCAGCGTTTAAGTGACCATCGGTTAATCGTGAAGCTTATTTGCTTTTCCGATATTTCATTAGTGAAAAAGATTGTTCACAAATATAAGTGCTCCCAAATATGGTCAATATTTGTTTAGCAAAATATTTTATTTCCAAATTTTTATCAGTAAAGATTACGTGTTGAGTAATATTTAAAACTAATTATAAATTATTGTCACGGGCCGCACAAACTCGCTACGCGGGCCGCGGGTTGCCGACCCCTTGTACCTATACTGGTATAGATAAATGACCGTCGTACCTAGATGCCCCAAGATACTCCCTCCCCCCAATTATGATACAGTCTATGTTTGTTATTATATTTTACTACAATATCTACATTTGAAAAAATTTAAGTTCTAAGGAGTCTAAGGGGTCCAAAGAAGGCAGGTATAACGGAAGTATAATAACAGAACAATATAGTAGAATACAATCTAAAAATTATTTTATTAGTTGGTAACAAAATTAACGAATTACGTCTTATTGTGAAAGAATGTTGAGTTTATAAATTAGATATAATAATAGTTTAAAGAGTGTAACGTTAAGCTTGAAAATAGAAGAAGACGAGAGACAGTTTATTATGAGCAAGTAACTTTTATTTGGAAAAGGTGCCTATATGAATTACCTACTATTTCTTCTTTCGGGTAATATCAAAATGGTAAATTTATCTTTTCCAAGGTTTGAATTTGTAGTATCAAAATTTCTAGTATATCACATTACTATAAAGACTAGTTATACTGTCTAATTATATTTACAATGTATTAATAAAATATTTCCGATTACGATGCCTAATTAATTGGTAATTTAAGAAGGTAATTTTTATATAAATAGGTAAGACTATTTTATCTTAAAGAAAATGAAAATGTTTTAATTGAATACATTATGCTAAATTATTAACATTAAATGTGTGAATATATATTATAAGTACTAAAGCAAATTTATAATACTTGATTGGTACCTACCTTTTCCATTCGGATCCTTGGGTATATATTTCAAAAATAGCTATTGATGGTGATACCATAAAACTTGAGTAGTATTTTGTCAAGGAGGTAATAATATGTTGTACTACGTTATCATCTGAAAAATCAAAGTTTCAATCCAAAATTGTTATCGAGTTATATTTGTCATCTCTAATACATTTTATTTGCCTTCAAATTTAACTAAATATAAATAATACGGAAACTTTATGATCTTTATGAATTTTATGAATAAAAATTATTTCAATACATTTTACTAAAATGAGTGAGATGATACTGACAAATGATATAACTTTCGTACCTAAAATACTTAAAATTATTAATTTATAAATGAGGAATAAATAATACATACAATATTAAAAACATATCAAATCATTTGAAATAATACAATAGGTACGTCATTATTAGTGCTTTAGTAGTTCTTCTGAAAATATATTATACTCTTTAAAAAAAGAAACACATATTCGCATCATGGGGTATTCTTTGTTCCTCGCTCCTTGGACAAGATATTGGTTATGGGTTAACTGAATTTTAAAGAAACAAAAGCATTTCTTTAGCTAAACTATGCTGTGCAAAATGCTTCAGTGAAAACATATATTGTTTATAAATTTAATCGTTTTTAGTTTAATTGTCAGAAAGTTTTTTTTTTTATTTATTAAAATCTTAAATTAATCATTTTCTTCTAAACAAAGAAGACAATTTTTTTATTAAAAGATTTAAACAAAATTGTTATATTAAAAGGCTCATAATGATTAGATGGTTAAATAATTTTATATACATATTTCAAGTTGAAAATTGACGTGAAGACAGTATATTCCTTAAAAATCGCATAATAATATTCTTGAACGCTTATAAAAAAAAATCCTGCGTTACGATTTTTCAAATTTTCTCAGTATCGTTGGTTAAGTTTATATTATTATGTGTATGATTATAATACATTTTCAAAAGTATTTGTCAAACATTAATAATATACTTTAAAAAATGAGGTAATTTAAAAGTTCTATTTTTAGCCCAAAAGTTGTTAACTTGTTTTTTTAATTTTTCGTTGAGTATGTAACAATATATCATTAACATATGGTGAATTGATGACAACTCCAAGTTTCTAACAACATTTCTTTTAAATTTATAACTAAATAACTCAAATCGATTTGGTAAAAGTGAGGTTTACAGCAAATTTTACCATTTTTACTCGGTTTTTTTTCACACCTGGAAAAATTATCGAGAAGAGGGAAAAATTAACCCTCAAAGTACTATATACATGCGATTACTATAAGAAAGAAATCATGTTTGGTGAAATAAATTTAAAATAAAGTGTAATTTTTTAGATTATAATAATATTTATCAGTTGGAAATAATTTATATGCTTTTAAAACCCAGTGTTTCATAATTTTTTGTCCTAAAAAAAAATCTTCATAAGAAAAATGTTTTCAACATCATAAGTAGAGGTAATTTATCGTTTTTAAGTAATTTAAACTATATAACAGTAAATTAAATTATTTCATTTTATGGCTTACATTTCACATTACATTATTCAAAAACTAAACGCGATTTTGCGTGTCTACTATAAAGAGATTAGGTACTATTTTTCATTACATTTGGAAAATTTTGATGCAATATTAATGTTTAATATTTTGATACACTCTATAGTAAGAAAGTGAATAGATGTAGGCATTGTATTTTATAAGGTTAAGTTATAAAGTAGTATTTACTATTTCGTATAATTCATCGAAAATATGAACTCTTTTAATTCGAAAAAATGATTGTCATTAACCGACAATTTTTCTTTGCTCAATTGATTAGGAATGATGGAAAATAAAATATTTTGTTTCAAATTAGGTAAGCAGGCATATAATTTATTTGATGGCAGTGCGATTTAAACAAATTATCGTTAGACACTCATATAAACCCATAACTAGAGATGGGAGCTTGGTAAATTTACCCGGTAAATTTTTCCGGTAAGGTAAATTCACGTAAATTTTACTGATATTTTTTTTACCCGGTAAATATTTTTTACCATTCTAAAAACCGAGTGACCACTTATTTCAAACGTTTTCATGTGCACATCAACATTAGTGACATTTCTATGAGATTATCGGTTCTATCGGTTCCACCAATTTAGTGTCAAATAACTGTGTTCAGTCAGTAAGTGAATAAGCAACAGATAAGTATGTGGAAAATGTTGGTGACATTGTAAACAAAGATGATAGTGAAGATACTGAAGATGAAAATTATGATACAGAAAATCTAGTTGAATCCGATAACTTATCAGATGAACGTGATATTTTATGTGACGATGAATTTTATGAATCAAACTTTAAATGGGTTTATAAATATTATAATAATTGAATTTACATTTAATTTAACTCAGGCATCTCAGTATATCTGTAAAGAAACAACCAATAAAGAGAAGCATGTACCTATATCTATATTTATAATGAGTTAATTTTCGTAATGTTTCCTTAATTCAATTGATTTCGAATTTGCATAATTTATTGATCATACTATTCATATTTATACGTATTCAAATATAATACTTTAGGTTAAGTGTGGACAAGTGTGGTAATAAAAGTAATTTGTGCTATAAACAACATGTTATTGAGTTCGTAATAAGTTTGTAAAAAAAAAATATACTATATTAAAAAATTTACGTAAATTTGCGTAAATTTACGTAAAATTTACCGGTAAATTTACCGACATTTTTTTTACGGTAAAATTCCCATCTCTACCCATAACATCATTATATTATTGGTACACGTATAATACTCAAAATACTATCGGCGATATAGTTCCTACGTGCTATTCGAAATATTTTAGTAATTAGGAATAATATTATAAAAACGTCTTAAAAAAATAATTTTTAAATCTATTAAAATACCGACCTAGTTTTCGAAAAAAAAGTAAAAAGTATTTTAAATACATTTTACAGATACGTATTTTAAAAATATATTCCAATAAAACATGTTACACACTACTTAAAGTATTATAAATGAATATTATAGTATAGGTTCTTAACATTATACTGACTCAGTTAAAAAGATACTGAAAAAGTATTATGCGTTTAAATACATATGATTATTATTGTGTGTACCAAAAAAATTGTATAGCTACCTGTGAAAATAAATAGGTAAAATGTGCATATAATATACGTTTATATTTTGCCGAAATATTTATTTTATAAATTTAATGAGCTTGAAAAAAGTTAGTAAAAATTATTTTTTAATTAGCAGATACCAACGCAAAATGTATCACTGCATATTTAATTTGATATTAACTTTAAACATTGTGATTGAAACTCATGAAACTAATAAAAAAAATAATACTTTTGTTTGTAAGGTGAATTACCAATTGAATTGTCATGCATTAAAACTGCGGATTTCCATGAAAATGAATTTGACATTCTTAAATCTAATACCATTTGAGATAGTTCTGAACTTGGAGTGGATAACGGTATAGTAATTGCTTCATCGATTGGTAATCTTGGACAGTTAATATCTAAACATATTAGTAAAAATAATTAATGATTTAATAAAATAGTGGATATACAACTTAATATGTTAGTTCACTTTCACTGGTATTTAAAATCATTAAACAATACGCCAGTAAACTATAAATCACAAAAATCGATTTTTTTATTGCAGACTAGTTTTATACGAAACGATATCTATTACTTTATTTATTACTTAATTATACAGTGTGATTCCTTTTAAAGGTAACACTAAATAATTCTGAAATTTCAATGATTTAATAATGCCTGCAAACCTACGAATACAAAAAAAAAATAATAATAACAATACTTGAAATCGCATAATAATTCATAAAATTCTAGGATGATAGTTGAAAAATTAAATTATTTTAATCGAAACTTTAACACTTTGTCATTTAGTCAATTTTGGTTGTAGAGCTATGGTAAAAAGGCCAAGTTGACTTAAAAAATGTTTGTCGATCAAAATCTATTGTTAAACGTAGGTGTTACTATTAAAAAAAAAATGCATTTTGTGTATTGCGCATGCGCACAATAATAGGGTTAAAAATTTGAAAATTTAAAAAAATGTGTATTTCAATAGTCCCAACTATTGAAAAGCACCTCACCTCAATCCAATATCACTGGACCGAATTATTTAATGTTAATTTTAAAAGGAATCACACTGTATATTTTTAATAATTATTATTTTATTATATTTTTCCATGCGAAAATAAATTCTGATTCGTTTTAAAATTGTACTATGATGGATATAAGTAGCATACAGGTATGATACCCAAACATTTAATACAAAAATACTTAACTTTAATTTATTTTTTATCGATAATAATCTATTAGGCATTTAATATTTTATTTATTTTTTAATAATTAATTAATATATTAATAGTAAGTATATACATATATTTTAAATTCACGTATTTATAACCTGTTATAGAAATGTACAGTAATCCATTAAATCCTTCATATTCAGCTTTATAGTATAAGTTCCAAATATCATCACAGTATGACACAATAAAAATTGAAACAATATCTAAAAAAATAAGTATATTTTGATTAGATAAGTACTGAAATTGTTTATAGCATAAACTTTATACCAGAGTCGGCCTAAGGGCGAAGTGAGGCCTGGGACAATTTTTTGTAGATAAGGCGTAAGAATAACATTTTTTTTTTTTATTTTACACATGTATAATAATTATTATTAAATTATAAGTATACACTATTAGAATTATTTAATTTTTTTTTAATCATTCATTAAAAATACATTGTTACTAATTAGCTTTATAATAATTAATAATATACAGTTTAAATTCAGGGGCGTCATTTCAGTATTTTCTAGAGTGGGGCATAAATTTCTATCGGTCCATGTAGTTAATTAGAAATTACATAGCCACCCGCTATTGCAAATATAATTTTATCCTTGAAAAATGTTTTAAAACATAATTATTATTTAAACATAAGTACAACAACTTTCGAAAAATAATAACTTCTTGTACTATCAAAAATATTGTTAAATGAGTCAAACTAAATTTTATACTTAAATATTAAATACATATTAAATATTTCATAGGTATTTAAACTTTTTATTAGTAGTATATCTGCATTTTTTGATGTGCAATAGTTGAAATAAAAATTCTAACAAAACAAATAATAAAATAATAAATGTATAAAGTTAATAAACATATAAAATAAACAATATATTAAAATGCATTAATCTTGGCATATAAAAAATGAATTGCATTTACAATAGTTGAAAATAAAAATGAAAAAATCCTCATATTGTAAATGTATGTAAAAAGTAATTTACATAAATACGTACTAATTTCTGTGTTTAAAATTTGAATGTAATTAACTGATTTACATTTTACATAGGTATAATAATAACCTAACTCATGCATACAATATAAATTATTATTAGGCTTTTAAGGGATATCTACGATTTTTCATATTTGCAAATATATCAACAGCTTCTTGTAAATTAACTTCTGCTGCTTCATCGCTTTCAACTGCTATCACTAATAAATCACTTAAACGTTAATCGGTCATTGTGGGTCTTAAATACGTTTTTATTCGTTTAACAGAAGAAAAAAACAGTTCATTTGAAGCAGTCGATACGGGAAGTGTCATAATAATTGACAAAATTTTTAGAGTTTCTGAAAAAGAATTGGGAATTTTTGATAGACACGTTAAAATAAAATAAAGGTCATGAACTCCATCTTCATGATCATAATTTTTATTTTGTAACAGTAACTTTTTAGTAATTGAGAATTCAGATTCAAAATATATTAAATCAATGTTTAAATACTGATAATTTAAAAAAAAGCTTCAAGACAGGGACTTTTAAAATTGAAATATTCAAGTCTAGCTGAAGAAAAGACATAACCTACAAGATAAAATAACTTGATTGTTAATTTCATTAAATCTTTTATCAAGTTCAGCATTAAATCTATAAAATAAAATACGGTATTATTAATGCATATCAATATTTGAAAATGCAGCAAGCAATATTAGAGAAATTATTGTTTAAGAAAATTTAGCATACAGTTAATAAATAATTTTTTGTTAAAATATTTATATTTTGTATCAAATAGAATTTAAAAAAAATCGGCAGTCACGTCTATGGGTCCTATCACTGGATAGCTTCCCTACTCGCCGTCTTATTGTCCGTCATATTTTGGTTTTCATATTTGCTTATTGTATTTTTTTTTTATATACAGTTTGTAAATGTTATATTTTATATTTTAATAAAAAAAAAAAAAAATTGATATACTCAATCTATAATATTTTTGAAATATTACCTGTAGATTGATGTCTAAACCTCTGAGTTTAATTACAAATGTATAATAAAAATATTGCATATTGAATTTCGAGTATATCTATATTCTACAAAAGTTGACTTTCTTTGCTTTATATTTCGCAAATTCATTTATTACTCCATCGTAATGCAAGTTTGAAACTATATTTTTTCTATAGATAATATAGCAAGAGAAGCTAGTTTTTCTTTAGTCATTGATGTCCTTAAATATGATTTGATCAGTTTTAATTTTGAAAAAGATCGTTCCGCACTGGCTACAGTTATTGGAATAGTAAGTAAGATGTAGAAGTATTTGGACATTGATTTTGTAGATCTTTCATAAATTTTAGTGTTTCGATTGACTTTTTTCATTTTTTCAGGCATTATTTGTCAGAGAATTTTCAACTCGGAAAAAAGTTCTGTGCCACTGAGTTTCAAGAACAAAATGAAAATAATTTGTTACTGAATGACAGAAACAGAATATCAAAATAAATGAAATAGCTAATCCAAATCGACATGAACAAGATATAATAATTATATTATAATTATTATAATGTTATGTTGATTAATATATGTGAGGCCCAAAATGTCATACGCGAGGCTGAGTGCTAAGACTGGCTCTGGTTTATACTATAGTAAATTCTCAATATTTAGAGTGTTATAAAAGTAATTTTGCAATTTTTCTCTTACCTCTTGATAGTTTAATGTCAGATCTTGTATGAATTTCAACAGAGATCCCGGCTTGTTTAAAAATGTCTTGCTGAAGTTTGTCTACATGTCCATTGATAGCATTCCAGATTTCACTATTCGTACTCGCGGAAAACTTTGGATTTATTATAATGACTGAATTTATAAAAAAAAAAAAAACAAAACGAAAACAAAAACAAACAAACAATGCTTAAACACAAATATAACATTATGAGTTTATGAGTTTAAAGTATATATTAGCATAATAAATTAATAAACACCTAGTTTTTCATTTTTTTTTTTAAATAAAATAATCAATATTTTATAATATATAAATATAAATATTTTTTCGTGTTCAGCACTAAAAATTATTATAATGAATATAAAATTGGAATGTCTAAGATTTAGGAATATGCAATATAATCATTACCAACTGTGTCATTATTCCTACGTCCTGAGTCGGTGTTGTAAGTATTCAGACCCTCACTAACTGTGAACAACAGCGTAATTCGTAATATAACATCTACGGTTAAGCTCATCGTGTCCACTACTGTAAATATGACAAATAAAAATGACTCTAAACTTCTCTCTGCACTTGAACAGTATCGAAAACATAATCGAATTTTAAATTATGTATCTGACGGTTTGTCATATTTTGCTTCAATCGTTTCTATAATTTCTATCCTTAATATAGTTTATGTGAATGAACAAAAGCCGGTAATATTATATTGTATGAACATCGCTAACAATCACGCAACGTAACTACACGAATGTTTGCTGAACAAAAACTAGTCCATCATTGGGGGTAGTTTCGTTAACCCCGGGAATCTAGGTCGTGTAAATAAATAAACTGACAGAGTTTAATGAGTTTACGAAACAAATAGATCATACTTAAACATTAGATGAGGGGCAATTTAAGTGTTTTATTAGCTGACTCTATGGATAATTATTTTTACTAGGTGCTTCATAATCAAAATGATTAGATTATTAATACATACATACACAGTACACACACACGTACATACATAGATGATACATTGATGAATACATATATATATAATATATATATATATATATATATATATATATAAATGTCATATACATGACGATTTATAAACCATATTATATAACAACTTAAAAACGATTAAAGTAATTTCAAAACGTCTAATCATTTCACAATTGTAAAATGTTCTTTAAAAATAATATCATCAAAGATAAGTCAAATATTATTTTAATTTAAACTTAGTATAAATAGAGCAAATAGGCATCTTTTCAAAACTCGAGCTATTTATTTTTAAATTCTTACGATTTATAAGTCCAGTATAAGATGATTTAAAATATTTTGTATTAAACCAACTTCAAAGATTTTTTTTAACCTCGTATTTAATAATTGATTCAGTTTATATGTAATAATACAATTATTATAAGAATACTCGTGAGTTGTGTTCTATGATTTTAAATCAAACTTAGAAGTTTTTTTTTTTTATTTAAATAATATTTACAATCTATACAAGGTATAATGAGTAAGTATGATGACAATGTCATAATAGCGTTTATAATAATAATAGGCTAGGTGCTAGGAAGGCTCCCAGTAGTGCCACCTGACAAGAAATTAGGATTTTAATATATTATAAATTATAATTATATTTATTTATATATCTATATTTGATTTTTTTTTTCAAGCATTGAGTAGGTCTCTTGGCCAAACTTAGAAGTTATAATAAAATAAATATTAATCATTTGTTTGATTTGTTAAATCAAATATTAAATAAAAATCTGCCTACAACGAGACAATAATATCTGTAATATTGTTAAGAAGTTTTTTAATACTAATAAAAATAAACATAGGTACTAATGTCATTTGTTGTAAAACATATTTTTTAACAGATTGTAGAATTTTAAATATTTTTTTTATTTTCAATGACTTCAATTATACCATACCTCCAGATTAGTATGAATCATATGATTACATAATAACATTACTGAAAATTGCATTTAATAAATAGCTTATATATATGCTCGCCACCAAAATAATCAAAACTAAAATATTCCATTATACGCGACTAACATTCTCTAAAAGTTTAATCAACGTGTTATAAAAACTACGGCATTCTACACTCCTTTAATATATATCGTAGCAAGGGTATGAAGTTAACCATTCCAAAGAAGGTAGCGAACTTCGACGTGTTCTGTTCAAGCCGTTGGTGCGAAAGTTTCATTCCACCCAGACTGAAATGGCCTCTCTGCACGCGCCAGCCTCATATACGATACCCGAACTATTTTGTACCATGTAGAAAGAACTGTATGAGATCAATCCGTTTACCAGAATTTGACGTATTGTTAGACAAGACATGCCATCCATACCTACATGCAAATATCAATTCGATTCGAACAGTTAATATTTCGCTCGACGGAAAAAGGTAATTTCCTACTGTTTTTACTAAAATTCTACGTATATTACATTTTTGGCACACGTGGGACAACAAATAATTACAGGACTTCGGATAATCAAGTTGTAATCATCAACGTATATTGTGTTGTATGTACAGTGAGTAATATATATGTTTTACGTCTGTGGTCTTTACCTATAGCAATTAATTGATAAATATAATTTAAAAATGACTATTAATAATTGTTGAAATTTAGACAATAGAGGCGAGGACTAGAAAGAGGCAGAGAAGAATGAAAAATAGAGAAAGATGGTTTGTAATATGGCAAGATAATCTTAAAGGCCTAAAAAAAAAACAAAATATTTGAAATCCCGTTGTAACTGTATAAAATGATCAAATTATTATTACTTATTACTTTTGTAAAATTACTTGTTGACACACTTTAATTTAAAAATATTAATAAACCATACGTATTTTTATTTTTGTTTTTTATGTTTATCTATATTTTAAATTTGTAAATAGTGTTGATTAGGGAAATTCATAAATTAAGAAGCATTTGAACTCTTGTCTCCCCACAAGTTACGGCCTTTGGAGACACATTTTTTCGCATTCTATTATATTATATTTAAGTTGTAATTTTTGAAATAACAATAAACTAAACATTATTATTATTATTATTATTATTATATGTGTATTGAGCCTTATTGTTCTTCGATACTGTCATGTTCAAATGATTTAAAGCAAAATCAATTAACTTCAGAAAGTAATAATCTAAATTATAAAACTGAATGTTAAATTTTATTACATAATTTAATTTCATACGATACACGGAACGCTCTGTTCAAAAAAAAAATGTATCTTATTGCACGCCACTTTATTTTTGGTCCTTCAGCTAATAACGTCGGAATCATTCTTAATAGTAGGTGAGTTCAAATTTCAATATTTTTAAAACCGCGGTCCAATGCATTAGAACAATTTCCTGATGGACTTTTTGACGACGGGCTTACTTGGTTTTCGCACAATATGACCGTGGCTGATGGGTGAACGGAGCGTGCGCCCGTCCAACTATAGTATCGCACTATCGCAATAGTTGATAAGCCGCTGTTATCATCACGTCAATGTTAACGTTCTAAAGGCTATCCGCGTCTTGTTGACTTACGTCGATGTGCGCGGAGATTTCTTATTAAACAGTGTGCGCACTATTGATATCCACAGTGAGTCGTGAGATATTATGTTATTTTTTAATTACTTTGAATAAATATAATGCCAAAGGATCTCTGAAAGTGATCGATCAGTGGCGCGACCGTCAAACAATGTCCAGAGTAACGTTTTTGAATTTAAGTCGACTGATTAACACAAACGCGTGTTCGAAAAACAGGTAAAATACATTTTGTTTGTGTGTTTTTTATTAGATGTATTCATGTGCTCTTCACAATTTCATTATATGTATCTCAATAATTTGTACAAATTGTGTTTGTGTATATTCAATATGAACGCAATAATTTTAGCATTTAATGATTACTCTGTCCTTACTGATATTATGCTTTTTTTATCATCATATTCTTAATTCGAAGAATTTATATTTAGGTTTTTTTACTCCTACTCGTTTTCAACTAAAATTATTGGAGGTCATTAAACAAAAATATTTCAAGATTCATTTTTGCAGTATCATATGAGTAATAATTCATTAAAATTACTATTGATGCCCAGTAATATCTCAATTTCGAAAAATTTGTTTTGACAAATTTTAAAATCATAAGTATCTTAGCTTATTATTATTATTATACAGACCTTGTAATGTCTAAAAAAGTAATTGTAACCTTGAATTGATTAAATTAAATATGTATATTTCAAAATTACATTTAATTTTTTTTTGTACTATTATTAGGTACTTTATAAAAGTTCAGGAAAATATTTAAAACATTTTTACATTTATATTGAATGACTTTACTTATAATATTTAATTTTCAGTAAATATATACTTGATTAGATACTTATTTTATCTGAAAATTTAATATCACATTATGACACATGTATACAATAATGATTATTAGATTATGAAAGTTTGTGAAATGATTATTTTTTATAGGTATTGACTATACCTATATATTAATAATAACAATAAAGTTTAAGATATTAATTAAACTTATAATTAAAGATAAGTTAATGATTTTAAATACTAGACAAACTTTTCAAATTTATTTAAAATGCAAGCAATTTGATTATTGGGTTATTATAGGTATAGATTTACTTTATAAATATGTTTTATAGATCATCATTATACATTTTTTACAAGTTTTTCAGTATAAATATAATTAATTCACTACTTACCTACCAATATAATTATTAGTTAAAACAATAATTATAAATCAAAACTTTAGTAGGTATATATGAAAGTACTTTAGCATTGTAAATTATACCTCTTATTAATTATGTAAGTTAAAAAAATCATATTATACTTTATTGAACTAGAAATATCATTGCTTTTGGTTTGCAGGAAGTGGAAGTTTATTAGTTTTACAATCAATGAACACATTTTCTATTCGACCGGTCTTACAAGAATAGCAGATTCGTCAAAATGTTTATGTTATGTTCAAACACGATCATTTATTAATTATTTTTTACCACCAACTGGAACCAACAACAAGAGAATATATAGAGATAGAAAATTAATTGGGTAAATTGTGTAAAATTTTGTACTTATTATGATTAACGATTATTTATGTAATCTAATCAGAATTGTTATAACCATTTCATTCATTTTTAGGTATTCTCCAACACAAATGTTCGATGTTATTCAAGACACAGAAAATTATAAACATTTTTTACCATTTTGTCTGCAATCTACTGTTATATTTAAAGAAAAAGATCGTGCTCAGACTTATCTAGAAATTGGGTTTCCTCCGATAATTGAAAGTTATGTATCACATATAACATTTCAACGTCCTCATATGATTAAAGCAGAGTGCCGTGACGGCAAACTATTTAAACATTTAATTACTCAATGGAATTGTGATCCTGGATTAAAAGATAATCCAAATACTTGTGTAATCAATTTTTATGTGTCTTACGAATTTAAATCGCAATTTCATTCAACTGTAGCTAATATGTTTTTTGATAAATTAGTTAAACAAATGGAACAAGCATTCTTTGATGAGGCTAAACGGAGGTATGGAAAACCTTGTATCAAAGCCCAAAAACTAAAATTGTTACCTAATTATTAATTAGAAATGTTAATTAAATGTTCCAAAGAAGTAATCTATAAATTTGCTTCCATGTGAATAATTTTGTTAAATATTTAGTGTTGATTCTTTTTTAAATGTTTTTGAAGAGTTTTAGAGAAGAATGTATCAAATTATATTTAAAATTTAAAGTTTTTTAAAAATATTTATTAAAATCAACATTCAAGATAGTAAAAATGTGTTTAAATGCCATTCAATGAATATTTTATTAGAAACATAACAAGTTAAATCATATTTTAAGTTGAATCAACTAATTAGATCAAAAGTTTTTATTTTGTTTTTAGTCATATTGCTTTAAAAATGACATAAATAAAGACCACTATAACTTTTTAACATGTTATATAGAATATCATTATTATTGATTTTTATAATTCATCGAATGTTATTTAATTACTAAATATTCTCTACTACTCTTCATAATAATTTGTTATTTATTAATGTGCGTTGTGTAATGAATACAAATAAAAAAAATAAATATATTGATTTATAAAAATATTTCTCTATTTCACTTTTTTTTGAATTTGTGTATATTTTTAGTTTTGTGTTTAAGTATTTAAATATTTTATCTTAAATTTAAAATCATTGATCTAAAGATAGAACACAACTGCCAAACAAAACTGAAAATACAGATAATCCAAAAAATAAAAATAATACTACATGGTTTTTATTATCTATACAATTGCTTCAAACCAAATGATAGGAAATATTGTTTCATTTTTTTGACTGTAATTGTCAAGGTGTCAATTAGTAAATATTTGAAGTTTTGAACTATTGTACTTGGAGATAAATTTATTACTCAATAATGCATTTCTGTTACCTAGTAGACAACCTTATTACAGTGAAGTAATATTGGTTTTTAAAAGAAATAATTATTTAAAATTAATCTATTGGTATTTTACACATATCCGTTACCTTCACCTATGTAGATGTTATTAAAGTATTGTTTAGTGCCACTTGAATGATAACAAATTAAAATATTAATTTTATATTCTGCTGCACTATTATTATGAATAGTTATAAAACAATCATTGGTTATTGAGTTAATGTTTTCTATTGTGTCTATTAGTATCTAATGGCTACAAACAACTTGTATTATAATATATGTATGCAAGAATGATTATTATCTGAGTTTGGAATGAATGCATTCAATTTTTAGATAGTGATAATATTAATTTTTTTAATAATTAATGCAAATGAATTAATCATGTAAACTATTGTAAAAGTGTATAAAACGCACACTTTAATTAAATACATCAAACACATTTTAAAAGTACTTTATTAGGTATTTCTTCTGAAGTACATTAAATTTTTTTTGTTTAACTTATTTCCCTAGTGATGTATACTATATCTAATCAATGTATAATATGAATGTAAATTTATTTTGAATGAATGAATGAAATTAAAAATTCCTTCTTTCTTAAATTATTCGAATGCATTGTCATTAAAAAAATGAATTTTTGAGTGTGAATGTATTCGTTTTTAAAGTGAATACTTCAAACCCTATTTTTTTAAATTATATCAACAAATACTAACACAAGTAACAATTGCAAAGCTAAAAGCAATTATAAATATTGTGTTTAAATGATGCACATTATCAGCTGTTTAAAGGTTTATGAAATCATTTTTTTTCAATATTTATATGTAGAACATGCTCCAGTAAAAATTCTGAATTCTTAATTGTTTTTAATCAAAAAATAAATGTATAAATCTTATTTAATTTGTTTCTTAATTAAAATGTTCATTGAAGTATTAATTTTGATCAGTTCAAAATTTTTTAAATATCAAAATTTGTTAGAAAAAATTTTGAATAATATGTTGTTTTGAATAGTATCATTATTTTTACTTATAAAAAACTAGTTAAAAAATAATAAAATATTTCACCTTAGAGCATTTAAAAAATTTCTTTTACTACATTCTTTATTCCTAATCCCTCATAATTGATGAAAATAATTGATAGTTACATAGTTACATACCCCTTAAGCTTTTTTATTTGCTAAATAAAAGTATAAATCAAAACATTTTATAAACCATACATCAGAATAATGCAGTTTTATTGAGTATTTAGATACAAATACGTTAAAAATTTGTGTTTCAATGAAATCAATTCAATTGTTTATGAATGAACTGATAATCAATATCACTATTGAGTAAATTGTGAACGATCAGAACATGAATTAAATAACCTAGGTACCGAATTTGGTTTTGAATTATGATTGCCAGATTAATTTGAGTTCACTTTTGATAATTTACATGTTAAACATTTGTATTAAGGCAATTTTAGATTCTGAGTAAATCGAAGGATCCATTAGTTTTACAATGATATTAATTTTTTTTTCTGGAGTCAATTTTTGATACAATTAGTTTTGTTTAAAAGTTTCATTCAACAACTCAGTACATAAAGAATTATTTTATAATGATATTTCAAATACACTTTTCATTAAATAAATTTCATAAATACCAATTTCCATTATTGTTGGTCTTGGGAAAAGATAAAAAGGTAGAATATATAGTACAGTGAGTAATAAAAAAAATAAAAATATATCCATTGGAGGAAATGTATTTTACTCAGTACCTACAATTTTATTTATAATTTATGGCTATTCAATAATAAATACAATATTTAGGTTGATGAATATTTTCTTAACCTGGCAATAATTTATTGGTAATTGCAAACCATATATTTTTCTCGGCGCTAATTTACAATTCCTTAAGAGAAGGGTGGATGGGTACTTTTTTTGTTACAGAAAAATGTATTTAAGAGGTCACCAAAATGAAAAAAAAATGTTCATATTATACATTCAATAGTTTTAATATTATTTAAAAGTAAAACATAAAAAAAAAAAACTATTAAAATAATAAAAGTCATTGTTCAATATTTTAAATTATGAATGAAACCATTATATGAAACAATTATACATATTTTTTAAGTGTGTTACTCAATTTTCGGGTTGAAATTGTGATTCAAGAGTTATGTCAACATTTTCACCAAACATAAACAATATTCTCATACAAATTGATGTTTCAAAAAAAAAAAAAAATTACCACTTTCAATAACGTATATTTAAAACGTTTAAATTATTGAATTATTGAAGGTATCTCATTTTTTGGAAGTTTTTACCTAATTAAATTTTAAATCCTCGATATTAAAACCTGAAAATTAAATATCTTACTAATACGTTTAACTAACTGTGATGAAAAGCTTCATAAGATGTTCGTCAGTATTCGAAAATCGTTACCTATTTACTTGTATTGCAAATAAACGATATTTTTCAACAAAACAAAAAAATCTTTTTAAATTTGAAATTCAATATCCGGTTAGGTTAACCGGCGTAGGTAAACGTTTTTTACCGATTGACTTGCCACGTATATCTATGGTTTGTTAGGTATCTATTATATCGTATTATTATTATTTATCTTATTATATTGTATTATATCTATCGTATCTATGGTTCCACGTATACCTACGATTCTATTGAATCTATGGTTTATTTTCATAAAGGTTTATTCAATCAATTATTTCTTTAAACGCGTTTTAATTTGGAATTATAGCTCAAGTATGACTCTTTTTACGTAAAATGTCAGACTAATTTTTATTTTAGTTTCATAAAATTTGTAATTTTTGGTTTTAAGATCTTACATTCTTATATACGTAGGTATCATTATGAAATATATTCTCAGCTATATTTGTATTTCCATAATAATCGGTTTCGGAAATTATTTTCATATTTTTATATAATGAAATGTCTGAATTCCGTGAAATTTATCGCATTTACGGATGTTATAAAATTTACATGACACTTTTATGTTATTATTCCACAACTTTTTTTGCTTGACCTTGGAAAATTACACTAAATTTTTATCTTAGTTTTTCATTTTTTTCGAAAAGTTAACAAATTTACAACCAAATTACTATTTTTGTTTCTCTCAGAACCGTTTCCCAAAAGCAATGATTTCATTGGTTTCAAATTTAAAATAATAGGTGCTAGGTATAATATGTATCTTTCAAAAATCGTAAAATGGTTCATCTACGATCCTCCTCGCCCATATTTTACATAGTTATTCAAGTGGCCGAAAGAGTAAGTAGTAACTTGTAACAAGTATAAAGTGCTGGATAGACGTTAGTATACAAATTTAACTTCACCATGAAATCAAAAACTCAAACCATGCATTACTTTCCTCAAGCTATAACATAAAGACATAATCAATATCTACGATCACATAGTGGATCATATTGTTGAAAAATAACTTCTTTAATGATAAGTAATTTTAATTATACCTACATTTTACATGGTGAATTAATATTGTAATAGAAAAAAAATAGTGGTAACGAGGGGGCTACCGAAAAATATAAGATGAAGGCTCACGGTGAATACCTCTTTTTCCCTATGGATCATCTATCCCTGCTTACAAGTATATATGGTACTTATATAGGCTATAAATAAACTATGCATATCATCGCTATATCAACAGTAAGTTCTCTAACTGGAAAAAACGAAGTAGGAGAGCTCAATCAAATGGTATAAAAACTGCGTTACAAGTGTAAAATTATATAACACTGTGGGGGCCTATCACACATTTTTTTTTAAATACTGAATTCTATTTGAAATGTATGAATACAAATTTAATTCATGTGAACGATCATACATGTATTCACCTACAAGCACTAAATATTCGCCTATTAAATTTTGTTGTCTCTTAGTACAATATTTGTATAGTAGGTACAATAAAAATTTCCATTTAGATAATCAAACCAGATAAAAAAAAAAATAAAAAAATATTAACACTTTTATTTCCAATATTCTTTATAGATTTAATATTAATAAATAATAAAGAACAAAGTCAGCTATTATTTTTCTTTATTTAAAAAATACCACCTATTTTGATTAGTAGAGTAGTCATCGTATCCTTTTATTTTCGCGTAATATGTTTTCATCTACCTACTTTACGAACGGTAACACCCGTACAGATGTGTTTTCAATCAAACAAACTGGTACCAACTAAAATTAAAAATGTTACAACGATTTAAATTTTTCAATAGGTACGTATTATTGACTGTATCATTGAAAACAATAAAAATTCGATGAAAAATTAATTAAGGTTTCAGGTTACGCCATTCTTCTATACCAGAAGAAAAAAAGGTTGAGGTATGAAAAAAAATTGTAGAAAAGTGCCGAAAGGTACCCCCCCCCCCATTCGAGAACTGTCTACAGAATTTACAAAACTACAAAATACGAGTATAATTTATAATAAAGTTGAAACTGTTGATAGTTTTGATTATAAATATATCGGAATTAATAGTTTTATGATGATAAGTGTTTAATAATTAAAAATAATTTTGAGGACGCAAAATTTTTATGTGACTTATAAAAAGGCTATCAATTCATGGCACACTGAATTAAATTAATGATTTAATTTTTGGTTTTTATTGATACAAATAATATTTTGATAATTTTTAACTTTAATCTATTATACATTGAATGAACTAATAAAACAAATATTACCTTATACCCAAGTATGTATTTTAAGGTTTTGAAAATAATTAACGTTAAAAGTACCTAAATAAAATAATTTGTGCTCGATAATTCTTGAGTTACCTATTGTCTCAATAAATTATATTTCACCGCATATGTTTATGACAGAAATATGCAGAAACAATAAACTTGTGGAAACATTTACTATGGAATTTTTTGTCAATAAACTTATATTTTGAATAGACATTTTAAATTTTCTAAATATATTGATTCAAATTTTTCGATTTTGGTATAATATGTATAGGTGATTTAAATTTTAGGCCTTCCTCTTTCACACATTCTTATATTTCTTTACGAAAATTTTAATGTAACTAGTCTAAGAACTTTTTCTGATAGAGTAATAAGTACCTAATAATGAAATAAATTATAAGATAGAATGTTTTTACTCATAAAAAAAAAACATTATTATAGAGTCAGTATATCCGTACCTATCCGTATCCAAGCACAACTTAAGTAAATGATTCTTATTTTTAAGACGCAAATTACATAAAAATTATAACTAATCATTTTTTTAAGTACCTACTGTAGTTAAAAATATCTTAAAAATCATTAGTTAATTTTATTTGTTATAAACATATACAAATTGGATTTCAGAGCAATTTATTATTTTTATATATTAAAATAAATTGTCGAATCGCTTTTACATGTAAATGTACGAAAATTGACTATTTTAATCAATAAAATTATCTATTAAAATTATAGTAAATATCTGTAAATTAATTTTTATCAAGAATTTGAATGTGAAACTATAGATTTATATTTAAAGATGAATTTTAGGAAAAATATTAAATTTCTCTTACTCTCAATAATAACTTATAATCACAAATAATACTATTAATAAAAGTTTTTCTATAAAATTATTTTTATTTCAAGACTTAGAAGTTTAATCACAGTGAGGTTAATTTAGTTATACGTAAGTTAAAAGTTTCTTAAAATCATATATTTAATATTAAAAATGTGTATCAGGTATCTTATTACAAATTATAAATAATTTAAAGCTTGCCTTCGATTTCAGATTTCGTTTTTAGTCCCTTCCATGAACATTACCTTTTGCAAAGTTTTGGATAAAAAGATAAAATGTATAGAGTTTATGAGTCACATTTAAGAGCCACAGCTTATAATACTAAGCCACTTGGTTTGAGGAAAATGTCTTTATTTCTCCACACCCCCCTTCCATGCACTGTTCTTGGCTCTGACATGGCTTTATTACTAAAACACTCTGAGTAATTGAAAACGTATCCCACAGTAATTAGGTATTTTAATTTAATTTAACTTGAGAAATTGAAATATTAGTCCCCAGAAGAGTTTAGCCTATTATAATTAGACTTTATATGTTCATAACGTTCAAACTTATAATAATTTTGAACATTAATCTACATTAAGATAAAAGTGTTTGATCAACTTACATTCTTTGTAGTATCTGAATTAAAATGATTTTCAGTAGTTGATGATCTATTTTTGAAACTTGGGTACTGTATCGCTAAATTTAATTAATATATTTTTTTTGTTAAAAACGTTTTTATTCAAAACCATTTTTTTTCAGTTATTTAAATACAGGTATATTTATGAAAACCAAATACCAATCAATTATTTAGAAATTGACTTGTCATCCTCATTATATTATATATTCATAGTGTTGAATTAAAATCGTCTCTATTAATATGTCAGTTAATAGAGTCAGTCACGACTATAGAATATCGGAATATACATTAATGTATTGTGTAAATAAATATAATGGAATTAATGTCCAGGACCTATATTTTACAGTATATGTATATAATACATGCATACATAATGTATAATAAACTATTCTGTATATTTATGTATACCAACATTAACAGGAATTCTAAGTCATGTGATAATAATATAGCAGTGCAGTGAAAATATTATGTACACTGCCACCTGGCACTTACCACTCATACCGTGCGGCACAAAACAGTTGCACAGTATGCGGGGCCCCGGCGGCCCCGCGAAAACGCCTAACCTTATTCGCCACGCCATCGTTTACGCCACGCCATCGTTCGGTGACAGTCACGGATTTTGCGAAAAAATAAAAATATATATACCTACTTTGTGCGTATATATATATATATACAGTTACGTACGAAGAAAAATGATGACGCGTCGTGTTTGGAAAACACGCCAATGACATGTAAAAAGAGGATAATAATAATAATAATAATAATAAAATAAATAAATACGAAGAACGCCGGGTAACGTGCAGCGCGCCTGTATTGTACGTACGTACGGTATAATAAAATAACGATATACAAGTATAGAGATACACGAAAAGTTTTTCGCGTTTACGTGCGCGACAGAGCCGACGACGACGACGACGACGACGACGATGACGACGACATCGGGGTTGCGTGTCTGTGAGTCGTATACTGCGTTTTGCGACTTCGTAAAAACAGAATAGTAATAATGGAAAAAGAAAAAAACAAACAAACAAACTAGATCAACCGTCGGATTATATACGTATCTACACGTAAAGACACACGCACACAGATATGCATGTACCTACACGCGCGCGCGTATATCATAAACGCAACATACACATTACGGGTATACGCGATGTTACATCGGTATACACCCGTTCGTATACATCAGCATAATATTATTATAAATGTGTGTACTCGACGAGTCGACGAGTCGCGGGCATGTCTGACACACATAGTTATTAGGAGATATAGTACGTACACCGCGCACGACGACGTCGTGTTGTTTTGGTGTGATTTTTTTTTCATTATTTTTTTTTTTCATTTCATTTTATTTTTTTTCGGGGGAATCGAAAACTCGTGCCAAGGTGAACTTTTGTCGACGACGAGGGGCGTTATTATTTATTACGGGTACGAGAAACGCCGTGTACGCTCTGCTGGTGGTGCACGAGTCGACGGGTGGTCTGTTATACGCGCGCCTCAGCGTCGCGCGGTGTTCCTCCGCGACGATCGTGGAAGAACACGACCACGGCGACGACTATTGCTGTTGCCGACACCCTCTACTGTATTTGTTGCTGTTGCTGCTGCGACCTTAACGTGCCCGACCGACCGGCCGTCTTACACGCGCGTTTTTCCGCGTCCATGCCGCGTACGCGACGTGTAACGTTCCGTGACGATAACGATTTCTTTAATAATACGTGTACAGAACATGCGATAATTGTTCGAAAAAAATTACGAAAAACAGTGACGCGCGCGTGCAGATAAATCCGTTCCGCGGTCGGTGGTACGTCGTCGCAGCAGCCGCCACGGTAACAGACTGTACCGTCGCAGCACCACGAGATCATGGTTACTGTCGCCGGTCCGTAACGCAGTCGGTCGAATCCTCCAGAATCGTCGAGCGCCCCGTCGGAAACGACGTCGTCTGCGACATCGTGATCTAGACGCACTGCAGCCGCCCGGCGGATTCTCGGTCCGCCGACGTCGCATCTCCGGTTAGCGGGGCTCATCGTTCAAGACCGTCGCGAATTATTTTACAATAGGTAACGGCGACGATAATGATTATTATTATTACGATAAATTATAACGTGCGAGCGCTGCCGTTCCGACGTTTTCGCAACGTTGATTAAATGCACGCTGCAGCTACCCGAGGTACTGTTTCATATATATTATATATTATTACACACACACGTAACAACAAGTAACACGCCAACGTTCACCCCCCCCCCCTTTGCTCACCACCTGCAGTACGGGTTGAGTGCAATTATTATAGTTAATACTGTTGTTAATAGTCGCATTCGCTTAATGACTTCGGTCTAATACGTATCGCGCGCGCGCCGTGTGTGCGTGTGTGTGTAATGTGTACACTCACACTCATGAATATTTTAATGCGATATTACATTACACTAGGTACACTCTCGTGGGTTTAAAATAATTACCCGGCAGGAAATCGCGTCTATCGCCGTTTGCGTTACACCGTCGTGGGTATGCCTACACAATGATGACATTATAATAATATTATATTGTATTGATTCCATCGGATATTGATTGTGTGCCTATGGCCGATGAGAGCGTATGCGTACCGTCCCTTTTATGTCACTAAATGCAACTGTTATTATTAACGTTGTTCGTGCCATAATGCGAGCACTGATATTTGATAGTGATCGCGGAATCGAGTACGACGATGACAAAAACGGCGGTTCGTGTGCGTAAATAATATCCGTAATATAGGTACCTACCTAATCGTCTTACCACTCTGAACTGCAGTCTTTGCCGTACAATCACGCGGCATTTTTCGCATCTACGCACGTGCGGCCGCGGGGTAAATTATAAAGACGTATTAAACACACAGAGTTTAACGAGCGTTTAACACTATGACATTTAAATAAATATTATACGTGAACATTGCACTGTGGACTGCATCCAAATTGAGTCTCAAAATCTAAAAAACACTAATCAGTCCCACAAAACAAAATTGACTATAACAATTACAACAGCCTTAACTAAAACTGTTCAGATAAAAAACAATATTTTCCTTCTCGTTTATGTTTTTACAACAGTATAGTAAAGTACACAGACTTAGGAATGTTTGAATTTTTATTATAAATGTTAGATAATATGATTTAAAATGTAGTTTTTTATTTTCTTTATTTTAAATATTAGTTCTTGTTAAACAAAATTAAATTTTTAACAAGCCATGAATTTAGTTTCTAGTCTTTGAAGTCTAATGCAATGATAAATTATTTTCTTTTTTTTCTTTCGCTTAACCATACCTTCGAAATTCAAATTGTTCATCTTCACGCACGTATTTCACAACACTAATCATATTTTAGAATTGTAGAGTGGTGTTAAAAGTGATAGAAATTAAATGTTTAAAAATGTAATGTATACAATAAATATTTTATTGCATCGTATTATCGTGTTTTCGTTTGCAATATGTAAATCTGATAGACCAGTAATCAACTAGTATAATATTATTATTAACCTCAGAACTCGATTCAGACAAACGATTTTAAAACTGGGGACATAAGTCTAATAATTTCAAAACTGTTTTTTTTCGATTCAATTCGAAAGCATCGGTACAGTGTTTCAGGTAGATTTACACATTGTGATTTAACTCTATGTAATACATACATTTGAATTAAGTATTTTTTACTTGATGGATTTTTAAGCTTTATAGTTGTTTCAAATAGTAACCATTATTTATAATATATAGATAACATTATAAAAAAAAAAAAATATTTTTTTTTTTTGGAAATCAATTAAATTAAAAAGTTAAGTTTTCAAAAAATACTAAGGAGAATATTAATAAACTTAAAAATCTTGTACCTACCAAGTAAAAATGATAAAAAAATAACTTGTTTGACAAAAATGTTTTTCTACGTACTGTTTTATATTGTATATGAAAAATATTCAAATTTATGCATACGTAATACGGGGTTAAATCATATTGTGTGAATTTCCGTGAAACGATTTGTATAAAAAAAGGTTCTTTTCACATGAAACGATTGATTTTTAAGTAAAACAGTTATAAAACTTCTTTATTTAAAGGTATAGATATAATTTTAAATGAAATTATATTTTTCTGTTTTTTGTTTCAACGATTTAAAATCCCTTCTTTCCTAAAATAATTAACTTTCACCTCATACTACTACACTATAAACTTTAAATGCTTACCTTTATCTCTTAAACTTTTGTTGAAAACATTAAAAATAAATTCAAACAAATCCCAACAATAATATACTCTCACTATTCCGCTTCACTAAACCTTAAATGTTTCCTTATCATAATTTATTGATTCAACACTAAAAAATAAACATTTTTCAAAATAAGTATTCTGTTTTATAATGTTATAAATGGAAGTTACCTACCATTTATATATATAATAAAAACACTTTAAAACTATTTAAATAAAGAATTGTGAAAAATTATAATTATTTTGTTCGTAAAACTTTTACGTAACAAATATTATAATTTATATTATACCTGTACTAAAAAAAAAAAAATTAAAAATAATGATTGGAAGTTCTAACACAAATCAATACATTTTTAAAATTGATTTGAAACACTATGTATATTTCGTATATATATTTAATGTGTCTAAGTAATATAATATAATATAATATAATATGGTGCATAAAATAATTAAAATCGTATAGGTATACAATATATATTATATACCTTCATACAGGCACGGATCCAGAGTAAAGATCTGGAGGGGGCCTCTACAATTTTTTTCTAGGTCCTTCATAATTTAAAAATTTTGCCATAATAGTAGGTAGGTATAGGTCATAGGACATGGGTAATCAATGTAATAAATAAATTAATGATTATTTAATTTATAAATTTTATATATTAAATTATAAAATCTAAACGTCTTTTGACATTGTCGCTTTTTCCAAATCTACCAATTATTTGATCAATGTTTATTTTAACTTCCCTATGAACATATAGTAAACACAAAGAAGTAAGGCGATCCTCCTGCATTCTAGAGCGTAGCCAGGTTTTTACCCTTCTCAGAGTAGAGAAACTTCGTTCTGCAGTACCTCATTGGTAATGAATACAAACTAAACTTAGAATGATGTGAAGAGTTATAAAAATTTTTTTAGAAATAATATGTTTGGGGAGGGCCTGTGCCCCTAGGCCCCCCTGGATCCGTCCCTGCCTTAATATCTGATACAACATACAAAATATACTTCTTATATTTTCTTGTTCGTGAGTATGCATTTTGAATTTCCTTTAAAGCAATTTTGTCTGGTTACAGTGGAGGTTACATGATTAAATGTCTTGGGAGGAATTTGGCTGATTTTTTAAAATGCACTTTGATCATTGAAAATATCCATAATTGACAATTTTATAATTAACTCATTAATTAACGATAATAAATTATTAAATCAAATTTCTTTTTTGCCAGTTTGTCCAATTTTCATTTGCGGTTATATTTATACTTCCTCTATGAACAGCCATAGTAGCCAAACTATTGATGTTACTAAAATATTATTATTACACAATTTGCTATTAAATTTACATACTTACATAAAAGTATTAAATTAAAATTTCAAACATATTTTTAATTTAACAATTAAAGAAATGAGTAAACCCAAAAAAATTTATAGTTTAAAATATGTGTTTGAACTTCAAACTATTCATTTAATATGTTTTAACACTGTTCGAACAACTTAATCGAGGTATTTCCCGCATTTTTATCTATTTATTTTTTATTATATAAATAAATAATATATATATATATATATATATATATATATATATATATATAATTTATATATATTAATTTTGGAAAAATAATGTAAAACAACATTGAAGGGGACTTATAATATTCCCCCATTTGACCACTTCTGTTTAGTTTTAAAAGTATTTTTTTTTTTTTAGTGTTTCTACAAAACATCTGAATTACATAATTTAATTTTAATAATTTTCCATATAGCTCTTTCATCCAAAAAAATCAATATTCTAATACTTTTTTCATCATTAATAACTAACAATGATTATTTCCCTATGTTTAGGGAGTATATAAGTATATTAGATTCTGAGTGAAGCAAAGATTCTTTTGATTTTAAAATAATGTTTATTTTTTCTGGAACCACTTTTTGGGAAAGCAAATTTTGTCCAAAAGTTTCATCCAGCAACTCTACAATCAGAAATGACATTTAGATAGTACTTTGAGGATTAACATTAATCTTTTGATAGTTTTCCAATTTTAAAGAAAAAGTGCCAAAACCAAGTAAAAGTGGTAAAATTTTCCGTAAACGACACTTTAACTTAATCGTGTTTAGTTATAACTTCTAAAGTAATGTTATTAAAAACTTGAAATTTTCACCTTATATCAATACGTATTATTACATATTTTATAAAAATTTCAAAAACATTGAATTAAAAATAAAAATTTAAAAATAGCTTGATTTTTTTAAAGTTTATTTTTAATAGAATGTATACTTAATACTTATTAATATTAAAAGTTGAACATTTAGTATTATGACCTCACTCATATAATGTCCTAACAATACTAAAACAATTTTGAAATTCGTCAATGTGCAGTTATATATTTACTATTTAGTATTGTTTTATAAGCGTTTTACTAAAGTCTTGTATAATTTTTACGGAATCAACTGTTTCTACACCAGTTTCAAGTTAAAATGTCTAGAAAAAATTATTGGTTCATCCAGCCATAATGAAAATTTGACTACAGTATACACTATACAGATAAAATAACATGCTTTGAACTTTTTGGTAAAAAAAATAATTAAATAGTATATTAAGAGTAATTAAATCATTCAATATATTGAACATGACTTTTATATACGACAAAGATTTAAATGCAGAATAACTCATTATATAAATCCAATATATTATAATACCAATCAATATCTTTGCATTGAATTTTATAGTTCTACTTTCTACAAAAGTTTTTCGAGCCGTGAAATTATTAAAAAATAATACATTTTGATGTGTAATTATTGCCACTAAATTTGGCAGTTTTGATTATTTTATTTTTTCATTTCAAAAATAATAATCTTTGAAACTTTTAACGTTTGTGAATTATATATATATATATATGTTATTTTTTGTTTTTGATTCTCACGCCATTCAGGCGCTTTGCAGCTTCTACCAGAGTTTGGAGAACCTCTCGATCTTCTACATTCTTAATACTCGCTTCAATTCTCAATTTTTTTAAATTAATCTCTTACTCAAACCGTCTAACGTTGACGTGGCCTTACCTTGGGTCATTTTTTATTTGGCTTGTTGATGAGAGACTGTCTAATCAATCTACCTTCTGCACCCCATATGGCCAGCCCATTCAAGTCTTTTTGACCTCAAAAAATTCTTGTAGTTTTTGCGTGTTATACAGTCTGTTGAAGTCTGCATTTTTCTTCGCTCGTATACATCTGTAATGGGATTTAACACAGGCCCATATATTTTTCTAAGTACTTTCCTTTCGAAAGTCAATAGCTTGTTCCCATTACCCTGCGTCGTGGACTATGTTTCACACCCGTAGGTATATAAGAATAGGATGTCTGCAGTAGGTAATGTATAGTTTTTTCTTCATATCTCTTGAAAGAAGTTTTGGTGTGAACATTTTATTCATTGCATGATACCCTAGGTTTGCTGCACTTATCCTACACTTAATCTAGTTGCATATATTATTTTTATGATTTATGTTAGATCCAAAGTATTTAAAATTCTCGACTTGTCCAAAGGAAACAGATGAACGTTTATATTTTTAAATGGTGCTGGGTGCCTAATCATTAGCATATTATACTTAGTCTTATTTTCATTTATTTTAAGACCCATATTTTTATTTGATACTATGAGTTTTCTCACGAATTATATATATTTGTTTAAATTTTCAAAAAATTTGTACTGATGACATGATTTTGAAAATGTTGGAACTAGGTTTTTTTTTAAAGTTTTGTTTCACCATATAAAATCGGTAAACTTTACACGGGCACTATGCTTTAGTACATTGCTCTATAACTAGTAGTCTAGTTCAAAGATTTTCAACTGAGGTTCTATTAATTTTGAACAATAGAGCTGCTATACTGTTCAAAATATAATTTATTATTATAATATGATTGTGTGTATTTTGTAAGTTTTAAAGTAGGTAATAAAAACAACATTATGGTATTATGTCATAATTATGACGTCATGTTTATTGTTTAATTTATTATTACTTTGATATTGGTTTTGTGTCAACCTGCATGGCCTCTGTAACATTTATCTCTTATGAGCTATGATCACCCATTTTCATAGAATAAAATCATCATTCATCAATTTTTTATATTTTCTATACCAATCTTATATTATAAATGTTAATCAACTTATTCATTATATTGATTTCTCTATGATACTATCTACCTTTATTATTTTTATTTACAATTTATAATCATAAATACAACTTCTTCATTAATTATAATATTCATACGTTTTAAAAATTATAATTATGTAAACTTAAAAGTTAAACAATTTTAATTGTTTAAAATTAATTATATTTTATTACACATAATTAATTGATTAATCAATGAGTTGTATTTCGCTGATGAATCATTTATCTAATTTCAGTTATATCGGAGAAAATATAAGCAAATATGATAATTATTAGTTGTAGAAAATTAATCTCACTCATTTTAAATTATAATATTGGAGTTCCAATTAATTAGGGTGGAAGTTATCAACGTTTTTTAACCATACAGCACCTTACGATTACAATTTATTTTACATTAAAACATCATATATTTTTTTTTTTTATTAGAAAAACGAATAATTTCAATCTATACATTATGTTAGTACAATAAGTAATTTTTATAATTAAACATTATATTTAAAATATGCTTTATTTATAATGTAAACATACCCGATTAAAACAATAAAATAACAATTACAAAATAAAGGCTTATTGTCAAGTATTAATATTTTATACGGTATGGGTACCAATATTGTATTCCCAAGTTTCAGAAATTGATAAAGGATAAATATAGGCACGTAGTTTAAAGTTGAGAACTATTGCTTTAACTTATTATAATATTATAATTTAAATTGAATGAAACTAAATTATTAATATTTATTTACATTATAAATTCACATCAGTCAAAGAGGTTTATCTATGGTGCCTATTACGGAATATCTGTATGCGGCTGACTTTTTAAAACGTGTTTAAAAATGTTTTAATGTAATACATTTGTATAATTGTTGAGCTGTATTAGTTTTAACTTAAAGCTATCAATGAAAAAAAATATTAGTGATGTTTTTTTTTTTTTTTACTTTGAATTTGTTTGACTTCATGAATATTGTATTATTTATTTGTAACTAAAAAAATATATTTATTGAATGTTTCAGTTCCGGTATTATTCTAACTGAAGCTAAATCATCATTATTTCAAATTTCTAAATGGATGGAGTCCAGAGAAATTTCAGTATGATGGCTGAGAAAATTGATAGAATGCGGTGTTTAAGGGTAATTTTTCCACTTAATGGGTTTACATAAATTTGCAATAAAATATAAAATATGTGCTAATCCAATTTATTAATTGATAAAGTTGTAAGTTTGGTAAATAAACAAGATGTAGGTATGTAATAAATATCTTTATTTACGCAGTTTTCTTGATCAACCTATGAGAATCATTGTTATGAGCACATTTTTAAATCTTGTTTTTATACATCTATAAAATATTATTTCAAAAAAATTATTTAATCCTTTGTCAAATTGAATTGAAGTTTTGACGCTGTGATTTTTGTTAAAATGCTTTTAACTATAAAGTTTTACTTACAAATTTATCTTTTTGTTCCAATTTTTAATTCGAATTAATATAAAATAACACACTTTTATTCAATGAAGTAGTTATAATTATATTTTCTTGAATTAGCCATGAACCACGATAAGTTTCACGATATAAATAATTTTTTGAATTATTTCATTTTTTTAATTTGAGATTATTTTATTTATATACTCAAACATAGGTTAAAATAAGTTTCGAGCTAGTTAAAATGTTAAGTAATTTATTCGTAATTCATGAAACTCAAATGATAAATATTAAATTTTTCGTTTATACTATAGTATTGAAACTTTTATAAATGAAATTTGATACAGAAATAATTTCTGAATTTCCCACAATTCATAAATATACTTTTTTGATTGAATATTATACATAATATTTTTTTTATTATTGTAGGAGCGATGTGATAATTATGTCAGACTCATAAAACTAACTCTTGACGAAACGATACAAGAACAAAATTCACTTTTGGATGGGTCAGCTATTCATAATAGACTAAAATACCTAGGTTTAATTGATAAACCGTATAAATCATCATCGAATAAATTCAATAACGATAAAATCTATTCCAAAAATATACATTCTGATTACAAATACAAGTATTTAGTATTTGATGACCACCCGGAAGTTAGACAATTTAGAAATAAAACTAACTTGAGTACAAATTATATTGATTTTTCGAATAAATATGACGGGTATAATTCAAACTATAAACTAGGAGTTCGTGATTATCCTTCCGCAATATATGATGATTATAGCAACCCATATTACCTACCAATAAGTCCTAAAAAATATAGTAAAACCATGAATATTCGAACTCCCGATCCTCAAGAATATCAAGTATATTACTTTCCAACGTCGAAACCTATACCTCAATATCCTCGGCATACTACTGAGAGATTTTACAGACGAAAACCTGTCAAACAATATCCGGTAGAAGAAGTTCCTTATTGGCCTACACGGTATCCAAAACCAGTCAGAGTTGTCGAGCGTGAACCATCTTATCCAATTTTTGATTACGATTACCCTAGAACAAATGATTACAACGTCAGTAGCTCAAATATTGATCCATATACACATAGACATCGTACAAGATATTTTCCAACAAATGATATGTATCCCAGTTTCGAAGATAGTAATGAATATTACGAAAGTGATTTGAGAGAGCGGCCATTTTCTAGTATAACAAGACCCTGTTCACCAGTGTACAGTCATGATCCTTTATACGATAGAATTAATTTAGAAAACTCTGGTACTTTACTCGAAAAGAAAATTCGAGATTATGTATGGAATCCAAACAAAGATCGCATCGGAAAATACACGACTCCCAGTTATGAAAAAAAATATTATTACAATGATTTTAAGCCTTCGCTGAATAAATATCGAGCAAATGAATCATTTAGAACGCGTGCATCATTTAGTTTCGACAGTCATGAACCAAGTTATAAAAATGATGTAGTGAAAGAAAATATGTATAGAAGAAACTCAATAATGACGCCGCAAGAAAGAAAACCTTCAATTGACAATAGTTTTCTGTCAGTAAAAGACGATGATAATTTTTCGGAAAATACTCCGTATAAAAAAAAATCAGAAACTCCTGTGCATATTCCAAAGCGAATAAGTTTTGATCTTGACAATGAAAATATTGAGATTCCTAAACATACAACATCTATTGGAGAAATCACTAAAGAAAACACCATCAAAGAACGTAAGTCATCAATATTAGGAAGAAGAGAATCAATGACGAAAATTGACGATAAACGACGAACCTCAGTATTGTCGAATGATGATTATCCTACTAGTAAGCAACAGTTTATCTCAAATGACTCAAATGATAAAAATAGTAATTCGAGAAGGGAATCTTTTAGTAAACAGGAAAAGTTAAATTCTATTGGAAATTCTTTTGAATCAGATAAATATTTAAATTTAAAAAATACACCTCAAGGTAATGATTTAAATTCATTAGAAAAAAATGTAAATGCTTATAATAATGATTTCAAAGGAGTCGATTATGATCACAGTAATAATAGTCGATACTTTTCAAATACTAAAAATGATAAAAATAATGGTATAATTAAAGATATTATACCAAGTGAAAATACAGGTCAATCACTTAGACGTGATAGTAGTGACACTGAAAAATCTAAATTAATGAGGACCACTGAAAAACCAATTTATAATTATCAAGAACAAGTAGAAAACACATCAAATAAAAGAGACAAGATGAACATTATCGAACGAAGAGATAGTTATAGGAATGAACAAAAGTTTAAAATAAACGACAATATTCCTGGTGATAAATTAAAATTAAATAATATAGATAACCAAATAGAAAAAGAATATAATAATTATTCAAATGATTTAAATGGTACTTCTCAAAATATTAGTCCACTCATAATTGATCATAATAGTGACATTAAAAATGTAAATAAATATAATACCGACCAACAAGAAACTGATAATCTTCAACAATATATAAGTAATAAAAACGAAGTAGAAAATGAGAATAATTTTGAAAAAACTGTACCATATTCAGTAATTAATGATTCAAATAAAGAAGCAGACATTATGCACTCTATTGAGCAAGATAGTTCTGATTTCAATACAATTACAAAAGAGCCAGAACCATTACACGATGCTTCAATTGATGAGGTTAAAAATAACACAGATTATTATCAAGATCACCACTATAATGATAACATAAGAGAACCCTTAACGCATGAGTATGAGCCTCAGCCAGAACATGTTAATGAACATGTTGCTAACGACAACAGTTATTATACGGATGAGCTTGCTGATGCTGATAAAATTATGTCACATGATGATATTGAGCCTGTTCAACAAAATGAACATATTGATGAAAATAATGAACACGATGAATACTATTATCAAAAGCCTACTGACGACATTAAAGAAAGTCCAGCAGAAATTAAATACGAGAATCCTCAACCACAGGAAAATGAAATTGACAAACAACACCCAAATGATGATTATTATTATCAAAATTATTCTAATGCCGACTCAAAAGAACAACCAGAAAATCAGTACTCCGAGGTTGGTCATCATGGGGAATATGCAAGTGAGCAGAATGAACATGATGATTATTATTACCAAAATCATGCGGGAGATACTGCAAAAGAACAGCAAGGAGACCAACAGTATGTAGATCCCAACTTCCAAGGCAATTATGATAATCAACAAGCTACACATGATGATTATTATTACCAAAATTATGACGGTAAAGGACAGCCAGAAAATCAATATACTGAACCTACTAATCAGGGAGAATATGGAACAGAGCATATCGATCATGATGATTACTATGATCAAAATCGCCCAAAAGACATTATGGCCGAAAATCAACCCGAACAGCATTACGCTGAATCTGAGCAACCAGCGGGAAATTACATAGAAGGAGATCAAAGCAATTATTATTACGAGAATAATTCTAATATACCTCTTACTGATCATTACGATGAACATGCTCAACCAGAAAATTATGCAGAAAATCAACACATGAATGATAATTATTATTACGAAAAACACGATGATAATTATGATGAATCTATGCCCAAAGAACAATACGATGGTTATGTTGGTGATCAGCACGAGGCTGATAGTTCTTACTACCCAGATTCACAAACCAATAATTATGACCCACAACGAAATTATGAAAATAATAGTTATCAAACACAACCATACGACCAAAATCCTAATGATGAAAATTACGATTATTCAGATAACATGGATGAAAATAAATCTACGAATCAAAATTCTATTGGACAATCAAAATAATAATCATACAAATATGAACAGGTAAGGATACTGAAATAATCATGTCTATTCTTCAATAAAATGTCATAATATTGTATTATTTCATGAATTTATTTGTATAAAATTAAAGTCATTGTAATGTTTTTTTTGTTTTTGTTTCATATAGTATATTTAATAGTTTATTATGTTATTCAATATGAATCTGTTATATATTCTATACATATGAAGTTAAATAATTTTATAATTTGTTATAGTTATAGAAAAAATACAGAAATAAATAATTTGTTCTTTAAACATTATCATGTATTAATTATGTACAAAATCACTTTTTTTTTAAGTGTTTTAATTCAATATACTATTCGCAGTGCCAGTATATATTTTCTGATCACACATATGACAAATTATCATTACTTATTGTCAATGACTAGTTTTAAACTTGAACATGGGTGCTATTTATTTTTTTTTTGTACCTACCTAAAAAATGTTATCTTTTAAAATATTATAACATCTGGGATGCTAATTAATAATAATTAATTTTATGTTTGTTTAAAATACATCGAATGTATTTAATTAGTGTTTGGAGAGTTCGTTTAAATTTTTAAAATGTTTAAATTATATACATATATATATATACACGCTTATATTCATATTTAGTTTTTCTGATAGACACAATCAAAATCTTTGAAAATATATAAACATTTATTCAGTAGTCGTTCATTATTTCTCCATTTTTTTTATACATATATGGGTTTACTCGTTTTTGGGTTATTCAATTAAATAATTTTTATTATTAAAACTTATAATACCTCGTAATTTAGTTTATATGAGCTTTCTTAATACTTTATAAATTATAAGTATCAACGTTAAGGCATTGAACGTGTTGTTTTCAAATACTGTAAAATATTCATGTATAGTTGTAATTATTGTTTGAATTAATCAAAATATATAAACTGATACAATTGTATCACTCATCGTAAATCACATGAATTTTGGCTATAGGTAATATTAAAAATACGATTATTTTACCAATATGTAAGACTGCTCAATCAATTTGGTATGTCTGTAATAATTGAAATATTATGAATAAAATGATAAGATCGATTATTCTGTCATCTTTCAATAAATACATTTTATTTTGTGAAAGAAAGCCAATTTTTGAAAAATAAAGTATTATGATTATAGTATTTTCAAAACTTCATATAAATAATACTATTAAATTATTTCAACTAAGTTATAAAAATCGGAAGTCACGCGATGTCACGACCGTGCCATTTTCAATAAATATGTTAACTACATTCAAGTATGTTTTTTAAAAATAAAAAGTAATGAATAATAAATTATTTTATTTATAATTTTAAACATAAAATTTGAAGTTTAATGTACAATATAAATTCTATAGTTGTTTGAACAAAAAATAAAATAAACAGTTAATTTTTAATTGTACAATGTATATTAAATAACATTATGGTACGAGAATATATAACAAATAATAAGGTCAATAACACCATGAAAGTTATTTACCAGATTCATATTTTGCAGTCAACAGAATACACATAAAATAAAAACATTTTTAAAGATTGGTAAGTAGTTAGTACGTATATTATTCAAGTTTAGCATTATTTTACTATTTTAACTTGATATTAATTTACACTATTTAATACAATTTAATAAGGTATGCACTAGTACAAAGTAAAAGTTAGCTGATAAAACAAAGCATTATTGTATGAAGACATTAACGAAGACAGTCACATTAAACTTTGAGACTAGACAAAACAAAACACGTACGTTTTGAAGAAAGGGAGAAGAGTTCTCGATGTAGGTAAATGTTGTTGTTGTTATTACCATTGATTATAGAATAACTAAATAAAATATATAAATTATAGAATAATTATAATAATAATATATTAATTATAGAATTAACTAAATAAAATAGAATTATTCTATAATCAATGTTATTACTATGGCAAATTGGCTATTTAAAACTTTAAAAGTAGATATTTATTGAACATAATATTGTGAAATACTTAAAAAAAGTAAAATAAATTAAAATTTAGTTACAGGATGTTAAGAAGAAAGCTACTACATAGTTATATTTTCTTTATGTGATTTTCTATACCTTAAGCCGCGCATACTCTAGAACCGGCCGAACCGTCCGAACCGAAAAAAAAAATTAAAATGCCGATTTTATATGTGAGTGCATACACTTGTACCGAACCGATAGTCCAAACCGAAATTCGAGTCGGTTCGGATTTCAACCGTTCAGACATGTTTAAATTTTTTGGCCGAAAATTAGCGGTACCTACTATTCTATGTATAGGTAGATGCTCTTTATTTGAGACGCTGATCAATAAATGAAATATTGTGATTAATTTTTAATATCATTTTTATCTACAGTCTCATTATCGATCATATTACATTTGGTGTTTTGATAACATCGTTAATCGTACACTGTACCTACTACCTAGTACCTACTATGTCCTATATAGCAGAGGTATTCAAACTGTGCGTCGGGGATCCCAGGACCCAGGGGCGTCGTGGAAGTTTCCGAAGGGAGCCGCGTATTTTAATTGAAGGCCAATTTATTATAAATATTATTTATTTATATATATTTTTTTTAATTTAAGGCTTTTTATACCAAATTTATTGTATATCAGTAAGTTACTAGTAAAGCTCATCCATCTCACTAAAAATGTAGTATTATGTAATATTAATTGATTTTTTTATTGATTAATATTTACGAAGACTAAACATGAAATATTTAATTACAATTTTTTCTACATTAACTACTTATTTAAAAAAATGCTATACGTCATATGATAAATAAATTATAAAAAATAAATTACATACAATATAAACCAGGGGCGAACGCAGGGAGGGGTTTTGGGGGATTAAACCCCTCCCGAAATGTTGGGAATAAAAAAATTACCGGACCTTCAAATGTATTAGTTATTTAAAAGTTTACTGTGGTTTGTAAATGTATGTTATAATACAATTATCATTATACTACATGATAATTCAGTGTCGCAGTGAATATGTTATAAACTTAAAAAAAATAACTTATCGATACCAGTCGCCACCAATTCGATGATATACTTACGTAATGTCGACGAGTGTACTTATCGCCGCCATCGACATATTACGGGAAATTCACAACGACCGGAACGAGTAACGACCAGTATTATCAAGAATCTAGATAATTCTATATAGTTAGTTCATTATTCTATTTAAATCACACCGCCAACGAATACACGATTTATCTCGCTGTACCATTAATCATTAAAGTTTTGATTGAAGTATTTGTATAACGTAATATTAAACGCAAATACAAAAATTAAAAATGAGTTCAATTTTAAAGTTTTTTAAACCAGTAAATAAAAATACTACCTTAGTTCCGATTGATGTGGATTCAGATAAATCGTCCGTGGATAGTCCACCAACAAAAAAAATTTAATAATTAATTTATATATATATGTATATCTATTCTGTATACTCGTATACTATAAATACCTTAAATAAAGAGTACCTAATACTGTATGATATTTATGAACATTTTTTTCAATAACCCTCCCGAAATTTTTTTCCTGCGTTCGCCCCTGATATAAACATTCACTTTTTGTCATTTATAATTTGAGAGCCGTCAACACTTTGTGAAGACACAAAGGAGCCGTGAGATAAAAAAGTTTGAATACCTCTGCTATATAGTATTAAATATATATCTTAAATCATGATATTTTAGTATAAATGTTTTGAAAACGTGCATTTTATCTACAATTTCATCGACCGTTTGACATTGGTTTTTCGATAATGTAGTCGTACTCAGGGCCGGAATGGCTTAAAAAGGCCTACCGAGAAAATAATTTTTAGGGGCCCAAAATTACGACCACTATCCCAAAAACTGCATCAAATAATCGTCCACTTAGCCGCTCGCTTCGCTCGCAAATATAATCCTTTTTTTTCATAACACTCATTAGTCATTATACAAACCACATATTAAATCGTATAAAACAAAATTATTATGAGCACAAACTAAGTCAATTAAACAAAATTTAAAAATGTACAACACATTTATAACATACCCTGTTACTTACTTATATACAAAATTACTGCAGTTCATTCTTCATACTTAGAAATTAAAAACATATAGATGATTGGCAATTGAAGTTACACTATATAAAAATTAACCATTAAATAATTTTATTTTATGTTGAGACACTTAGTAGACAAATAAGATCACAAAAATATCACTCATACAGAAATTTTTTTGCATTAAGAGTATTATAAGACAATGTCCTTAGAGTAAAAATTAAACAACAATTTTACATTAACACTTATAATTAACAATACCTTGTAATTAGTAGATATAATATAATTAAAAATCAGTTAAAATTTTAAGAAATCAGCCATTTTGAGCTTTTTGTAGTTAATAGGTCTATAAGTTCATCATTATTTAAATTCAAAAATTTAAATGAAATTCATGGGGATTCGGGATTTTACAATAATATACATAGAACAGTCTATTATCAAACATGACTACGAGCATGGTTTCTTGATATGAACAATAAACCTTAACTGATAACTAATAAGGCTTGATGATCACTACACTACTGGATTGTGGTAGCCGGTACCCCGGGTAGTGGGTTACCTGCGCATTGCAGTTATTATTGGTTATTTATTAATAATAATTATATAATTAAACTTTTCTATGTTAAGACTTGAATATTAGAATCATAATTTATATAATATTTTACAAAAGCCGAAGGCCCAAAGACCAAAAGTTTTTTATGGTCCATAATCAGACAATGGAGCCCTTTTATATATAGAGGAGGCCCACCGAGATTTCCTCGATAGCTCGCCTAACCAATCCGGGTCGGGTCGTACTAACTCGTAAGAATTTTCGTTGTTGTAAATACGTCACACGCGAGAGTTGCGAGAGATGTTATCTCTAAAATTTGAGAAAGAAAGACTTATAAGTTTAATATTTTCGAAAAACAAAATTTGGAATCAAAAACATGACAAATACCATACAAAATACAATGCGTGGTTTAGCGTAGTTAATATCACGGCTCACGAGTCATATACATGACATAATATATGATTATTTAATCATCTATTTAGCTATTAACTTATTTTAGTTCGGAACGAAAATCCGGGGACACTCAATGCAGCTATACCCGACAAAATTCGGTTCGGTCGGTCCGATTGGTTTGGGTCTAGTGTATGCGCTAGTGTATGCGTCTAGTGTATACTGAGGCTTTATAGTTCATCAGTGTATTAAAACAGTGTATTAATAATTGTATAGAGTTATATAGTTGAGTCTGTTGATGACTTAAGTTCCGTCATGAGTTTAAATTATCTAAAATTATATGTTAATTTATATAGGTATATAATATATATATAGTTAACCTAACCTATAGTTATATTATAACTTCAGTGTACAAATAACAAGTCACTGAAATTTGCGTTAGAGGCAAGGCATGACGAAGGCTTCATAAAAGTTATCAGTGTAGATTGAAAAGTGGAAAAGGTTTTTGGTTGCGTGCAAAATTATTATTTTTTTTTTTTTAATCGGAATAAAACGTAACTTTTTAAAGTCACCACCATAAAGAAAAATAACTCAAACTTGGCATTAAATTGTCTTAACAAATAAATACAATTATTTAATCATTAAAAAGTTTATGTACTAAAATGTAATTTCTTAAAGTTTAATCGGTACAATAAAGTTGCAAAATTCGTCTTATCTTCATAATGATTACCTTTGAACTAAAGTCAACATTACGTTTTTATGTAATAAAGATATTGAATTATCAACCATTAAAAGATAAAATATAAGATGCGATTATTTCCATTGGTCTTGAAAATTGTTTACATTTTACAAGATAATAATGGATATATAGTTTATATAATTATGAAACCAGTAGATATACCTACTGATTCGATTTACCTAAATTAAAACAGAAGAATGAACGAATACGTTTTCAATATAAAATTGTCAATATAAAATTAAATATTTTTTATTATTTAGTGTATTCTGTGTCCTTATATAATGGTCTACAAATGATAAAATAATGGATCACGAATATCAAAAATGTAAATGTGATTAGATGTTTTCTGTATATAAACTTGTAAATGCAAATATAAATATTACGTGACGATAAAGTAAAATATTGTTAGATTCTATCTATCGTCTTTCTCTATGTGAAGGTACCTAATCCGTTATTATTTGTTGTTTTAACATTTGCCCAAGTTATTTATGCGCGTAAATAATATTAATACCTACTTTAGACAATAAACACAAAACACTTTCGCCTGAATAATTTCGTACTCCCGTGCAGGGCCGGCGCGGCGCTACCTTTTGCGAGGCCCTGGGCAAAACATATTTCACTTATTTAACCAATAATGCAATAACAATATAGTTATCTAAGGTTTATATCCATATAGGCTTACGCCTATGCGTAACTAAAGGTAAAAATTATTAAAAATGTATGTCCCAAATAAAACAATTTTTTTAATTAAATTTAATATATTAAAGAGTCAAGCTCTTCCAACATTTTTATCCTAGTTACACCTATGATTTTCATTGGAAACAAAAAATACATTAGCGAAATAGTGAATATCAATTTTCAACTGTTTAATAATTAATTTTAAACGTATTACACTTGCCAACTTACAAACAACTTACAAAAAATATATTAAGGTACCTATACATAGTTTCTGTAATTTTATCAAAAGTTATTGAATAACTATAAATTTAGAAATGTGGTTATTATTCTTTAGATATTATCTATTATTTATTTTAATATAATAATAAAAAAAATTCATATTGAATATTTAAAATTTTTTCCTTGACTTTTTGGACGCAAACAATTCTATTACTTTTTTTAAATCCAATGTATCTGCTGTTTCGTTTTCTACTGCAATCGTGACCAATTCAGTCAATCGTTTCTGAGATATTGTGTTTCTGAGGTAATTTTTGATAATTTTGAGCTTTGAGAAACTCCTTGCTGCTGGCGCTGAGGTTATTGGTATAGTTAACAAGTGTGAAATTACTATGTTAGGAAATAATTATTATTTAAAATAATATTATATTGTTGTTTTGCTTTATTACAAGATCTCTGTACAAAATATTTTTCAATGTAATTTTTTAAAACGCGAGGCCCTTGAGAGCGCGAGGCCCTGGACAAATGCCCCGTTTTGCCCTCCACTAACGCCGGCCCTGCTCCCGTGTATATTACCACGTATTCACGTGTATGCCTACATCCCGCAGCACGCGGCACAACAGTTAGGTGAGAGGTGATTGAGTTAGGATAATTCAAAACGGCTGTTTTATAATTCTGTCAACTAATTTCCATACCTTATTTGTTATTATATCTTATATTATAATTGATCTATAGAAGATTCGACAATTCATTACTAACTTTGTCACCACTAAAAATTTACTGGCCCATTATGGAAATATACCTATAAATAATTAAAATTTATTTTGTTTATTTTTTTTTTCAAATAAGATTTGAATAAAAATGTAATTTAATTTTATCGGATCTAATATTTAATTTCTGTAGAAATATGTACTAAAACTTAAAATTATGATGGTTTTCTTTTTAGATTCTGGGTGAAACGAAAAATGCATTGGTTTTGCAATTATGTGTTTTTTATATATGTTAGAGATCTAACCTTTTAAGATAGTTATAGTTAGTGCCAGCCTGGTACATAAAGGGCCCCGGATGCATTTCATCAGAAGAGCCCCCAAAAATGTCATCTCCTTACATGAAAAAATATTGCTTATAAATAGTGTTATATCGATATACATATAAATTGATGATACCTTATTAATCACACAAAATTAAGAACTACATAATTAGAGCAATTATTTATTAAAATACAAATATTATAATATGTATGATAAAAATAATATTGAATATAAAACTTAATATTTTTTTATAAAGAAATACAAATCGTTAAGTGAAATATATAATATAAATCAATTTATTTTATGAGTAATTGTTGTAATTGTTTTGATGAATTTTCTATTGTATCAATCAATTTTATCTGAGTCAAATAATATATCCTTTTCAATGGCCATTGCCCATAAGCATTAACGGATTCAGATGTTCGGGCGCTGAACGTTTGGTCACATTGACCCAAAAGCCAACACGTTTGGGTACAAACTACAAATAGACACGTTTGGACACATAAAATAAAATATACTTTATAATTTCACCTGGTAAATCAGAGAACATTTGGGTACACAATACACATACTATACAAGACACGTTTGGGTACACTTTATAAACACGTGATCTACAATAGTGGTATACTCATATACTTTATCTCCAAACCAATTATTATCATAATATACGCGACTACGAATTTATACGTAATACATGTACTTGTTATCGACTATAATCTTTATTACGACTGCATCAATATAATACTATATAGGTTTATATATATATTTTTTTTTTCAAATTTCTTTATTCACTCAATGTGACTGTGTCTCGGTTGTGTCTTCAATGTCATAGTGAACAGTCATGGAAAATCGTATAGGTAAGTGAAGGAACGTTGGTACCCAAACGCAGTATTATTTAAAAAATATTATGTTACCCAAACGTTGTATTGCTTTTTGGGGTCTGAAAAAAAGTGTACCTAAACGTGTGTTCCCATTCGTTTTCCCGAATCTCAGGTAAAAATATCGTTTTGTGCCCAAACGTGTTACGGCCAGATGTTCTTGGTTCAAAGAAGACCTAAGTGTAATTTGTATTATTTTTAGCTTCGAAAATACTCTTTCACACGTATTCTGAGTTGATGGTAATAGCAGCTCAAATGTATACAATGTGAATAAATTGCAAAATAAATTTGATTGGCATGATAGCCCATGCAGCAAAATGAATGCACAGTAAATGCACTTTGTGCATTTGTCACATTTGATTTGTTCAGGGGGTTTAACTTCAATATCTTCATTTTCATTTTCATCTTCATCAATATGTATATTAAAAAAAAAAAAAAAAATAGATTTATCATTTAAAACATTTTCAAATACACTTGTTATAAAATTGCTATACTGGTAAGCAAACTGTTTTAACTCTATTGCAATAATCTGTTGGTCTAAACCGGCTAATTTACATATTGTGTTCAATGAGTCCTTAGGGAATTGTTCAATTTGTTGAATGAAAGAAAATGTTTTAGGATCCAGCCAATTAATATCTTTCGATATCATTTCATGAGGCACAAATCTTGATTTTATGCTATTAAGAATAGTACCTAAAACAGAATAAGCATTTGACTTACATTTTGTAAAAGAAGTCATCATTCTAGCTACATCCAAACATTTTCTCCAGATAACATTTTTTTCTTTGGGATACGCTTAATAGGAAAATCTTCTTGGATATCTATCAAGTCCTCTTCATCAGTTAATGTAATTTTCATTTTTTTTTTCAATTTACTTTTGTAAAGTTTCAATCATATTCGAAGATTGTAAGTAGTTTATTGATTTAGTTTGTAAACACACTGGTTCAGGACTTGTAATCGTACATATATCAAGCATCAAATTAGCAATTAATATAGTGACAAATTTTGACCAATTATTAATTAAAGATTTGGCAACGTATTTGGTCTGAACATTGAAGTTCCCTTTGCAGACTGCAACTAAAAACTCCAGAAAAGTAACAAACTTACTATTTTAAACTGTATTATTATCTTCTATTACATGTAAATCCATGATAGAAGATAATGCTTTTTGTTTGCTCCACCATCTAGTAGCTCCAATTTTTTGTAAACGATAGAGTTTTCCGTGTGCTGAATGTTTTTCTCCTATAACACTCATCCAAATTGTCATACGCTTGTGAGAAACGGTTAAGAACACTGCAAATTGTTCAATTAATCCAAATAGATCTTCTGCCAACTGTAAATTATTTTTAGACTCACACATAATCAAATTTAGAACGTGGTCCATGCAATGAGTATATACTATATTTGGATTGACTGTTTTTAAATATGCTTGTAAACCATGATATATACCCTTCATATGGCTGACCCACCAAAAGAACATGCCACAATGTCTTCAAGCAATAATCCTCAGTAAAATAATTCTTAGTATCTAATACTAACGTATTTATTACATTAAAAATTGTTATAGTTTCACGTAGCTTACTACTGTCAACTATTTTCTATAGAAAATATTAGGTATATTTACATAATGTGTACTTACACGAAAAACAGCTATTAATTAAATGATATGAAAAATTGTTCATAAAAATATCAATAACAATTAGGTAATGTGGTATAAAAATCGTGGGAGAAGGGGGAGGGGGCTCTCGATACATATGTTACGGTGAATGATGAATATTGGTCAATGTCGTCATTCTCCGGTGAATGACGTCTTTTACCAAAATGATTCGATTATGTAGGTAAATGATGTAAAAAACCAGATTTTAAATTCAAATGTACATCTTTCACCGGTCATTGATGTCATTTACCAAAACTAATGGTAAATGATGATAAATCTCAAATAATACACTGATTTTTTTAAACTGATGATTTATTGTTGGTGGACGTTTCATTTTTTATTTTAGGTATTTATTTAAATGGGATAATATGTTAATTAAAAATAATAAAATACGTGCATATTACAAATTATTTATTTGTACAATTTTGGTTGCTATGACATTTTGAAGTACACAACATTTCCGCTGCATTGCAGGCACATTTTTTAGTACCACAACCAGTTTTACAGTTGCATCGATTAAATCCTTGATGACCAGCTATTCCATGTCCTGCGGCTTCTCTTAATGTTATTTCCCTGTCTTTAATTTTTTTCATGGCTTCATCTAGCTCTAAAAATTTTTCTTTACACGGAGAAATTTGTGCTCGTGTATATTTGTGTTTCAACACCCCATATTCTGTACCTGGTTCAAACATTCGAGTATTTATTTTATTTAAATTAAATAAACATTATCAAATTAAAATTGGCTTACATAATTTATACATGTCATCTTCGCATGAAATAATAACAGCAAGTAAATTACGCGGAGAACCTCGTGCTCTATCGACATCTGGTATTGGGACACGAACAGTTGTACCGACATCAAGCTTTGAAAATTTTTCGTTAGTCAATCTCAACATTTTTGAGGCTTGTTTTTCGAGACAGATAACCGATTTTTGTCGTTGGTCTTTAATTTTTTCAATCCTTTTACCTGTAAATAGATGACGATTTCTATTTTATTTTATTTTTTTGTAATTTACAAATTAAGTAATAATAAAAAATAAATAATGATTTATTATTTTATACATTATTTTTTAAAATTTTCGGTTTAATATGCAATATAAAATATACCATTAAATATGCAAAATTATGCAAGCATTTTTCCAAATTAAATATAATAAATATTTAATAATTACCTATGTCTTTAGTATTTCTTAATTCATTTTCAGTCTCTAAGTTTACTTCATTTTCAAGATCTCCAACACTGACTAAATCATCTTCTACTGCATTAATATGATCTGAATGGTTGCTGTTATTAAATAGTTCTTCAATATCCTCTTCTGACTTAAGTTTTTCTATTTCATCGTAAGGTATCCCTGCCGAAGCTAACCCTGTTTTCGCTGTACAACCAAACATCGCCTCGTATGGTGATCTTCCAATACCTATTATAAACATGTTTAAATTTTAAAAAAATTAAAATTAAAATTATTAAAAAAAATTGTTTTTAGTTAATAGTTTACCTGAGTTTAAAGCCCGATTTTTTTGAAATTGCACAAATTTTAATGCCATTGGCCAATCTTTTGAATTATTATCAGCCATCCAAGAAGCCAAAATGTCTTCAACGTCCCTATTCGCCCTTTAAAGCTCTTATATAATATTTTCACGAATATTTTTAAGTCCATATAGATTTTTCTTATTATTATTCCAGTACTTGAAACTTGAAAATTGCAAAAACTATGTATCACAAGGTTTTTACATTATTTTGAAAACTTCACTAGTTGATACTAAAACAAATCATTACCTACTTGAGTACCACTCAGAAGGGTTTTTCGAAAACAAAGATTTATAAATTTTTTCAAATTAAAATAAAATCATACTTTACGTATTGTTCGATAATCGTTAAAGAAGTTCATATAATGTTCTTTAAATTCATCACAATTATCACCATCATCACCAAGAAACGAAAAATATCCATGGTGTGAAAAACATACCCGCTCTTTTTTTTAGTAATTTCTATTAATTAAAATTTTTTAATTTGTATTTTACTTATATACATATATGAGAATATTTTAATTCGTGTATAATTTACTATCGTAAAAATATATTATTACATTTATTTGAATACCAATAGTTTGTAGTTCACAACACTGTATTCATTTTCATTAATCTTTATTTGTACAACGTTAAATAAGTGTAAAATAAGAGATCTTCGTTTTTAATTGTGAAACCCTTAGAAAATTGCTTGTTATTCAAATAATGCTACATACTCGTATAATGTTATATGTGGTGAATTCTTGAAATTTTTCCTCGTATAGTTACTGATATAAATAAATCTTAGGTAAGTACATGTTTAACTGAAAGTGTATCATTAATATCGGTTTTTTATACGCCACATAAGTTATTAAATTTTTTATTTCTTTTCGTACTTAGAAATTTAAGTCCGAAAAAATAATAATTAGTGCTTATTCGGTGTTCCATTTTCTTTCTAAATTTATACATTAAATTTAAATGTATTACTTTTACATGTGTTTTATGATATTTAATAAATAGGTAACATAACTAATAGTTATATATGAACCGCATTATTTATAATACCTACCTAGGTATTTAATTTAAATAACCTATTTAGACTAAAACGGTTTATATATTTGATATGCTTTCTATATAGTAAAATATAGTCATCTAATATAACGTCTTAATTTTTATGTGATAGAATTTAAAAATGGAATATTATTCTGATAAAAACAAGGGTGAATGTAATAGAATATACAATGTTTTTAAAGGAACGTTTAAATTTCTAACATCAGTTTTTTGTGGAAATGTTTTATTAAATTTTACCTTAAAAAAAAAGTGACAGTAATCTATTGATCATTAGTGGCCGAATTTGTAGTATTATAGTCAAACAATAAAACTTATTTAATTGAAGGTCATTTTTTAATAAAATATATGAAAAATTCATTGTGTTCGACAGTAAATATAAAAATTGGTATCATCTCATTTGAATACTTCCACAGGTCAAATAATAACAATTGACGAGTCGAAGTAGGTCTGTGTATTGTGATTCAAGTACCCTTGATATGGAAAAAAATGGGTTTATAAACCATATAGTACCTATTTTACATCATTTATCAATACTGATTATATAATTAATAATTATAATTTTTTTTCAATTTAAAGTATATTAAATTCAAAATAAATCAGTATACGTGTTACATTTAATTTTATTAAGCAAGTTACCAATACAAATGTAATATAGTGAAATGGGATCACTGAATTCATTAAATTAGTTTCATTAAGATTTTGATCTACCAAAAGTCTTAAAATCACAATTTAAATTAAAAAAACCTAAATTTAACTGAATAAAGATCCATAAATGTTGTATATATGTATAAAAATCCGTGCACTGTATTTCACAGCATGAGTATTCTTTACTCTTCAGACCAGTGGCGGATCTAGGGGGGTCATGGGGGTCATAACCCCCTCCAGAATCTAAAATTAGGTATTTACGTTATGTTTATTTTATAATTATTACTTCCATAATTTATGATTTTTTATTTTTTTTTGCTCTATTATGATATAAAATAGGCACATACAAAATTATTGTACATTTTATTTTATTATGGTATAAGATGGAGAATATCATGATAAATATTCTCTAATTATTCTAAACATAAATTATGATTTATGTTAGTCGAGAAACGAGTAACTACAATACAGTAGTCTTATCGATATTAATATGTATAATCAATGATATTGCGTATCGCATTTATTATAATGCTTGGCGCCAGTAGACCGGAAATCAACGACAATGATTAAAAATAGGTAACTATTTTTTTTAATTTTTTTTTTTATAGTAAAAAATGATAGTAAACCTTTATGTTTTTTTTTTTCATATTAATAAATTGATGATGACGATATATTATTGTTAGACGTTGTATTTATGAATTTGTTGCTGAAGAGTTTTCGACATTTTTTTCAAAATTATTAATTAAGTATATGAGTAAGATAATGTTTAATTTTCAGGTTTTTATAATAAAAATTAAAATAGAAAAAAAAAATAAATATTAAAACTTATAGATAAGTATATGTGAACAAAAAGTAAAGTGTTTGATCGAAATAATTGATAGTACCTCGCATCCTAACCATCACAATTTTTAATACAGCGTTAAAGTTAGTATTGATTATCATGCAATAACATAATAATTGTTATGACTAAAATAGTGTGTATGCATTAATCAGAAAAATATGAGTACTATTATTGCAGCTTATGAAACTAATAGAGTTAAAACCAATATTATATATTATAGTTGATACAGGTAGGCCCTGAATAAAATTGCGCTGTATTGATTTATATGCAATGCTGTTTAACCTTGCTGCGTGTTGTATGTAGTACCTATCCATTTTTTAGTCATTCAAGTATTTCACTAAAAAGAAAAATATGAAAATATTTTTAAAAATACGATGGTATTTCAAATCAAATTTTATAAAAGTTATACGCGTATTTGTACATCAATAAATTAATAATGCATCATGTATAATAAACTATAATTATTAATTTTATCAATGTATAAATCCACCGAAAATGTTCGTTAAACTGGTAGCAATGCAGCACATAGCCATGATTTGTAATAAATATATTATCTTCACTAGTTAATCAATATTTTTATCTATGCTAATTTCATATAATATACACTTTTTAATAATATATATATATATATTAATAATTTTATATTTGCACATGAAAACACAATAGTTTTACTTAATTTAATTTAATCTGCTTATTGTGTAAAATTTTTATAACTATAGATACTAACTGCAAATACTTACAATTCTTGAAAGTTACACAAATAAACACTCCCATTAAATATTTTTACTAGGCACCTACCTATATCTAAAAACAACACTTTATGATTACCTCATAAATTGTAACAAAATACAAATATTTTATTCATTAGATAAATTGCCATTATGAAAGTTTTCTCATAGTATTTTTTTCTGGTAATTTTTTTTTTTTTGTTTATTTTATGTTTACCGACACATTAAATAGGAAGGTACACTAATATTAAATTTTTTATAATGTTATGTATTGTTCGTATTCCTATCTAGTATTTAATAACGATATCCGCTTATAAAGCCTAATAAACATGAATTTGTAGGTGGTAATTTAATGAATGTAATAAAGTAATACAATAGTATCACCGTTACGATTTATTTCCTTTAAAATTATTGGGTACAGTAAGCTTTTTATAATTAATAGTTTGAAATGACAGCGTGGTTAGTATGGTGAGTATTACTGTTTCAGTACACTAGTTGAGAACGCATTCCTAAACTCTGGTCCTTTTCAGTCCATTAACATAAACGGACAACAACTAGCAGATTTATCGACTGAAATGTAAATTATACGAATTTATACAGGTTATCCCACGGAGATTAACACACTGATTCAACCCGTGGTAATGCATAAGTTTGATATTTTTCCATGAACAATCTAAAAACACTAACACTCGTAGTACTAATTTGGTATGGAAACATTATCAATATATTTTTTTATTTCAGTGATTTTTCAACTTTTAGTTGTATTGTATGGTAACGAATGTTATAACACAATAAATACCAAAAAAAAAAATTTTTTTTTCGAAATTATGTTTTTTAAATTTGTGTTATTTGACCAAATGGTTTAAGAGGTAACTATAAGCATTTAAATTTTTAAATAAGTGGCACAAAATATAAACACAGCTATACACGCAAAAATTTACTATACCACTATTTCGCTGTTCTAAACTTTAAATACGTATATTTTATAATTTGTATGTATCGTATAACCGTTTAGTGAAATCATCCTTTTAATGGAAATATTTTCATTTAATGGAAATCGTTTTTTTTTACTCTTGATGAAATAAGAAATAATATGATTAAATTGTTGCTTTTTCATGAGATAGTCTCTTGAATTAATCGGTGTGTAATTTTTTTATCGCGTGAAAAACTAGGTACTTCATATAATTGAGTAACAATACATTAAAAATTTTGTGTATGAGTGTATACAGTAGTTAAATAATAAACTTTGCCATTTTGATAATTAATATAAATTACTTGACGTCGAAAGGCAATTATCAGTTTATGTAAAAATAATTATTTTACTGTTAAAAAAACATTTTTTAGACCATAAATAATTTAAATATTTTTAAATGCCGATTATAAAGTGAAAATTTTATACATTTTAGATTCTGAGTGAAGCGAAGGATCTTATGGTTTTACAATGATGTTTATTTTTTTTTAGATTCTGAGTGAAGCGAAGGATCTTATGGTTTTACAATGATGTTTTTTTTTTTTTTTTTTTTTCTTTTTTTTTTTTTCTGTAAACACTTTTTCGTATAGAAATCCTTGTCCAAAAGTTTCGTCCAGCAACTTTTTAGATTCGAAATTGAACTGAGATGGTACTTTAGAGAGGTCATTTTTCCAAAATCTCCATAGTTTTTCCAGTAATCAAAAATAACGATCGAAAAACTGAGTAAAAACGGTAAAATCGGTAAAAATCCGCCGTAAACGAGATTTTCACTGTTCAGATTTTAGGTATTTAGTCATAAATCGAAAAGTATTGAAGCTAGAAACTTGAAAATTTTATCCAATATCAAATACATACTTTTTTATATTGGAAAACATTTTCAGAACAATTATAGCACTTTTGACTTAAATATAGAACTTTTAATTTACCAAATTGTTTGAAAGTTTTTATGTAATATAATTTTAAATATTTGACAAAAAGTTCTGAAAATTTAATATGACCTTACTCATATACCTACCTAATTATCCTAACAAAAGTTCAAAAATCGTTAGTCAGGATTTTTTTTTATACACGTTTTAACAAATTCATATAAATTCGTATATGAATATCGACTGTTTTTACGTTAATTTTCAACTTAAAATCTGTATAAATCTTTTTTGGTGTGTCCGATCACATTGAAACTTGGAATATAGATATAAAAACATGTTTCGAATCTTTTGGTAACAGAAAATTTCTAATGAGTTAAAAATTGAATATTTTATGAGGGTTTAATAACGAAAAAACTCACCAAAAATCAGACAAATAACCGAAAAATACGTAAACAGTATATAAATAATATATTATATTACACTGAAGCTTTGCTCAGAATCGTTTTATACTAAAGAAATGAGTCATCATTTCTTTAAAACTTAATACATTCATCACCAATATCTTGTCCGAGGTTAGGTTAGGTGATCCCATGATAGAAAGTGCTATACACTCCTCACCATTATCTTGTCCGAGGAGCGAAGCGACGAAGGACGAACTTCCACCACCATTATCTTACCAGCTTTTAGATTCTGAGTGAAGCGAAGGATCTTATGGTTTTACAATGATGTTTATTTTTTTTTTTTTTTTTTTCTTTTTTTTTTTTTTTCTTTTTTTTTTTTTCTGTAAACACTTTTTCGTATAGAAATCCTTGTCCAAAAGTTTCGTCCAGCAACTTTTTAGATTCGAAATTGAACTGAGATGGTACTTTAGAGAGGTCATTTTTCCAAAATCTCCATAGTTTTTCCAGTAATCAAAAATAACGATCGAAAAACTGAGTAAAAACGGTAAAATCGGTAAAAATCCGCCGTAAACGAGATTTTCACTGTTCAGATTTTAGGTATTTAGTCATAAATCGAAAAGTATTGAAGCTAGAAACTTGAAAATTTTATCCAATATCAAATACATACTTTTTTATATTGGACAACATTTTCAGAACAATTATAGCACTTTTGACTTAAATATAGAACTTTTAATTTACCAAATTGTTTGAAAGTTTTTATGTAATATAATTTTAAATATTTGACAAAAAGTTCTGAAAATTTAATATGACCTTACTCATATACCTACCTAATTATCCTAACAAAAGTTCAAAAATCGTTAGTCAGGATTTTTTTTTATACACGTTTTAACAAATTCATATAAATTCGTATATGAATATCGACTGTTTTTACGTTAATTTTCAACTTAAAATCTGTATAAATCTTTTTTGGTGTGTCCGATCACATTGAAACTTGGAATATAGATATAAAAACATGTTTCGAATCTTTTGGTAACAGAAAATTTCTAACGAGTTAAAAATTGAATATTTTATGAGGGTTTAATAACGAAAAAACTCACCAAAAATCAGACAAATAACCGAAAAATACGTAAACAGTATATAAATAATATATTATATTACACTGAAGCTTTGCTCAGAATCGTTTTATACTAAAGAAATGAGTCATCATTTCTTTAAAACTTAATACATTCATCACCAATATCTTGTCCGAGGTTAGGTTAGGTGATCCCATGATAGAAAGTGCTATACACTCCTCACCATTATCTTGTCCGAGGAGCGAAGCGACGAAGGACGAACTTCCACCACCATTATCTTACCAGCTTTTTTTTATTTTTTTTTTTTTATTTTTTTTTTCTGTAAACACTTTTTCGTATAGAAATCCTTGTCCAAAAGTTTCGTTCAGCAACTTTTTAGATTCCAAATTGAACTGAGATGGTACTTTAGAGAGGTCATTTTTCCAAAATCTCCATAGTTTTTCCAGTAATCAAGAATAACGATCGAAAAACTGAGTAAAAACGGTAAAATCGGTAAAAATCCACCGTAAACGAGATTTTCACTGTTCAGATTTTAGGTATTTAGTCATAAATCGAAAAGTATTGAAGCTAGAAACTTGAAAATTTTATCCAATATCAAATACATACTTTTTTATATGGGACAACATTTTCAGAACAATTATAGCACTTTTGACTTAAATATAGAACTTTTAATTTACCAAATTGTTTGAAAGTTTTTATGTAATATAATTTTAAATATTTGACTAAAAGTTCTGAAAATTTAATATGACCTTACTCATATACATACCTAATTATCCTAACAAAAGTTCAAAAATCGTTAGTCAGGATTTTTTTTTATACACACTTTAATAAATTATTATACGATTTTTTTCGATATTGTCTGATTTCTTTTAAGTTTATTTCTAATGAGTTATAATTGTTATAACAATTGAAGTTTAAATGAGTTATATCTAATTGAATATTTTATTACAAAAATTACAAAAAAACTCACCAAAAATTGTACAAATAACCGTAAAATACGTAAACAGTATTTAAATAATAATATATTATATTACACTGAAGCTTTGCTCAGAATCGTTTTATACTAAAGAAATGAGTCATCATTTCTTTAAAACTTAATACATTCATCACCAATATCTTGTCCGAGGACCGAAGGGACGATGGACGAACTTGTACCACCATCATCTCACTTACCAGCTTTTTTTCATTAGAAATTATGCGAAACGTATCTATTTATTTTTTTAAACTGCTTTCAACAACTTTAATGGTTGAATATTTTTGTCGGATTTTTTTAAATACATCTTCATTAATGTTATTTTACACTTCCAGTACAAATATGCGGCAATGATTGAGTTTAATGAATAGACTTTTAGTCTAAATTGTTTTATCCGGACAATAAATACCCTTCTATTTTAAATGTTATTACACTAGAATTATTTAATAACAATATTTTATCTTCAGTATTCAATACATATTATCATACATATTTGTTAGTCATTATTTAGATTTTAAGAAATTTTTTTAGGAAATACCTGGTTTTAAAAAGTCTTGGTTTTTTTTTCAATGAATTTAAAAATAATTAAATTGCACATTATTGTAGGTACTTCAATGTTTATATGATTCATGGATTTTATTATTCGATATCTGAGGTACAAACAATTACTAAATAATATCTTAGTATGAATAAGTTTAAAATATTTTGAATAAGGTGTATAAAAGATTTTTGAATAAACATTGAATAAATTCGTACATTTAAAAAAACACTAAGTATACATCAGTAAAATAATTTTTAAATAACTTCTCTGAAATAATTTTTCAAATTTGATGATTTACTATGAGTTTTACTCAACAATAACTTATTGAAAATTCATCCTTCACCAAAATAGGAGATGTGAGTCGACTTTTTTTTTCTGTTCATTATTAGAACTTTTTTCGATTATAATTTATATTTTTTTTAACATAACAATATTGAATTGAATATAAATCATTCATGAGTCAAAAGTCAAGAGATCAAAAATTGTGTCGTCGTATTTTAATAAAAACGTGTAATATTATAAAAAAATGAATAATAATTATTATAGTTGAAAGGTTTTGTTTTTTGTTTTTTTTTTTTTATTTAAAAATATGTTGTAAAAATGTATATTTGAATTGTAACTAACTATTATTAATAATTCCAATCATTATTTTGAAGAATAATAAATATAAATTATTTCAACAATTTCGAATAACACATAATTATATATTTTTGTGTTGGTTATAGGTATATGAAACATTTTAAAATACTTGAATTCGATTCGCTTTAAATAGTGTGTCATATATTTATTTACTTGTGTATTAAAGTTCTCTTAAGGATTTTAAGTTTTATTTTTTAAGGGTTTTCAAAATTTTCTTCCTTAACAATTATCTCGAGATTATTTACCATATCTACCACCTAAAAAACAATGAATAATTTTAAGCAATCAACACAGACGAACGAAAATAGTCATGTAAATTAACTTTAGAAAAATCACTAACTCTAAATATGACATTTTTAAACAAACAAAATCAGAATTTTGTGTATCATAGATTAGAATATTAGATAAACAAGAGTTAACAAAATAAAACGACGTGATAAACGCACATAACCGAACAAAATGCATGTGCATTAAGTTATTATAAATTAGTTAATTTTCTACATACTTTACTTACATTGTTTCCGGTTTTATTGATTTAAAATTATATATATTATAGCATTATGTTAATTAGCTCATTCAGCCATTTACTGTATTGACTATCAAGTATAGAATAAAGATATAAAAAAATTATACAGTATTGATAGAATCCTATATTTTTACAAGATGCCGATGTTTAGAAATAGCTTCAAACAAAAATATTTATAAATGTAGATTATTATTATTATTTATAATATTGTGTATACCAAACTAATTGTAAATTATTTTTTAAGTAAAATGAACAATTTATGTAGTACGTAAATAGATAGGTACTAATTCATAAATTTATATAGAAACTATAGAAATGATACTTAAAATGTAATCAATATCTATACGTATTAGGTACTTACTACAGCACAATATGATGTTGAAATTCTCTTTAAAACATTATTATGTATTTATATGAATTAACAATAATTTAAGTTTCGTTATTAAAATACAGTAATTGCATATGAAATCATGTCTACAAGTATAATTGACAATTGTATCCATATAGGTATAATGTATAGAATGATTTTTTTATTTTAATTAGGAATAAATACTCAACTTTTACACGATTCACAAGATACATTGCTCTTTCTCCGGTATTATGGGAGGTTCTGGTAATATATAAATTAGGAGAATATATAAATAGCTTCTGGGAATATATAAATTTGATTTGAACTTAAAGTTTAAGGGTTCTTTTAACAGATCAATATAAATTGTATTTATTTTATTTTATCTGTGTGTATTATAACGAACTAACTGTTTTAAAATATTTTATTTTAGGTTTTTACTTGAAGATAATTACATGGGATTTCATTAATTAATCTTATGCTTCTTTCTTGACGGATTAAAGTGAATTTGAAGCACCCTGCCCATCCTGAATATTTAAATACATATTGCAACTTTTAATACATTTGCAATATACTTTTATAATTACCTACTAATAAAAAGGAGTGATTAATAAAAAAAAAGTATCATATAAACCAAACTAAAGCTTTATGTTGAGTTATACTTTTGTAAGTTTGTGTGTATTATTTTATTATTCGTCAATTCATTGTTGTCCATTTTTGTATAAGCTCAGCTATATAAGCTCAATAACTAAATTATCTGTTATATCTTTTTCGCATCTTAACATGATCAATGCATTTGATTGTTGATCATCCATTTTTTATCATAAGTAACATTTCATTACTTTTAATTTACTAATATTCTTTCATCAGATGCAGTAATAACATGATCAGTTACTGCTAAACGACAAACTCGATTAGCCCACAGAAGAATTCATTTTGATGACTCAGATTCGTCAAAAATATTGGTTGAATTTTTTTCTATCACATTGATTAACAGATTTTCTATTTCTGTGTGTATCGCATCAATATCATACAATGTCGCACTATTTGTCATTTCAGGAAATAAGTTTTTCTGTGTCCGAGACATTTTCTATTTTTTTTTTATAATGAAATGTTATTTTTGTCTTTTTGTCAAAAGGTGTTTTAATATTAAATAAAGGCTTCAATATTTTTAATATTACTTTTCAAAAGTCAATTTGATAAATTGATCAGTGTGCTCAATACTTGATTGAATTCTTTCCTATAAAATAATTTGAATGAAAAGTCTGATTGATCTAATTATATTTTTTCGCAAATATCAGAGCAGCGTCGATAATAACGTCCAGTCTATCAGAATCTTAGTTTATATTTTCAAGTGAATTAATTTTACTCTCCATTAAATTACTTGCATCAACTACATTTTAATTAAATTGAAACAATAAAACCTAATATTGATATTTTTTTACTTAGAGCTAACGATTGGGTACTTGTGTTTCGATCATTTAAATTTGAAGTGGATATTTCTTGTAAAGTTTCAAGAATTATTTCATACGAAGTAAAAACTAATTTTACTGATTTTACTCGTGTCATGGTGTTTTTGACTAATAACACAACTGAAAACTACCTTCTATTTCAAATAATTTCGTATTCAGAATGTCATGCCATTTTGTGCTACTAGCAAAAAATAAAAAATCAAATAAATGTATAAACTTTCTAAGTTGTCTATTAAGTAGTGTTTATTGACCTAACCTGGGCCGTGAACCATGGTCAATAAATTTATTTTTATCTAATATTTATAATTCTGAAGAATAATAAATTTCTGATTTGAATATCATGAAACAAATCATTGATAAAATGTATAAGTTAGTAGGTTCTTATTTATAGTTTGGTAATAGATTTATCCAGTGGCGGATCTAGGATTTTTTTATGGGGGGTGCTTAGGTTAAGGTATAAATGTATTCTGTATACTACATCCTGATGGCATGACCTTTTTTTAGTTCTAATAATATGCTTAATATTTAAATGGATAAACATCAATGACAACTTAAAAATACATTTAAAACGTATACCTTTATTTTAAAAAGAAATCTCTGTATAGCAAAAAAATAAATAAAAAACAAACAACAATTTGAACAAATTATATCACATAATTTAACAAAAAATAAATAAAAATTTTTGGTTCATTTTGACCAATCTTCTAATTCCATCCTCCTTTTTTTTCCAAGCGAAGGTGTCAACTACTTGGTTTATATCTATCTCTTTATGAATATTTAACGTACTTCAGAGTTCAGACATAGTGAATCCAAGACCAATATCACTTGCATTCATATTGACAGAAACAGTTTTATTTTCACAAACTAGTACCTAATATTTTAAAAGCCAAGCAACAAGCATAATATGCAAATACTAAATAATAAAATAATTAATAATTGTATGTATTATATTGATGTAAAATGAATTAATTTATCAATATGATACCACTAAAATACCTACTACAAAAGTTAAAAATATTACCGAAGGAGGAATGTTTTTATGTTCTGAATGTTCTGATTCTAAAGCAACTGCGGGTGAATTTTTTTTTTAATGGTTCAACATTTACCAGCTTGAAAATTTTCAGAAGCGTTAAATGCAAAGCAATTTATTTTATTAAAGTATTCAAAAATTTAAAAAATTAATTTACTTCAAACTTACTTCAGTTTGTAACTGTTCACTACCATTATTCTTTTGTTTTTTTTGGAAATTAGAATATATAAGATTTTTTCTTTTATTTTGTGCCATTGTTAATTTTGTATTATAATTTATAATATGAATAATTAACTATAGGTACTGTTATTTACAAATGTTAGTAATAAATAATAAGTATAACACAACAAATGAACAAAATTTTATTTTCAAATTTATGATAACAAAACGACATATAAATAATATCCTGGATTTAAATTAAAATAATATAATCGGTATTCAGTGATAACATTATAAAAAAAATTATAGTTATAGTGATAACTACTAGGTAATATTATGGAAATATATTATATATAATATCGTGGAAAATATCTATGCTTTAAACAATGTGACACAAAACACAATAGTCAATATTCATGTCTGATACCTGTGGGTTGTGAATTTGTGATTTATCGTTCTATTTTCAGTTACTCCTGGTTCTCACTTATCAGTATTCAGTTTCAGTATTGTTGAGGGAAAATTACTTATTAGTTTTCTTTTGTAACCAATTTAGTATAACGTACCCGACCTACTGAAAAGTACAAATAGCGTAAAATGTTTGTTTTTAGCCAGGTAGCAATATACCAAGGGGGGTGCTATAGCACCCTAGCACCCCCCTCTGAATCCGCGTCTGGATTCATCAATACATTTAAGTATGTGGTCATAATAATATGTAGATTTTCTTTTTCTAGTTTTTAAATAATTTGGAATATTAGTATTTTCAGTCAAATAAATTTACCGAATGCTATTTGTCGACTGAAAATCTAATATTACCGTGTGAGGAGGGGGTGTCATCTCCACGACCCCTCTTCGGTTCATCTCTTTACATATACAATCTATTCCAAATACAAATATAAATGTTTCATAAACCATTTGATTAAATCACAGTCCACGAGATACAAGAGCGTATTTATAATTTTATAATTTTTTTTAATTTTTTTTTTTTTACTGTAGCGAGGTAAGTCATCGAAGAGTAAAAGAGATTTGCATACAAAAGAGTTTAAATTCTAAACTCAGTTCTTCAAAATTGAAAACCATTTTTTACTTCACACTGAACATATTTAAATAAAATATGGAAAAGAATATTGTTTTTTTTTCCAGGTAGATACCTTTAATGAATACGAGTAGTCAGTAGGTATATTATTATGTGAGTGGGATAGTGGATGACACGATCTTGTAAAGTGAATAATTTGTTTTCAAAAAATTTTTTTATTTTGCTAACTAAAATTTTTCATGGGTCGATATTTTAATAAAAACTTACCTATAGGCTATATATTTTGAACATAATTATGGATCTAGTTTTACTTTTTTAAAACTACTTAATTTTTACATGGAGAAAAATGGTAATAATTTAGATGTAGTTTAAACTATATGGTTATTTGTGATCATTTGGGTTCAGATTTAAGCAAATAAACATAAATACTTATACAGGCCCAGCTCAAGCGATTTTACACACCTAGGCAAACACAAGTTTTGCCGCCCCTTATACATGTTAATACTATATCAAATATTTTTTCACATAAACATTACTAATCATTTTTCACGACACACGATTTGATATAAGTAAGGAATCTTTTAAAATATTATCTAATCAACAAAAATGTTAAATGCCGCCCCTGAAAAATGCCGCCCTAGGCGTGGGCCTATATCGCCTACCCCTTGAGCCGGGCCTGTACTTATACCTAAGACATAGCAAATTCAAATTTGATTGTATTCAGAACGTATTTACAAAGGTAGTTTTATTTATTTATTTTTTTTTAGTAAAAAAATCGTCGTTATTTGTCAAAACAGTTAAGTGTTTCAGCAAAATTGTAACTATAAAACTTATATAAAACTAAATAAAGACATTCGTCTTTTTTTATATATTATTTTTTTAAACGACATTTTTCATACATGGTTATAAAAAAACACGAGCTCTCTCCAGCGCGCACTTACATTTAATTTTTAAGTCTTACAACTAGTAATGGTCCCATCACTTTTTATTAGAATATACTACATTACTACGCTGGACGACAAAATAACGATATTACTCTTTGTCCTTATAAGAGGAGAATTTTTCTTAAAAATCTAAATAAAACATCATATCTATAAGACTAATTTCAAGTTTATTTTTTTTGAAGGCCTCACAAAGTTTTGGTTTCTCTTGGAAAAAAAATATATACATAATAATATATTTCAGAGGCAGGTAATATTTAATATTTTTATTTCGCTATCCACAACTTTTTTGCGAAAAATGAAAGCTATTTGTTCCAAGAAGTATAATATACCATTAGTCATATTATGATAAAAATCCTAACACAAATTAATTAGCAAGCGAAGTGATCAGTGATATGGGTCTATCAAGACGTTTCCTTCTCTTCGAAAAAAACTGGCAAATGATACCACTGTAGCCGACGGATCAGCAAATAACTATCTTTTTATTTGTTATACGAGCTCCTACAATATCAAATAGTATCTATTATAATATTATTCTACAACAATTTAGAACTATAAAATCAAAATTAAACCAAAATTTAAAAATATAATTATGTTTTTCTTTTTTTGAATTTGTTTGAGAGTATATACGTTGTAAAACCATGATTTTTTACTAAAAGCTTAAGAGTATACGTATACGTAGTATACCCTATAGGAACAATTATTCTGCTTACAACTTACAAGTTACAATAAAAAGTAGTTCAAAATAAAATTGTATTTAGGTAACAATGTAACATAAAACAATCAACGGTATCTCCAATACACGAAACATATAAGATACACATAAAATAAAAATAAATAGAACGCATTATTATGAAACCAATTTTTATTTTAAAGGCATAAGTTAATAATAACAATATAAAATTTCAAGAAAATATTTTAGATTTTTAATATAATTTAAAAATATGTAAAATACGTGAATTTATCTTGAAATTTATAAATTATATCATACTAAATCTAAGGAAAGGCACCTAAGTCCATTAATTATATTTGAAAATAATAACCTTTTAATATTCCTAAAAAGTGTTGATAGGTTATTTTAATTGTAAACGTTCAATTGAAATTTTAAGTATTAATCTACCTATCAACAAATACAACTTTAGTTGAAACGTCTAACATGGTAATACAAATTATAAATTCATGATTATTATTCGTGTTTATGTATTTTTAAATGGTACATCGTGAATATATTATCTATAAATTTGTTCACAAACTAATGTAAATTATATGGAATTTTAAATTCTTCATAGGCAATTCTATATAAAATTATACGCCATAATGTGTCATTTTCCGTCCTAAAATATTTTTATTCGAATTCACTTTATGCTTCAACATTAACGACAGAGAATGAAAGTAATATAAACTTTTCACGTGTCATTTATTTCAAATTTCATTGTTCATAAAATGTTAAAAATAAATAAAACCAATTTTTCAAATCAAAACTTTTCAAATCAAATTTGATTGTTAAAATAAATACTAAACACACGAGTGAGTGCTCGGCCACTAATTAAAACATTAAAACTTGATAATTAATATAAATATTTTAAATAAAGAGTTAAAGTAGGTAGGTACTTTGAAAAGCGTTCAAATGTATAAATGAATGCAAAGGAATTGTGTGCATACAATCTATATACATGTATAATTGGTGTGGTGCGTATGTGTACACTGTATAGTATGTAATTTACGTAGTAGGTTCGAATTACTCGGTATACTTAAGAAGGAAGACGAAGTAGATAAATATATCTGTCCCTGTGGTATTTTAAATATTTTTCTATTTACATAGTATACAACAATTTTGCCAAATTTCAAGTATATTATTATACAATCGATTTATGAACCCGGGGAAGCCTTACCTAGCGCCTCAAATTTCATTTTTGAAATTTATATTTTTTTCGTGGTATTTTTTCATATACATTTTTTGATTAAGAAAATTGTTATCATTAATAATGATTAAAAATATTAATTGTGTCATTATAATCGTAATGAATAATGTGATTTTTTTGTAAACGTTGTACTAATTGAGCACCAACGAATTCCCGAGTTGAGCAAGTAATAAACTTTTCATTTAATCAACTTTTCATAATAATATAGTACAGCCATACGGGGGTGTCGAACAACCCGACGCGACGGATCTCCGCTGTGTACATTGTACAACCCCGATCGACTGCCGTCCGACCGCTTAGAAAAATAGAAATTACAAAAGTGACGAGGTGAGAGGACGTGTGAGTGTACGTGTGCGTTACGTAGTCAGCTGGAGTTGGTGGGCCGACGTGCATTTTACGACGGCAATAATAATAATAATAATAATAATACGTAATAGTGCACTGCGGTTACGATAAAAAATCATAATAAAAAAAAAAAAAGAATAGAGTATCGCACTGCTGCGGGACGCACAAAAATTACTATCGTACGACGCGCCGGATCCAGCGGCGTACGGCCGGCAGGGCGGGAGGTACACGGTAGTGGATCGCGTCGGGCCGGGCAACACTGTCGGACGACCGCCGTCGCGTACGTCGCAATCGCAATCGGAGAGACCAGTCAGTCAGAGAACATTTCGCCGTCGAACACGCTGAACGCCGGTACGCCGACAGCCCGTGACCCGTCCACTCGCCACCCGACCGCCCACCGCCGACCCTCCTGCTCCGGCCCTTGTGCCGTAGCACGCGACTGACGTACGCAGAGGCGCGCGCACACACAGCACACTGACACACACTCACACTCGCGCTCGCCCGTCCGGCTAAAGATGGCGTCCGCCACCGTGTGATCGTCGTCGACGTCGCCACCGCCGTCACCGCTCCACGCAGCCTCATTCATGTTGTGAGTATTAAACAAATTTTGCACGTTTTGTCGCGTTCCCGGGTATCGGTTTTCTCTCGCGGCGTACGCCGTCCCTATTGATTTTCGTCTCGTTTCATTTGTATTTCGTTAATCGTTATTTTTTTTTTTTTCTATATTTAAAAAAAATCCCCATTCGGCCGTAGAAAGTCGTACGGATGCGATCGACACCGCCACCGCCGTTCGCGCGTGTCGGTCGACCGTCCACTACCGCTCTTACCGCGGTAAATGATACATGTCGTCCCGCGCGCGTGTCCGGTCATGCGCAATGTGCCTTCTCTGTTTTTTTTTATTTTTTCTCATTCGCTCTCATCATCTCCGTCGTACTGTTGTCATACTTACCACTTCAGATGCTGTTCCCGCCGTTCCGTGAGGTCGGTTAGGTCGTTCTTACCGCGTGTCGTCGATTAAGATTTCCCCCTTGACGATCGACGCGCATCCCTCCCGTGTAGTGTGCGTCTGTCACCGTCGATTCTCGTCATAATAATTATTTTAAATTTTATCCCTCGTCTGTTTTTCGAAATAAATCCATTCCCTTCCCCCTCATGTCTGCATCGAAATTCCCGAGACTTTTTAGGCACTGTCGTCCGTTAACCGTTTTACTCCCGCGACGATCGCGATACCCGGGAGACCACGCGGTCCTCGAATGTATATTAATTATAACATTTATTAACGTCCCGGTCGTACTCACACGTATCATTCTTGTCTTTGAGGCTATGCGCAGCCATTTTAAAAACCTCGATTGACATCGACAGACGTCGGTGAGACGTGTTTCAATTATTGTGTGGTTGAAAAATAATGAAATAATAACCTTGTTTTAAGTGAATGGTATTGATGCAATATTTGCATATTAGTATTTTTGTCCTCCAAATATTTATATAGTATTACTGACCCAAAAAACTGTAGAATAAAAATTTCTGAAGTTTCCTTCCAGATCACCTGGGCCATATAATTAATTATTGAACACGTTTAATTTGTGAAATTAATTATTTTAATTTAACTTCCCACACTATTAAAGTTTTGGTGATTCTGAGTATACTTTGAATAAATAATTGAGATACCTACATTTAAATGTTTATAATTATTTGGTTGAAAATATTTCATTTTAATGCTTATGCTAATAAAAAGTCATTAAAAGTAGTTGCATTCTGCATTGTGTAATGTGTTAGATGTATCATTAGAATGTGTTATCTAAAATGGTAATGAAACCTTGATAGTACACGATTCCATAAATAAATACATTTTTATATGGTATTGTGTATCAAAGTTTTATTTTAATCTGTTGTTTTTATGAAAAGTATGAGAGCATTGGTAATTCTGTGAAAATAAAATAATTTGATTTTAAAATAATATTTTTAATAACTATTAGTACAAACTATTTTTTAAATCAAAATAATAACTATAGGGCATAATATATCTACCAGTCAACACAGATTTAAATTATAATTTTATTATCAACTTGAAATTAATTTTTTTATAATTATAAACTTATTAATAAAGAGAACCTTGAATTTACATTGTTATTAAATACTTGTTAGCTATGAAATGAGCTTTTATAATTGCATTTCCTGGATACAAATGTATCAAATTTTATACAATCACATAAAACTTAGGTTTTTGTGATTATCACTGGTAATTTGTCAGGCATGTTAGAGACAAACAGTCATGTTGTATAATGCATTATAATATTAATCAATATTTTATTTGTAAGTATTTAAAATATAGGTATAGTAAGCAATATTCAAGTTTTATTATTTACCAAGTTTACCAGAATTTTTTTTATCATTTTTCAATATTATTTTAAAAGTGCTCTGAAAATTACTTGTACCTCTTAAAAAGCTATTTGAAATACAGATAAAATATGATTTGATTTAAGTATCACTCTTACTATTTTTAAACAATGTTTAGGTTTTGTCAAAGGATAGTTTATATTTAACCAATAGTAAATAAAAAAACATTAATTTTGTAAATTCAAGTTACTAGTTTTTTAAATTTATCCTATTTATTTAGTATATATTATGAAATATACTATTAATAAAAACTATGTAATTTTTTATTAATGGGCATACAAATAAAATTAATTCTTAAAGGTGGGCAATCAAATAAGAATCTCCTTAAAAATATGACTTATTAATAGGTATTAAAATTTTTAGTTGCTAATATTATAATTTTTGTTATTAGTTACCATGCATTTTTTAAATATTTTATTTAATTTAACATATTTAAAATAAAAATTATGTAAGTGTTTCAAAATATTTTTGAAAATTTCAATTTCCTTGTCTATGGTATAAATAGTTCTAATTGTATACAATTAATTTATTTTTATTTTTAGTCACAAATGAATATTAATAGCCTTTATTTTAAATTAGTATTATGATAATGATGTAAATTATTAATAATAAATTAAAATAAATTAATTCTTACTATTAAATAATTTTAATATTTTAGGCTTATAATGGCAACCAAAACCGAAGTTGAAAATGAAGAGGTTGATAAACCTTTGGAAAATCAAGATTTGAATGCAGTTTGTAAAAATTTGCAATTTTCTGATGATAATTTAAAACTTCAATCATCAAGAAAAAGATGTGTCAGCACGTCAATTATTATTAGCTCTTCACCAAAAAAAAAAAAGAAAGATGGTCAAAATATAATACCTCCAAAAAAATTTTTGCTTGGTGGTAGCATTTCTGATCCTCTCAACTTAAATAGTCTTCAGAATGAAGATATTAATAAGTAATTTAATATTTTTATATTATTATTTATTTTAAATAATTTAACTAAATTATTTTTTATTTTAGGGCTATGAATAAAACGCCTAAGTCTTCACCTTTACATTCTAACACAGTTAACATTAAAAAAGACCAAGTGAATGTAATTATTCCACGAAATTTATCCGATCCATTGGAATTGAGTACGTGTGATCAAGCCAAAGCAATTGCCTGTTCTGATGATATAGATTCATTCAAAGAAAAAACTCCACTCAAGTGTAAACCAAGAAAATTGTTATCTAAATCTTTATCTGATTCTGGTGTGCTTACTGAAAACACTCCGGAAAATAAGTAAGTTTTTTTATAGTAGAAGTTATTTAATTAAAAAAATAGATGTTTCAAAATTCATTTTACCTACTTATGAACTAAATTGAACTGTGTGTTGAACCCCAAATATTGGTAAATACTTTCTTAAAAGCATGGTCAATGATCATGCTCTTATAAACAAATCTTAGTCATATAAAATTCAAATTAGATTGTTCTTTTAAATACCTTTGTATATTAGTAGAAAAAAAACATACTTAATCTGAACTAATTCTTCATTTTTTTTTTTCAGTCATGTATTAGAAATAAAAGATAATACAGAGAAGGATGATGATATTAGTTCTTCTCCTCCTAAAAAGAAGCTTAAAGTTGAATCCTTTGAAAATCAATTATCGAACACTGTGATAAATAAAGAAAGTGATAACATTAATTGTACAATAATTGAAATTATTGAGAAAATCAAAGAAAAATTGGAGAATGAAATTTCAGTTCAGCCTATTGAAAAATGTAATTCTTCAGTTCCAAAAAATCTTGTTGAAGTAACAACTGTTAAAATAATTGAACCATGCAAAACGATATCACTATCGCCAGAGAAAACTATTGAAGGCAGTAAGAAAACACAAGAGCTGCGTGAAAAAATAAAGCCCAAAAAATGTGTAGTAAGTCCTGTTTCGCTACCCTCATCAACAGAAAAACACTGCAAACCTTCACAGGTTGTAACAACGTCAACTAAACCAAAACAAAGGGTTAATAAAAACGAGCCCAAGTTTAAAGAAAAAAATGCTTTGTTTAAATATGGAAATTATAACAGGTAAGATCAAATATTATTGACTAATCCAGAAATAATAAACCCTTTATCATCATGTACTTAACTGTAGTTAGAAAAGAGGTGTCCAAACGGGAAAACTTTTTAAACACTTTGAATGGATCAAAGGACTGTATCTTTCAATAAATGTCTAGGTATGATCAAAATAGAATGATAACATGATAATCTCTATATTATTGAATAATCTATTTTATTTTATTATGAAGTATTTGTGATAAGTATAACTGTAGTATTCTACTTTTTTTAAAATTATTAATAAATTTCTTGTTTGTTTCTCAGTAATTCTATTCATAATTTCATAAAGATTCACTGAACTAATTACCAAACAAATATTATTTCATTAATGTTTGGTAGTACATTAAATTATATTCCAAAAGGAGTTATATTTAATATTGGCATTTACTAAACACTCAATCTTTCATTTTGAAAATACCTTTCAGTAATATTAACTTCTTTTGTAAACATTTTAAAACACTTTATTTAAAACTAGTTCATTTATCTCTTAAAAATTGATAAATATAAAGGAAAATCTTTTTTAGTTATTACAGAAGTTATTTATAATATATTGTACAAGTTCAAAAAATATTGTTTTATTAGACCTAACATACTCTCAAATAATTTATAATGTAAAAAGAACACAATTATATTGATAATATATTTTTAAGTAATATTCACTCAATTATTTTCCTGAATAGTGTTTTGCTAATATTTTACTATAAAATTAAAATCATTTTAATACATCAAATTATTTTCTTTAAAATATTAATGCCAATAAAACATTAAAATAACATGATTGTGCCTAACAAAGTATAGTTGGTTTTAATGAATGAGTAAATTATTTTTAAAAACCACAGTATACATTCACTTAAAGAAATATTTTTACATTTGTTTAACATGCTTTAATTTATGTAATTTTACTATGCACATTACTTAATTATCTATTTATATAAATAATTTTATGTTTAGATATTATGGTTATCGTAATCCTGACGATGAAGATGACAGGCTGAAAGTATTAGCTGAACGTATAGATTTATTCTATGGTAAAGATGTATTAGATATTGGTTGTAATATTGGTCATGTTACATTCAGTGTTGCCAGAGATTTCGGTGCGAAGTCTGTTGTTGGAATGGATATTGATCGTAAACTAATCAATATTGCACGCAAGAATATACAGTATTACATCAATGATACATCAGAATCTTCTTACCTATCACCAAATTACCAATTTAATGAATGTATTTCACCCAGTCATAATGATCTAAACAGTGATGTAACTCAATCGTTTCCTATATCTTTACCATTAATATATGGTCCTATTAATTTACCTGGTATGACAATAACGGGAAGATTTCCATACAATGTTTCTTTTGTACAGGTCAGTAAAATATAAGTATTAAATCACTAATTTTAATTTAATTCTATATTTTTTATAAGGGTGGTAATATTTTTTCAGGGAAATTATGTATTGGAATCTGATTCTTTTCTTTCGATGGAAACGTGTAAGTTTGATGTCATTCTATGTTTGAGTATTACAAAATGGATTCATTTGAACTGGGGCGATGATGGATTAAAAAGAGCATTTAAACGTATGTTTGCACAGTTACGACCTGGTGGAATCCTTGTAGTTGAGCCACAGCCGTGGAAGTCTTATGGCCGTAGAAAAACATTAACTGTAAGTCTATAATAATAACAATAACTGAAATATTAACTATAATTGTTATAATTGTTTTAGGAAACTATTTGGCGAAACTATAAAAACATTCAACTAAAACCACCAATGTTCACTGAGTATCTATTAAATGAAGTGGGTTTTGTCAACTGCGAGACTTTAACCATGCCCCATAATCCATCTAAAGGATTTCAACGTCCGCTCAAGTTGTATAGGAAGTCAAATATATTAGTAACTAGAAATATGCCAAAGTGCACTATAGTTCGACCAAATGAAACCCAAAAATTATGAGCATGGTATTGAAACTCCCTCCTTATTTTATTTAGGTTATTGTAGTTATAGTATATATGTTACTATTTGTATAATATTGTTGAATTCAGCTGGACCACTGTGTATATGACATTCAATTACCAATTGTTATTAAATGAATTTTGCTTGTTAATATATTTTAGTACAAATTCTATTATAGTACAATTTGTAAAATGAATAAATATTTTTTTTATTGTTGAAAATATACCTAAACACTTTATTTTGGTTTTCCTTCATAGATGGTATTTTATTTTCAATTATATGCTCACAATTCCTCATTGACCAGTTATAGTGCTGAATTCTACTGGCTTTCTAAGTGTTATCTCACTTAGAAATTAATGTCATTCACAATACATTAAGACTTAGTGTTTTTTCATTTGGTTTTTAATAGTATTTTATTATATAAATTAAATATTTTACAAGTATTTAATTTGGTTTATTATTTTAAAATGAATTTCAATGTAAATTTGATTTACTATTTTGGCTCATTTACTAACTACTGACATGTCTCTGTTAAAGTATACAGTCTTAATAAAATAAGTAGGCCACATTGTATATCATAAATTACATAGAATATAGTCTAATAATATAATATAGTTATAATAATACATAAAAATAAAAAAACATGATAAACTTCAATGTAATGAATTTTTTAATTTTAAAGGATAAAAAACTTTTGCTTTTAAATGCAACAATTGAGTTAGAATCTTCTTTTTGAGCAACTGAAAAACTTATTAAGTGTGTAATTTTATCATACATTTGTTAGTCCACAATTTTTTTGTTGGCCTATCTACAATTGTATCTTATAGTAGTAATATTGTGGAAAATACAATATATATCCCACATATACTATAAATACCAATACATTTTATCTGACCACTTTGATCTTTCAGTAGATGTATGTTTATTAAATAGTTGTTTTTTTCTGCTTAGAAATGTAGTCTACATATTATATAACTGTAGACTGCATGCATTTGTAATTTGTGTACACTAGTATAAGAGCAGCACCACACATTGTATAAACTACGAGAAATGCTCATTTCATTCGTTTAATTTACAATGATAGTTGAGAGAATCTTGTGGCTAACAATATTTCTTCCAACTACTGTCTTCTAAAGACTTAATTTTTTATACTGAAAACTTAAAAATTATTTAAAAATATAGAATGTCAATTATACAGAAAAAATATCAATGAATATTTCATCTATCATCCTATATCACTGAAGAAATTAGCAATAATACAAAACTAGTTATTGTTTAAATGTATAATATTACTTCAGACAATATTAAGAAATTAAAATGTTTTATTGATGTCTAATAAATAAGTCCCAATGGCAACACATACATAGTACACTAATATACTATTATAAAATTAATATAACATTTTTTAAAAATAGGGTACTTAATATATTTGTATTACTTTAGCAGCAATATATCCCTTTGTAATTTAAGCAAATATTCATTATTATATTAATTAAATAGCACAACAAATGTTTTATTGTCTTTGATTGAATCTATTTTGATATTGTATTGGGTTTCATAACTTTCATAATTTTCAGATTAAATAGTTGAATAAATTTTGTCATTTTAAATACAATTAGTTTAAAATGTTTAATACCAATATTAATTTTTAATTTTTTTCGTTGAAATAATTTATGTTATTTATCGTTAATACTTTAACTTTACTACAATCTGCAATTTTTAAAATGTGTTATGTTATAAATATACTGATATCTTTTTTTTTTTGATAATGAAGTGATAATTATTTCAATCTATAGGAGATTATGATTTATTGATTTATAAGTATTTAGTTAGATACTTAATATAATTGTGAAATATTTACTTTCTAGTTAGTATTTAATTAAGTTACTCCAAGATAAGTTAGTTACATCAACTTAGTTTCCATTCACATATTCAATTCATGGTGTTAGAGAAAATAATTAATTTTCATTAGCCATTGAAGTACAAGTTTGATATTTTTTGTTAATAATTGCTTGCATTTTATATTGTGAGAACTCCATTAATTTACATGGTACATTTGTCATATTAGTCTATCAATTGGGTTAGACATTATACATATTTCAACTGCAATACAATTTAGTTCTTAAATTTAAAACTTAAAAATATTAATTATTTATCGATATAGAAGGAGTTCAGCACAAACTATGCTTAAAAAAAAATTGGTTGTATTAAAACTAATATTAGGAATAAAAGTATTGATACCTTTAATATTAAGAATGTCAATATTATTATTTAATTAAGACTTACGAAATATTAATTCTTGGAGAACTCAGGAAATTTTATTTCTGCTTTAAGTGTTATTTATTTTTGCTATGTAATATATACGTGCTGGACTGGACTATATTGGCCAGCTCTGTTTAAGTCTGTAAATGATTTTCTGTGAATTGAATCATTGGCCAGAGTGTACTTAATGTTATTACTTTTAGTACTTTTTTTATTAATGCCCAGTTGGGGCTTGGGGTTGTTTGACTTGAAGTGTGTCCTTATAATTAATAAATAATATAAATAATAAATATAAATAAATAATAATATAAATATTAAATACTATCTCATCCTATTTATAATACACACTACCATATCATATTAAAATCTAAAAACCAATAGGTAATAATAGGTACATTCTTTGTATAATATTAATATGTTATCTGTCAAAATAATTTATTCTCAAATAATTTTAACTAATAAATTAGAACTAATTAAATAACGAGATAATTTTCTAAAGAAATTCTGTACATCTGTTTTTGTAATAATAGTGATCTAGAATACCTATATAATATTATATTATACATGACAAAATATTTATTTTTTAATTATTTTTCAGCTGATAACAAAATAAATTTTATATTCATAAATTTTGAAATTTTTATTTTGACGTTCTTAATTTGATAGTACATTTTTTACCTTTTTTTGTCTTTTTTTTCATTATTTGTTGATTTCATGGAATTTTTTTTATTGATTTCCGTCAATTATTATCGTTAGAATCATATTTTTTATTTTACACAAATATGTATGTCATACATTTAAAATGTTATACACAATACATTTTATAAATTACTTAAATGCCTAAATAGAATAATTTTTTCTTATATAAAATTGATATGAACAAGAACATTAAAATAAGCGTTTTTTACCACTATGATGACATTTACTTAAGTAGGTATTTAAAATTTTGATTTTTAGTTAATTTCAAAACAATTTTAAGTGCATTTTATACAACATTTTTAGAGTTTATAAATATCATTTTTTAAGATTAATAATGCATTAAAATAACAGTCATAGTTTGACATATAATTGTTATGGCTGATAAATTTATTGAGTATTACGTTATAATATAGTTATAAAAAAAGTACGTGCTTCAAAAAAGTACGTGACACTCCGATTTTAGAATTGTTTAGAGGGGGGTTATTCAAGGAGTAGGTCACGACACCATTTCGTTTTCAATCTTTTGGGAGGATCACCTGGAATAGGATAGGATAGACTTTTTGCTAGGATATTTGGATTGTTTGATAGTGAATTGTGGTACCTAACGTTTACATGATTTGGCTGCAGTTTCTATGACAGTTTGTAGATTTAATTCTGTGTGTAGCATTTGATTTAAAACGCGTAATAGAGCTTTAGTAATTAGACGTAGAGTTTTGTTTTTGAAGACTTGGATTTTTTTAATGTTTGATTTTTTTTTCTGAGCCCCAGATTTGTACGCCGTACGTCCAAATTGGTTTTAGTAAACTTCTGTAGAGATTTGATTTGGTGTTGATAGTTAATTTTGAGTTATAGTTTAGGAGATAGTTAAGGAGCCGGAGACGAGAGTTTAGCTTAAGTTTGGTTGTACGTATATGGTGACTCCATGTAAGTTTTTTATCGAAGTGGACTCCTAGGTATTTTGTGGTTAGAGAATTAGGGATTGAAGTATTATTGAAGGTTAAACGAGGACAGATGCCTTGTTTTAGGGTGAAAGTAATGTGACTGGATGTAACTTCGTTTATTTTTACTTTCCAGTTTCCACAACAGAGTTCAATTTTAGAGAGATGATGTTGATGTATATTAGCTGCTGTGTTTGGGTTTTCGAGTGTTGAGATTATTACTTTGTCGTATCCGTATTCCGCAACAAAAGTGTTTGGGTAAGAGGGTTGGTCTGCTATGTATAAGTTAGAGGATAGGAGCTATAATTACACCTTGAGGGATTCCGGCTTGTATAAAAGAAGGTAGATAGGAGAAAATAATTATGTATATGACACGCTTCGTTTCGTAGGACGAGTACCGTAGACAAGGATGGTCTCGCGGTGCTGGAGATTCCCTCCCGAAGAAAATGTTCAGTCTTGAACCAGCGGTGTGGTACTGTATAATATTAGTGAAATAGAAATAAATTAAATTCGAGTTTTCACGCAGTTAAAGTCACCAAAAAGTCTTAGTCGGCCTGATTGGTGATTACTTCTAATTATTGATATTATATACCTAAAGAAATGCCGTTTTTCAAAAATTCTCAAAACATTTGCTGAGCTCAGAAAATAACTAACGAACATTCGAGAAAACTAAAACACGAAAGACTAGACTTACATGGAGTTGATTTCAACTATGAAATCATAACTAAAAAGTACGTACTTCGTCCCATGGGAAATTCTTCGCTCCTCGGACGATTTAATGGGGATGGGTGTATTGAATTTGAAATAAATGATAGATTATTTCTTTAGCTAAACGATTCTGAGCAAAAGCTTCAGAATTTAAATGTACCGTTAGAATGGACCTATTTCTTAAAATCAACGTTTAAAATTGAAAATTGACGTGAAAACAGTTTATTACGTAAAAATCATATCATAATTTACTTAAACACTTAAAAAAAAAAAATCCTTTGTCATAATATTTGAAATTTTTCCAGAATCGTTAGAGAAGTGTATGAGTAAAGTCACATTAAATTTTCAAAAGTTTTTGTCATATATTCAAAACTTAATCAGGGATAATTTTTTTAAAACAAGATATTTTTAAAGTTCTATTTTTAGCCCGAAAGTTGTCAAATTTGTTCGAAACTTTTTTTAAAGCATGAAGTGACGTCAATATGGTGAAAATTTCAAGTTTCTAACAACATTATTTTTGAAGTGATGACGAAAATACTAAAGTCGATGTAATGGAAGTGTCATTTACGGCGAATTTCGCCGTTTTTACTCGGTTTTTCGGTAGTTTTTCCCCACATTTGGAAAAACTATCGAGAAAATTGGAAAATGACCTCTCTAAAGTATTATGTAAATCAAATTTCTGATCCATAGTATTGCTGGATGAAACTCTTGGACAATTATTATTTCCTATCGAGCATATATAAAAATTTAATTTATTTTTACGAAATTTAAATTGTAGAAATAAAAACATGATTTATTAATACTGTTATATTTTATTAATATTTTGGATGTATTCGAATAACTACCCAAAAAAGTGATCACGAATGAGGAAAAAGAAACTAATCGTTTATAATGTGCAACTAAATTAAACATGGTTTACAATGTAGTTATTGTGCATCGTTCGAACAACATATGTAAACTATGGTAGGTATGAAAATTTAGTTTTTCAACTGCAAGTTAATTATGGTGTGTAAACTGTATAAAAGAAATGTTGGAAACACCGAGACATTTCGATGTCCAGAAAACAGAGGACAGATAATTAATTCGAAGGAAATTCCCGAATAACACGGTAGGTATCATGACAAAATATTTTGTCGTGGTAGGTATCATACGGTTCAAAATTTACACACTGATCGAAGGCCTTCACCCGCATTTTCGACCATAGCTGAATGATTCCGAACAAATATGACATTAATTCAAAAATGACAACCATAAACGATGTGGGCGGGTGCTAGATAGTGGTCTAGAAACAATTTAGAAATTAGAGACCAGCGCCATTCAAACTCTTTTTCATGCACCCACCGAACACAACGCGTGAATTAGAAAATATTTAATTTCTTGTTCTACGCGTTTATTGGAAATCATCATTTATCATATTTTGATGTAGGTATTTATGCGAGTTCAATATTGTATACATCTGAACGCAAATGCACCAAGGATTTGAGTTTTTGGCGGGAACAAATAAAAGGTCACTTTCCGCCATCAAAGTATTCTAAGGGACAGGCTAGCAGGGTAGTCACATCGTTTCGAATGGATCACTAACCATTATTGATCTCGTCGATCGAAAATACTCAATACATACTGTTTGTTTGGCGTCGTAAATGAGTATTCTTAGTGAGGCTCAATAATCAATTTGATTTTAAAATAAAAAATCAATAAAACAAGAAAAAACAGCAATATTCACGAAATACAGCGTAAACGCCATTTGGTGTGCACATTTATGTTGAATTAATTGAATTATTTAATATTCTATCCTGCCGGGATAAACGCCAGGCGACGAGAGCGACGACACGGTGAACATTTGACGTCGTCCGGTGTTTTCGTGAGTTGTACCGGGGGTCCAATTCGTCGGTTCCCTTTCCACTCGCTACCGCCGCCGCAGGATCGTTCCACACGCTTGGGTGTCCGCCATATTATTCAGCGTGTTTTCATTTATCTCGGTCGAGCGGGATCTTGAGCGTGCCTCGTTGGTCGGCCGTTGTGCGTGCGTGCGGGTTTCACAATATATCACATTAATAATAGTAATAGTAGTAATAATAATAATAATAATAATAATAATAATAATAATAATAATAATAATAATAATAACAGCACTAGTTAAAACCGCGGTAATGTGTAATAATCGCAGTAGTGACAGTAGTAATACTGTGGACACTGTAAAAACTTCATCGTCTGTACGGACAGTAGTGAGCTGAAGCGACGGAAAATCATTCGACGACAAAGCGTCGTGCCTCTGTTAACTCTCGTCGCTGTCCCGTGCACGCCTCTGTGTCGCCGTCGTAACATACTGCGATCGCAAGGCAGCAGATGAAACGGGCACGTAGTTGACCGACCGCAGACTGGGAGCTGACGTCCAAATCTAACGCCGCCTTATCAGCCGTAGTCATTAGTGCGACCTGGAGCAGAGCGTTCCGTGGTATTCAAAATTCAAATGCCGACCGTCGTCGCACCGTGGTACTTTATCATCGCCTTTGTCACCATAGTTCGCCGACGGCAAACCGCGTGAACACAAATCGTCTCTGGAAGGCGTCCGACCGTTTGAAAAAGCGTATGTGGCATCAGCAACTGGTCCTTTGCCTTGTCTCGGTGTTCGAAGAATGGCGTACTAGACTATGGTAAATCATCCACCTTTAAACCTACCATCGCGGCTCGTCTATATCACGGTACGCGTTTTCGCGAGAAAATCATCAGTTGTTATTTAGCATTAACCTATCTTATATCGATATGATTGAAAACATGTTGAAATTGTTTTTCTCTGATACTTGTTTGTATTATTTGAAAATCATACTAATTTTGACAATCTGGTGTCTGTACACAACACATGTTGAGATGCTTACTTAATCGACTGAAATGTTTATTTTGCGTTCGGTATTCGATGCATCCAATTTCCTTCATATTTCTTTTTTTTTTCTTTTTTAGAAGATAAATCGTTGCTTCATATTTTAGTAGGTACTTAAACATTTTTTTTAGTTTTTGAATTTTAAATATCATTCTTTTCCAGTTGGATTTTTGATTTAACCAATTGATACATCTTTTGATGTTGAGCCATGTTACTTTTTATACAAGATTATACATTATGGAAATATTTAACTGTATTGTTAATTTAAAAGTATTATGATTTTCTCATTAACAATTTTTAGTTAATTGGAGAAATTAGTTTAAGTTTCATTAATTGGTTCTAAAAGTTGATTGGAATTTTATTAGTTTATGCTGAATCATTCACATAATCAGTTTCATTCATCTATTTTAATTTTATAGGTATCTGTTTTTTTCAGTTAGATCCTCAATAATTTAAAATGTTATGAATTAACTTTTTTAAAATTTTTTTTACAAGATAATAAATTAAATATAGGTACTAAGGTACCTACCTACTTATTATTGTTTATGAATAAATTTTGATATTTTACACAAGTAACTTTATGAATCATCTAGGTATTTGTGTTAATAAGTACTAGTATTAACTTTCCTTGTAAATTCCTCTCGTAGTATTAGAAGTTTGTGATTCCAAGAAGTTTTCTCAATATTTTGAAAGAAATAATAAGTAGGTTACAAAAATAAAATAGTGATGGGCATAAATATTTTTCAAATTTCCTTTTTTTTTTTTTAAATTTATTTTCTTATTTTAATATAAATAATTGGTAAATGTTACCTAGATAATATTATAAAAAACCTTTAAATTTGATGTGATAAGAAAATGTATATTAAAAGTAAATTTTGATGGCTAATCAAACAAAATGAATGCTAAATTCAAAAAAAAGTTTATAATTTATTAAATATTCAATATTATATTTTAATGTTTAGTATTAAGATGGTTGGTAAGTATTCATAAATATTTTATTGGTCATAATTAAAATCATATTTTCTTATAATACTTGATTTACTTAAATTTTGAAGATATTTGTTAAAATAATTCAAACAATATAAAATGTATACCCAACAATTATACATATCACCAATTTGTGATAATAGTATCTTTTTTTTGTTTTAGTGAATATACTTATTACGGAAAAAATCAAAATGAATGATATTATGACTAATAATGAAGACGTGGAAAGGATGCAGACATGTAATATTAATGATTTTTGCCGATTATGTGCAAATGTGGATGATGATATGGTACCCATTTATGCTGACGAAGGGGCAGATCACATGTTGGAAAGCAAAATCAAAACACACCTCCCATTTATAAATGTAATGTATATTTTTTAATTTTAATTTTGCTCTTCACTATTTTTTTTTAAAATTAATTCTAGATGCTGTATATTTTTCTCATATATTTTAGAATGTTCTCTTATTTTTATATTAATTAGTTTATATATTTATAGATAAGTAAAAATGATTTACTACCAAAAAGAATTTGTTATCATTGTGCATCAGCTGTGCTTGTATGGAATGAACTATATGAATCCAGCAGTAATGCAGATCTTAAACTTAGAAGTTTGTTTGAAGCTAGTCCTTTTGATCAAAATCAGTGCAAGGTAAAGATATTTTAAAATTACTAACTTTTGTAACTATCTTATGAGTTTTAATAAATATTTTTATTTGTTAAAAAGAGCGTAAGGTATTATTTCTTCAAAATAAAATATTTTTTGCATATTTCAATTTATCATTATCATATGTTATTTTGTCATCAATAACTGTAATAAGTGGTAAATGGCTAAATAACAAAATACAACGTATTTTAAATACCATATCTTTTGCGCTTCTGAGTAATTTGAGCATTAACATTGATGCCCATTTACCATCAATACGAATGACAATATTTTTTTAAACAATTTGATACTAATTGTTATTATTAAATCAATATTTTTAGAGATCAGTATTTTAATTTGAGGGTAGCGGTAAGGATTATTAAGGGTTTCCAAAAAAATGTGCACTACTCTGTTCTATATTTCAAATGCTTCTAAAACTAATAAAAACTGTTGGCTTAGTTATAGAAATAAAAATACCAAATGTCTTAAAAAGTATTCTCCTTTCACTATGTGATGTGACAATTAGTGTTTTCTATTTAATATGACTAAAAACTTACAGAATACATAAATAAATGTTTATTTACATGAAAAAATAAATTTAAGTACATGTTACACAGAAAAAAATTAGTGAGAATGTTTAAAAAATCACCCTATATTGTTATCCTTGACTTTTTCATATTAAAAAAAAAAAAAAAATTAACCATTTATCTGTATTTTCAAATTGCTCTAATAACATTTATTTAACTATATTTAATTAATATTAGACTTAATAATCAAACATTTTTTTTTCATCAGGAAGTATCATATGCTGATATTGATGAAATGTCTGTGCCAATAAAACATTTTATTGGTAATTCTATAGAATATGAAGAAATTACTGATGTCAATATGTTTAATAAAAATGAAAAATCAGATAAAACTTTAAATGAATTAGACAAAGCTCCGAGTACTTCTAAAGCAGATAGTATATTAAATCATGAAGATAAGTCGCCTGTAAGTTAATACTGTAATAACTATTGAATTATGTACATAATTTATATTAATTTCTGAATTGTGCTTTGCTTTGTGATTAGTGGATTTTAACAATGTATTAAGTTTTAGATATTTACTTATTTTGCAAATATGATATCAGTAGTTCTGGGTAAAATAGTATTTTATGTAGAGACTTATGAGAGTTGATGGATTTTATTTGAGTAAAGGAAAAGTTGATGTTAAAGAGTAGCACTATTAATACGTATGGGTTAATATTAGTGATGTTACAAACCCAGATTTTTAAGGTCAAACCAAACTCGCACCGAAATTTTACTATAATTATCGAACCTGAACAGAATCAAACCTATACAATTTTATTCAAACCCATATTGAACCATACTTTCAAAATATTTAATCAAACTTCAAAAGATTCAAAAATAAAAGTATAATACTTGTTGCATTAATGAAAATCTACATTTTGTGATTTGATGATATAATTTTGTTAGTAAATTTTTATGTAATAAAAAAAGCATATATTTAATAAAACTGTAATTATTAATTATATAATATTGTCAAAAACAATAGTTTTTCTACCGATTGAGGTGACAGTCTTTGTCTTCTAGATGTTACTACTTGTCCAGCTTTGGAGAACATTTGTTATCTGCAAATTGATGTTCCTGGTTTACTTAGATCTTAAGTGCAACAGAAACCAAACTTGAAAATTTTTCGGTAACTTATCTGTATTCTATACTGGTTACAATATGCAATAAATACTGGGAAAATACAATCATTATCCGTTCGCCAAGGCATTAAATCTCATTGAATTATTGTATATTTTTCATTATTTCAATTTTTTTTATCGTTAGCAAATAATGAGATTTCTCGGCTTTGATTTTGGAACTAAATTATTGATAATTTGGTTCAGTTCAATTATTTGCTATTTTAAGTTTGATTTTTGGGCCGAATCAAATACCCTGAGCTCGTTTCGGTTCAAAAATCAAACTGTTTGTAACATCATGAGTTAATATACATTTTAAAAAGTGTTTATAATTGTTTAAACACATGAATTCCTTTTAAAAAAATGTCTTTAATTTTGGTCAATTATTCAAACTGTAGTTTTAACGGAAGTGTTATAATTTTTCAAAATTCAAGTGTTATGTAATTTTACTCATTATATAGATGAAAAGTAGTATATGCCTACTGGTATTATTTTCACTGCAAATTACTTTTTATTTATGCATTTCTTAATTTCAAAGTTGTATGAAAAATTGATATTTTACAAAACTATGAAAATATAAGGTTTTATTTTGTGATAACTTGTTCTGTGTGAAGTTGTAAGAAATTAAATAATAATTATTGAAGAAACTAAACTTAAATAGAAAGTTGCTAGGTAAATGTTTTATAGACAAATAAGTAGATATGAATGAGGATGTGAATTATTAAAAATGGTGTAGTGAATGAGGATGCCTAGTTTCTGAATATGAAAAAAGTAAAGTTGGCCAATTAAGTATATGTGTATTATAATATTATTTATATTCTTTGTGGATATAAAGTTATATTATTTTTAAATTTATTGCAGGTTATTCAAGAAGATGAAAGATTGAATCCATCTTTAAAAAGGTATGATATAAAATGTCAGTCTTTTTATTTTATTTTATAGAAACGTTGATTATCTGAAGTATTATATGTAATATATTATTTATTAAATAAAAATAAAGTAGTACAATTTCATAATAGATCTAATGTTGATTCTTATGTGTAGATTTGAAAATTTTTAATTATGTATACTGATCATGGAATATATCAAAAATTATGTTTGTTCATGCATATTTAATAAACTATGGCATCACACTTAAAATACTGACAGTTGTAATCATACAAATTTTAAGTATCAGATTCTTAATGTCTCATATGTATCATAAAAAAATATATTTATTTTAAAATCAATATAGTTTTATAATTCTAAACAGCTGGTGTATTAAAATGGTTAGAAATATTTATCTTAAATTGTCTGTAAAATGTTATAATAATTTATAATATTAACTTGGAAGTTAAGTGTCTACATTCTCTATATTATAACATAAAATTCACAAATTTGCATATCTTAATGTAAACAAGTACGTGGAAAAGAAATCTTTTACTATTAATATATAACTTAAACAATTTTACTACTATACTATAATTAATGAAGGTATTTTGAATCTAGTAAATTTTTCTAACACATGTTCAATAAAATCTATCAAATTATTTATTCAAATTAATATATGCTAAGCGTGTATCATTCTTAAAGTCAGAATTTCATATTTTTTATTATAATAGGATAGATATACCCATTTTTGAAAATTTGTCAAACCTTGTTTTCTTTTTTTTTTCTTTTTTAAGTTTAACTTTGATTGTTATTTTTCTTTACAAATTTCAAAATTATAGTTGGTTTTATTATAGGTGAAATATTTTTAATTTAAACATTTTAAGTTTAGTAGTCTTGTAACTGTTATCTTATATTTTATTTTTAATTTATATTTTTACTCATGTGTGAATGCGTATTTTAATTTCTCTATTAAAATAATAGAAATTGTTATTCAAGAATTTTCAAGTATTATTTATGAGTATAATACCAGTGTTTAATTATGTAATATCTGTAGATTATTTAAAAGTTATTCAATTTATTATATAAACTATGCATTCAATGTTAAAAAATTCTTTTGATCTATTTTTCATAATAGTATTGGTTGGATAATCAGCGGACTATAATATTGAAATGTACATTTTTATTGTATAGTTGTTTTTATATAAAAAATAATAATTTTTTTCTTTGCTTATTTATTTGATCAAATGTAAGGTAGTTGAAGCATAAACATATATTTATGAAAATTTATTTCAGTTTAGAAAACTTTGGGTTAAAGTAACTATTGTTTTCAAATAGTTTAAAACAATTTAAGGATTGTTATATTTGGCATTGGTCAGAAGTATATATATATATTTAAGTTTAATATCTACTTATTTATTTGAAATTTGTGTCAGAGTAAAACTGTATATTTTTATTACTTTTTTAAAAGTTATTTTATATTTATGTGCATTTACTCTGCAGTAACATTCAAATTAATTTGGATAAATTGTATTTCAATGCATATGTACCTTTATAAATAAAATTAAAACAAGACTAGCTTAAAAAAAAAAAAAAATTATGTACTCAATGAGATTATTCCATACGTCATGTAAATACGAGGTATATTCGAAAAAAAGAGCTGTTTTATCATAAAAAAAATTATAACCATATGAGAAATAGGTTTTATTATCACATTCAGTTTCCTACTAATCATTTTCACTTTTCCACATAATCGCCGTTTACTTCTAAGCATTTTTCGTACCGCTTCATCAGCTTCCTTTACCCATCTGCATAGAAGCTTGCCATCTGCAAGTTGAACCAGTTTTCAACGGCGTTCTGAAGTTCCTTGTCATTTTCAAAGCGTTGTCCACCAGGCCATTTTTTGAAAGTAAGAAAAGGAAGTAGTCGCTAGGTGCAAGATCAGGAATGTACGGTGGGTGGTTAAAAAGTTCCCAACAAAAATCTTGAATTTTCTCTTGGGTCTTGGCTGTAGTGTGAGGACGCGTATTGTCGTGAAGGAGGATTACACCAGATGACAGTTTACCACGTCATCGATTTTGGATTGCACGTCTTAGTTTATTGAGCGTTTCACAATACACGTCAGCTGTAATTTTTGTCCCACGTTCCATAAAATCAACCAAAAGAACACCTTTTTCGTCCCAAAAAATGGTAGCCATCATTTTTCGACTTATGTACAGAGTATATTTAAATTTTTTTGGTTTTTGGTGAAGTTGAGTGGCGCCATTGCATTGATTGCTGTTTTGTTTCTGGATTGGTGTATGATATCCACGTCTCATCAACGGTAACAATGTGGGAAAACAAATCGTCTCCATCTTGTCGGTAACGGTTCAAAAACTCTCGTCCAGTGGACATTCTTTGCTCTTTGTGCTGGTCGGTGAGCATTTTTGGTACCCACCTTGCACACAATGTGTGGTATCCAAGTTTTTGTGTGACAATTTTGTAGACAGTAGTGCGTCCAAGGTTATCAACTAGGAAAATTACTACTGAATCAAAACAATGCCTTAAATAACAGCACAAGTTTTAACGTGTTATGACTTGTTGATTTTGAAATATAAGCTAACCGCCCTTACTTTTCGAATATGCCTCGTATTTACTTCATTAGATACATTCAGATGTGGAAATAAAAATATTTGAATAACATAAGCATGCTTAAATAGTAGATTTGTAACAGGTTTAATTTTGGAGTTATTTTTAATTCTAGTTTAGTGCTCAACTACTGGTCATGATAAGAAAGCAAGAAATTTCATTTGTTTACCAAATTGAACAGTAACATTTTTATACTATTATGAAAAAAGTCTATATTAAAAATAATAATGAGAATTATCCATAAATATGTGTATTAATGTATATTATTATTCAAAATAATTTGATTTTAAATATTTATTAAAAATGTTTCACAAACTATTATAGTTTAAATAATTTTAATTATACTTAACAAGTCATCTCATATTGGTTAAAATGTGCTATATATTTTTTTAGATAATTTCTAAAAATCATTTATAATGCCTAAGTCCGTCATTTGTTTCAAGTTATTTTAACTAAATAATTGTTCTTCAAATTTTGAAAAGGGTTATTAATTTCTTTATTCTCTAAATTATTTTTTTAGTTGGGAGAAATGCAATTGTTGTAAACTTGTTATGATAAGTGCTATCGTAAATGAATAAAGATTTTCAGAAAATAGCTATTTATAAATACCTATTTAATGATAATATATTGTATGTATATAATATTAATCAAAGTTGTTTTTTAAGTTCAAATTTTATCTTTTACTTTATTTGGTGTATCAACTTTATTTACGCATTTTTCAGTTTCATTTTTGATATTTTATCATGTCATATTTAACTTACATTAGTTCAACCGATAAAAACTTTTGATTTAAAATAACATATATTATCTAGTAAAATGAATTATATTTTTAATTTTAAAATAATTGAATATATTAAATGATAATTCAATTTTTTAAATTTAATTCACTGGCTTATATATTTTCCTCAAATTCATGTTAACTAATAGGAAATTTAGTATTCATGATTGAATTTGAACATTTTTAAACTTGTACTAGAAAGCTTGACAACATTACAAAATGTGTCATGACTTAAATTTAAAAAAATAACTACATATGAAAAGATATAAGATATTTTAGAAATGTAGAAAACATATTTTTTTACTATTTAAAGAATATTAATTTTATACTGATTTGAAAGTGTGTCTGGGAGGTAAAATTTTCTTTTGTTACATTATATTTTTAATCTTATTTATTGATTCTATGAAATTTGTATTACAGTTAAATATAACAACATTTGAAAACTATAATATTGCTTTTTTTTCGTTTATAATACTTTCCAATATTATGTACTATTTCTTTGGTAGTAAACAATTTTAAATTTCAGTATATTTTTGTTCATTTTAAAATTATCTCAAATATTGAAATACTTATGAAAGAAACAATTTAGAGCTTTGAATATTTCGTTAGTTAGCATCAGTTTTTTTATCAAACCATTGGCATTTAGTTAGGAAAAAGATAATACACTAAACCAATGAGTAGCCTCAATATTTAAACTTAAATCTAGTCTTGTAATCAGTTGAACTTTTTGCATGCATGGGCATTATTCCTAATTGTTGTATAATATTTCACAATTTTTAATAAAAAATGCTTTATGCGTTTACTAAAAATAAAGATATTTGTAATAATAGTTATTTTACATATTACAGCATTTCTGTTTTTGTTTGTACATATATAGGTAATTTTTTTTCATTTTCTCAAATATTTTCATCATAATAGTTATAGTAAATCAAAACATTTCCCCACAATAAATTCAGTTGTATTGTTAATCATTGAATCAATTTACTATATTAAAGTTTATCTAAACCATTTCAAAATAACTGAAATATGGTAAACTCTTATAAATCAAAATCAAATTAAATACCAACAGTTTTTTTTTAAAACTTATGTTGTATTAAAGTGAAAAGCATATTACTTTGAAATAAAATATTTTTCTATTTTATTTAGTACTTAGGATTTTATTGTTTTAATTGATTGAAAATAAAAAATTATCTAATTTATTATTTTAATTCAATATTTGCTTAGTAAGAACACATTATAGAAAATTATTTAACTTCATTTTTGTGTTAAATATAATTTTATTCAGTTATCAGATAACTTTTTTTTCTATTACTGAATAAAATATGAAATGTAATTATTTATAGTCTATCATAGTTTAAAATATATATTTAAGTACTTTCAAGGATAAAAACAGAAGTAAGATGGAAATAGTCATGCTGTCAACTCATTATGTTAAATTCAATGTTGGATTTTTTTTTCCCTGTAAAACGAATACAATTTTAACAGTGTTCAAGATGGTATACAAATGGATTTTGTTGTTCATAATTCACGTGGTCAAAGAGAAAAAAATTATTATAATAAAGGACATATGAAAACAAATTAGGGCAAACATAATATTAAGCCCTTATGGTTTTCCAGGTACACTCTTTTGACAGAATCGGATGCAACATTCAAAATTATTACCACTAAACATAGTTCACTTTCTAACAATTATTCCTGTTCATTTTGCCCTGCAGAGTTTTTAAAAATTAGAGACAAAGTAAAGCATGATCGCGATGTTCATGGCGTTCAGTCTAATATATTGCCGATAAAATTTGTAAGTGATAGGTACTTGGAAAGTTTGAAAATCGAAGATAATGAAAAAAACAATACAGTAACAAATGTCTCAAGTATAGTTGACATAAGCAATATGAAAAAAGCCCAAGTATTTGAAAAAAATAGTTGTGATATACAACCTACTGTGTGTAATATTTCCTTTAAAACTACAACTGAAAAGATAGAGCATGATAATAAATTGCATGATATGATGATGACCACTCAACAAAGTAAACATGGTATTGTAAGTACGCGTTATGATGAAATACACAATGAAAACTTAAATGTTGATCAAGAAACCAGAAATATACCTCTTAAGTCTAAACCAGATACTAATAATTGTTATGAATCAGAAACTACTGATGAAAAAAGTAATACTGAAATAAATTTGAATTTGGAGTTAAACAAAGTAAAAGATGAACCAATTGAATCTAATATTCAAAAAGATTTTAAGTGTTATTATTGTAATAAGCAATTCACTAGTAAAAATTTAGCATCCAAGCACGTCCGTACACATATGAATGCGCTAGATAAGAAGGAGTCTGTTACAAAAAGTGATGTTTTTGATAAGTATAAAGTTATGATAGATAATAAATTATATTATAAATGTGATCAGTGTAATTATGCTGTAGAAGGTAGAAGATACAAGTTTGTGTATCATATGAGAGTTCACACTGGAGAGAAACCTTACAAATGTGAAATTTGTAATAAACAGTTTCGTACAGCGGCATTTTTAAGACGTCATATTGTATGTTTTCACGAAAGAATACGTAGTTATCAGTGTGATATTTGTGGACGGTCATTTTCTGAAAAACGTAATGTTGATGATCACAGACGCACACATACTGGCGAACGACCATTTGTTTGTGAAACATGTGGTAAGAGTTTTGCACAAAGATCTTCTATGAAGATTCACTGGAAGCAAATGCATGAAAGTATAAAATCTCATAAATGTCAATATTGTGAAAAAAGTTTTATCAGACGGTGTCATTTAGTTGCACATTTAACTCATCATACAGGCGTGCGCAATTATGTTTGTGCAGTATGTGGCAAAGCATTCTTGCGAAGTGGTACACTTAAAGGTCATACCGCAGTACACAGTTCAGAAAGACCATTTCGTTGCACTATATGTGGAGATTCATTTAAATTGAAAAAACATTTAAAACAACATGGCAGGGTACATGGAAATCAGCTGGCATTTGGAAGTGTATCTCAATTAGAATTAATTTCAACTGAAAATAATCAGTTAGGTTCACAGTAATCAGTCTAGTTGATTTGATGTATTATTGATAGGGTTATAATCAGGGCTGTGAATTTAATGCACTTAAAAACTATTAAATATGTCCTAAAAACTGGCAAAATATGCCAAAAAAATATGCTCTTAAAATTCATAAGATATGCTCCTATTTTTCAAAAATATCCAAAAAAAAAAACTAAAAATTAACTTTTATTTTTTTCATTATACAATTAATAATTATTAATTATTGAAATTTTAGTTGAAATATTATAAATTTAAAATATCATTTATTGCCTATAGGACTAATCTTGATCTTGATTGTGCACAAGACCGTAAAACAAAAAAAAAAATATACGTAGCACAGATTTCTACATAATATATAATAGAGCAATTTTTAATATTTTACCTTTAAAATAATTATTGCATTGTACAATCAACGACTTCTTTATATTTTCAAACTTGAAAGACCTCCTATTTGGTGCCAAGATATTTTTATACAAAGAAAATGAGCGTTCTACATCTGCCGATGTTATTGGGGCAAACTTAAAATATGCCATTTCACTACTGGTTAAATTTTCTGGTATATCCAAACCTACTTTCTCTTCTTCGCTAGTTAATATTTTTGAAATTTCACAAACAATTTGAAATCCTTTGTTATTCTTAAGAACTGTTTGTAATTTTTTATTAATAGCAGTTCCAGCGGTTCCTGTTAATTGACTAAACTTTGTCAAAACATCTTGTACAATTTCAATAGCTTCAGATAAAGGAATACGCTGTTTTTGTAAGCACATTATAGATATAGGGAGAAATGCGAAATTTGAATGTATAAAAGCCAAATTTCCATTCATTTATTTAATTTTCAAATATTTTTGTGTATTTTTGATCAAAATTGCATCGTTTTCATTAAAACTTTCTACAATTTGTCTTACTGTTTGGAAATTTTCACTATAATATATTGTGGCAGAAATCCATGTACCCAAACGCGTCAAAATAGGTTCGGGGAGTAATGGTATATTTGGTGCAACAGTATGAAATTTCAGAACACGATAAGGCGGCTTTTTGAAAACTCGTTTGATATTTGCGACCAGTTTATCTACTTTTGGGAATTGAATGCGGATTTGTTCGGCGGTTCTATGCAATCCATGTGAAATACAAGTTACGTGAACCATTTTTGTATACAATACATAAAAGACATGCAAATGCATTAAATTCACAGCCCTGGTTATAATATATAAATTGATTGTTACGAAATGATGTAAAACTTATTGGTGATAAAAAATAATGTTGCTTCTAACTAGTACTCGAATCTACAATTGTCACTATGTGTACATATTTGTTACATTAAAAACTCAAGAACAAGGCTGATAATTAGATTTTTTAATTTCATTGATTCAAATAATGAATTTGGTTTAATATTAAATGTACCGGACATCAATCCTTGTTAGAAAATTTATTTTAGTACATATGATCTACTGGATGTTTTTCATTGTTACCACACAATTTTGTTAGTTATATGTGATTTTTTTAATGATATTTGTTGTGTTATTTAGTATATTACTACTATTTTTAAGTTTTTATATTTTTGACAGCATTTGAGTATAACACTGTCATTCACTTTATCATAAGTATCATTAAATTTTCATGAGTGTTTATAACCAAGATACCCAGTAGATCCCTGACTATAGGTATATTTATAGATAAATGTAACAACAGTATCCATATTTTCATAACTTATTAATTAAATTGTTAGTGTGATATTCATATGCTAAATTTTATAACATAATTAATTACTCAATATACTTAGAATATTGAGTCATTCATAGAAATATATATCTTTGTAAATTGACTAAAATATTCCCTTTTTATGGTTACAAAAAATATTTTGGTTCAGTAAAATGGAGGACCTTGAATTGAAATGACGCTCTTGTTAGGAACTAGGATCTAGTTAGGGAATACTGAAGTATACATTTTTTGATGATTTTCCAATCTTAAACTTTCATTGTGTAAATGTACGCACAAATTATATTTTTTTAAATCAACGCCTATTTTCTACGTCAGATTGAAATAGACTGATTTTTTTAAAAGTCAATTTGATTTATACAACTTAGTTATCCCAACATTGATTGAATAACAGTAATTTCAAATTTAACAAAAACAAATTCTGTATTATGTAATTTGAAGTAATTTTATATTTTCTACTTAATTATAACAATTTAATATAGAATCCCTGATTTCTATTAGAAACTGAGTTTTAATTATTTAAAATTACTTTGCAGACATAAATTATGTGATTTTTGATTTATTTTCATTTGTATGAGTAAAATTTTTTTAATACTGTAACATTATTCTTAGTATATAATATTTAGGTATAACAAAATTATAATTGAAATTAAAATATTTCTTTTAATATACTTAAAATGCATATTTTACCATAAAGCAACTTTATTCATATTTTTTAATAAATATACTATTAATTTCAAAGTAATTAAAATTAGATAATTGTTTCTCCTTACATGGTCATTATCTAATCCTAGTAATCATAAATTATGATAATAAATGTTATATTTAGTTACAATGTTAACTATTCACAGTATATTTATCAACTGTAAAATCAAATCAACTATTGTTACAAAAAGAATAAATAAATAAATATATTCAAAATCTTGGGAAATTATATTTTGGATTTAATTTCTGATTTATATTATATTGTTTGTTTCTTTATTATTTGTTTTCAGAAAATATTGAGATATTTGGAGAACTGTATCCCCTTCTTTTTAAATTCTTGAATATGCTCCTCGGGGTCTTTTATGTTAACTAAAAGTTTTTAAAAATGAAAATTAAATAAGAAAGCTTCAGCATTTTAATTTTGAATTATGGATTGTTGCTAGTTTCATATTTAGCTCTATAATTATAAATTAAAAACAAATGTGCGATCAAACCTTTTTTATCATTCAAACCTTGTTAAGATGGTACTTTATTTATTCATTTTTTGTCCTAGCATTATATTTTATTTCATGTTAATATATTATTAATTTAAATATTTTAGATTTTAATAAAATGTATTAAAAATTCTGCATGAAAGTATTACACTGTTCGAATAATTTTAAGGCAAGTTTTACATTGTTCAATGTATTAGACTAAGGGTATTTTTTTTTTTTTATTAACTACTTGTTTTTAAATTTTACTTTTGGAAAAATTCATTTACCTAAGAGTTAAAACAACGTCTATTGTAAAAAATATTTCATATAATTATTCTACTATCTATAGAATAAATGAATGTTATTAATATAAATATGCACTATTTATACACTAGTGCTAAAACCAATACAGTGAAATCCACTTAATTGGGACACCGTTTAAAGGGGACAACCGCTTAACGGGGACAAATTGGCATAGTCCCGAACGAATGTATGCCCTTAAGGCAATTAAACTCCGTGTATTGGGGACAAACCATCGGTTGTAAGGGACAAAACTAAAAGTGCCGAACTAGATATTTTGACCTAACTTATCTATTTTCCTATCAAAACTGTATTTATCTAATCTATATACATATTTATCTTTCTATTTTATATACGTCCGTATTTGTATTTTATATGTATAGGTAATGTACAGTATTTATCTTACATATTTTATTTTTGTCACTTAAATTTTAATCAATTAATTAACAATAAATATGTATGTGTGTATATTAAAATAATCAACTTATTAATGTTCGATATAATATAAAATTCTAAATAGTAAGTATTAAGTCTAATGTTCTGCTGCTAATAATAATAATTTTTAAACAATGTATGAATTAAGTATACAGTATGTACAATTTTTTTTTCATTTTTTTTTTTTATTCGGCTAATCGGGACAGTCGGATTATGGGGAAAAATAGGTCACCGCCCAATGTGTCTTAATTAAGCGGATTCCACTGTATTCATATACGGTTCTAGGCCCGAGTAAATATTTTGAAAGAGGCATTTTCAAGACATGTTTTGTTAATTTTATATTCTTTTTAAATTATATTTAAATTAGTTTAAAATGTTTTTATTTTTTTCTACAATTTAAAAGTAACTTTGACACTATTTTATAAGTATGTCAAATTTTCTATGCAAATCAATTATTTTTCAGTTTAAATATATTTTTAATGTTTTATGAAGTCTTAGTATACCAATCTCAAAGTATACATTGATCATTTTCTAAAGTTTCTGTTAGTTGAAAAAAATTTTAATACATATACTATTTAGGTAAATGTTTTAGGTTTGCATATTGACAATTTTATACTTATTTGCTTTTTTTTACTAATATTTTTTGAATTAAGTTGGAAATAAAAATATTTTGGTATATTAGTGCAATAATTGATTATTATTTTGAAAACAAATGTACTTTTATATCCTCGGATGAAAAAATAATTTTAAACATTACTTTTATCTTTTTTGGATATATCCATGACATTTTCAATTATAAATGAAATTAATTACTTGAGGATACAGATAAATCTAAAAAAATATACCTAATAGTGATTTATTAATATGCTTGTGAAAGTATTTATTAATTCATAATTTCAAAAGAATCAAATTTAATGATACAATACTTATGATTATTTAAAATGTCTTATTTTTTTTCATGTATACATTTCAAAAAATAGGAAAATTTAAAAAATTTTAATTAAGCAGTTATTAATTTTTTTTAATGTTTCATCTTTAATTTTCTTTCACTCATTTTAATTTTATTATCTTAGTATTATAAAAGCCAATTTTAAGAAAATGTGATTCATAAATATGTTGATTATTATAAACTTCGATTTGTTAATTATAATTTGTTTTTATATTCTCAGTGTCTTAGTAATTTTATAAAGCCAATTATACCAATATTCAATTATTACCAATAATTTTATTAAATTAAAGTGATATTCAATTAAGAAAATACCTTGAAATAATACTATTTATGTTTCTACATTATTTGATTGGATATTTTTTTTAAAGATAAATATTTAAAATCATTTGAATTTAGATTATGTTTTATAGTTTTCAGTTTCTTATTAAATTGTTATTTCCCTGTGAATTGATATTAAGTAATGCAAGAGTACTATTTTGTCACTCTATTATAAAATATACTACAGGGTACTATGTGCCATAACTCCAATTCTCATTTGGGGGGGAATACCTATTTGATTTAATTACATGCATTTCTCATTGTATATGCGAAATAAAGTATTAAAATTTTTTTGAAATATGAATAATATTTAAAAACTCACTATTTCATCTGAATATGTTTGTACTTGGACCCAATGTTCATCTTATTTTTTTTTGAGTTTTGCTTCAAATGGCTTGTATTTTTATCATGTATGATTTCATGAATTATACATTTCTAAGAATTACACATTTTACGAATTTTAATTTCATAGTTGAAATACTTAAAAAATTAATATTCTTTGCATTTTATAAGTTATCACTTTATTTTAAATTTTTCTTTGATGTTTTGTAGCATATAATCGAAAATGGTAATGTCAGGTATTTTAATATTATACTAAGTGTTAATAAGAAACTTATTTTGAAGTGTATCCTATTACTTTTATAAATTTATATTTATTTAATGTTATGCTAAATATATTTTCACTAGCTTAAATTTTATGTTATGTGTGATAAATCATTTAAAATATTTATGACTAAATAATTTATTAATATAACTAACTAAAATACATTTTAACAACTATTTTTTTTAACTTACATGGTATATATACCATTATAATTATATTTTTATATATCACTATATATATATACATATGTATATCACTTTTTATATACCAATAATATTATAATACTATTCTTGTGAATTATATTTTAATAAAGGTTTATATTAGTATTAAGTATTTTTAGAAAATTCAAAATTATATTTTGTATATCAGTTGAATAGGTTATTAAAATGTTATATTTATAAATAGAGATATTTTGATGCATCAGGTAGTGAAGTACCAATAGAATCAGTTATTATTTTATTAGTTGTAGTTTGTAAATCATTAAGTTAATATTTAGGAACATATTTTTTTCTCACTAATTTTACTGTAAGGAGGTCTAATATTTACTGTGTATAAGTTCTTATTTATTTATTATAATGAATAACAATATAATAAATGAAAAAACATATTTTTACTCAACTTAAATGGTTACTAATTTTTGTCATGATGTTACCTCTATAATTTTTTTTAGTGTATTAGGTGGTATAGTTTGCTGATCCAATCATTTTTTGATAAAATACTGTTAACACATTTTCCTTATAATCCTTGACAGAATATAATAATACAAATTGTTAGGTATGGAATTATAATTATAATATTTCATAAATATTATATTATATAATACATATTATAACATAAAATATTATATTATTTTTCTTTTACGTAGTTGTATTTGTTTCTCAATAATTCATTATGTACCCTCATTGTTAAATTAAAATATTAAAAAGAAAACCTAGTTTTTTCATATATTTTGCCAATAAAATAATAATATTTAAAAAGAGATTTACTTTCTTTAAGTCTCAGACATGTAGATTTTTAGTAAAATTTAAAAATAACTGTTAAGATTTTTTTGCTTAGTTCAATATTTAAGAAGTATTTATAAATTTAGTATTTTCGAAGGAATTGATGTTTACTATTTGGGTAACTTTAATTTAGGATGCATAACTGAATACTTAATCCACTATTTTTAGAATTTAAATCTGAATATTTCACTGTATGATTTATTGTATATAAAGGGTGATTTTTTAGTGATCAAAGGTGACGAAGGTTATTTCTTAGTACTTAGTTAATAGATAAATTAATGTTTTTAAAAGCCTTTAGTAGTATGATTAAAATTTATATTGTAAGTGCTTGAAAGTTAAAAACCATATTTAAATTTGGTTTTTAATTTATTGATAGGAACTGTAAAGAAATTAAAAATTTGAAAACTTTTGTGGATTTTAGACTATTTTTATGTTTTTATAATATTGATGGTTTGTCAATTGTGAAGTAAATGAGTCTTTCATTTACTTTTAAGTTTTGATTAGATTGATAGGCGTTATTAATTTTAATAAAAAAATGTATAGTCCTTTGACAATTAATACTATGTAAAAAAAATACTAGGAGGATATAGATAAACTTATTTACAGAGGAATTTATTAATTTTATTAAAAAATTAATACTTGTAGTGTAAAAAAATTATTTTGGAGAAATAATAACATCATAAACATATGTGTGTGGTTTAAAAGTTCAAAATTTTAAACAAAATGCAATATATGATGAGACTTGATGTGTGAAAAAATTGTAGAGAAATATTGAAAAATGCAAATAGAATGAAGTAGTGGATATAAATTGCTTTCTTTATAGGTTATATACTTTATAGTTTATATCATTCACATGTAATATTTATAAGTTATTTTACATAAATTAATGTTTTACATAATTTATATTAAGGAAGACAATGCCCTTATCATCAAAGTAATATATTCTAGCCTAAAAATGTATCAATTACCTTGAATTATTTGATATTCAAATTATTAATTATCTTACAACTTAAACATTATGTTATTTACCTTCTATTTAACAATTTATGAAATTGTCCTTAGTTTATTATTGAAAAAGACTAAATTAGTTTACAATTTACTGTATAGGTACTAATAATTACAAGATTGCAATTTTAATATTTATCTAGGTGTCTTATTAAAATTTATAATTTATAATTGTATTGTTTATGTTTAAGTAATAACCATTTTAAATAAAATCTATTATGACATGGGCTATAAAAATATATTCAGGGTATACCTCTGTGTTTTAACAAATGCAGTCACTTTTATTCTATTCATTATTTTTAATTTTTTTTTTAAATCAAATATAAAACTGACACTATAATTATAATGTTTTAAGGCATTAAAAAAAATTGTTTTATCTTGAAATTTAAAATTGTATCTATGGTTTTATCAAAAAATCAAATTACCATTTTGTGAATCTGATTTTTAGAAAAATTTTGGTACTTAAAATTCTAATAAAGGTGTAACCTAATAAACCTAATTATTTATAACAAATAGATAATAATTACTGAAAATAAAACAATACTATTAATTTAATCTTAATTGACTATTAATTTCTATAAAATACTCATTTTCAAAAAGTTTGAAAAATCATAATAATAAATAAATGAATTAACACTAAGAAGGAATTTTTAGATCAAAATTATGATTTTTATTTTCAAATTTGAATTCAAAGTTTAAAAAAATCTTTAAATATGTTTATATTGTAGCCACAATATAAAAGTAATTCATTCAAGTGAAAAATAATGAATAAAACAGAAACATTTAAAATGCAATATTTTAATAAGAATATATTGCATTTTTGATGATGTTGATTGATGATTTCATGGTGAGAACTGGTTGCGAAAATGTTGATATAGGTAAATAAATTCTTTCTCCTACGAAGAAATTTCAATCGCTGCATCAGTCGTGTATATTTTTGAATGTGTGAACAAACTCCCTTACACCATAAACCGTGGTTGTTGCTATTCTCGTCGACGCGAAAGTGTATTGATATCATAATCTCAACTAGAATCAACATAAAACCTATTATGAATTAATGATTACCAAAACAAAGCGCGTGTCGTAATGCAACACTTAACGAAAATCACCTCGCATTGTAAAACCACTGTTGTCTTGTGCTATAATCTTTTATCGAGTTGATTTTCGATGTTTGTTTTCGCAGCGATATGTCCAACATATTCGGCCGAGTGGACGACGACGACCACAACATGTACCTGAACGCGGCCGGCATGGACGACGACATCAACGGTCTGATGAACTGCCACCGGCTGGACATGTCGGCGGCGGACGATTGCACTTTGGTGGTGCCGAAGGAAGAGTATTTGGACGAACACGTCGAGTGCGTCATGGACGTGGACCACACGGACGAATGCAAGGACGACGCGGTGACGTCCGTGACCGGGGACGACGACGACCACCACTTGGAAGGTCTCGAGTGCGACCAGCAGCAGCAGCCGCAGCAGTATCATCAACAAAACCCCCACCCGGTCCTGCGTATATGCCGTCTGCCGCGCGGTCAGTCCTACCTCGCCGACCCCAACGACATGGACGTCGACTTGCTGGCACAGGCCTCCAACGGAATCGGCGGCAGCAACAGCAGCGGCGGCCACGGCGGCGGAGGTGGCAGTAGCTGCGGCGACGACGAGGAGGACGAGGAGGACGTGGACAACGACCTGCGCTCGGCGGAGGCGTCCACCGTCGTGGTGGGCGGTGACGCGGCCGCGGACGACGAAAACGAAGACGACGACCGCAAGTCGCCCATGTTGAGCGTCGTCCCGGACGTACGTCTGTTGAAATGCGAGTACGACGAGGAGGCAGACGGCGCGGTCGGTTCCAGCACCGCCGGCATCTCGTCCGACAGTGACCAACAGCACCAGCACCAGCACCAGCACCAGCGCCAGAGACACCACAACCTCCAGCTGCGCCGTAGTCTACACCGCCTCCATGACGCCGACGACGACGACGACGACGATGACGACGACGACGACGGGTCGGCCGCGGTGGACGACGACTGCGGCCCGCAGGTGAACGTAGAGGTGCGCCAGGTGTACATATCGTCGGTGGACAATGACGGGGCCGGCGGCGGCGGCGACGACGACGAGGAAATGGAGACCATGTGCCAGATATGCGCGACCGTGTTCAAGACGCGGTACAACCTGCTGCGGCACTTCCAGAAGCGACACCCGGAGTACAAGATGTACGAGTGCGACCTGTGCCGCATCAGCTTCCCGACCATCACCGAGTTCAAGCAGCACCTGGAGCAGAAGCACTCCAAGGTGCACCAGCCGCACGCGGTCGACTCGAAACAGGTGCGGTTCGCGTGCGACGTGTGCGGCAACATGTACAAGAACAAGGCGTCCGCGATGAACCACCTGCTGACGCACACGGCCAAGAAGACGGTGCGGTGTCCGCACTGCGACTTCACGTGCTACACCAAGCAGCAGCTGGGCGTGCACCAGACCAAGCACGACAAGCGGTTCGTGTGCGAGATATGCCACAAGCGGTTCGCGCAGAAGTCGCAGCTGGACGTGCACGTCAACGCGGTGCACTACAACCAGCGGCCGTTCGCGTGCGTGCTGTGCAACAAGTCGTTCAAGACCAAGGGGTCGCACGACGCGCACATGATCGTGCACACCGACACGCGCAACTACCAGTGTCCGCACTGCGACAAGAAGTGCCGCAAGCGGTACGACCTCACGCTGCACATACGCACGCACACGGGCGAGAAGCCGTTCAAGTGCAGCGTGTGCGGCCGCGGCTTCGTGCAGATGTGCGACACGCGCAAGCACGAGATGCTGCACTTCAAGCCGGGCAAGAGGAAAAACGTGTTCTTCCCGTCGGCCGAGGCCGCGGGCGGCGCGTTGGACGACGAATGACGTCGTCGCGGGGTGGCGGCGGCGGCGATGGACGCGGTCACTGACGACGACGACGACGATGACAAAGAGGGTGGTGAAGGTGGTGCCGGCGGCCGTGGTACTGCCACCGACGTGGTGCGCATGATGATGATTACGTCGCCACCCCCCGGTGGTGGTACGACGTAGGGATGTGTCTGTAATAGTCGTATCTCGTAGGTAAACGTACTCATACACATACATACACACACACATACACACACACACACACACACACACATACACACACACACACTACTCGTTTACTGTACCTACGCCAGCTGTACAGATAATTTTGCGTAGTAGTATATGTGATGACTTTGTTGTAGTACCCTCACACTCGCACACACTTATATACACACCGTTGTTTGATACATCGTATTTATCGTGTATTCATTTTGTCAATTATATATACTTGTTGTCAAGATGTATTCTTATTTTATTTTCCAGTCATGCTATGACTATTTTCTCCGTTCATTTTGATGATATTCTTTTGTCGAAACAAAAGAAAATTATTATTATTATTATTTCCTAAATTCTTTATCTTCTCACATGGAATACACTAGAAATAATTATCATTTGGGTTAGAGAAAAATTACCAGGGGTGATTTCTTGTCAACTTTTTCAAGTTCTCAGCAACCGTAATAATAATAATAATTATAGTAAAAACTATAAAAAAAAAAAATTGTCTTAATCTCATAAAATCCATTCTATCACATTTTATCTGAGTAAATGTTATATATTCATTAGTTGAGTGTTTTATGTGATAAAAAAAAAAAAACTGACTATTGTAATGTTATGTGTAATTTAATATTCTTATTGTATCATATGTGAAATGTATGTTTCAGATTACGTTTATTAATTATGTATTATTATAATAATATGTGCATACTACAGTGACTTGATTTCCATTATGTAGTAAATTTCCATGTACTAGGCGTTGTCAATGTGTATTTGTAGTCAAAATAAAAATAATACGAAGTAATTGTTTGTATTTATATAATTATATATATATATTGATTATATGCATGTATATATTTATTGTAATTTTATAAATTTGTTTTGTTATAATGCCTTATACTATTGATATATTTAGTGCAAATTATTTGTTTCTCGTGATTTGTAGAACTGAAATGTATGAAATGTTATATAATTTGATTAATGAAAAACATATTGTATGCGCTAAGTTTTTGTAATATAATATACCTATGTAATGTACAATATCGATGAAAAGCATTTCTGTAGAGTTCTCTACACTATTATCCTGTCTGAAGACCAAAAGATGAAAAACATTTTGCCGTTATCTTACCAAGCTTTAAATAAATATAATATATATTTGGCTTGTACGCTGTGTATTTTCAAACAAGATTTTAATATTAAATTGATATTGTTCAAAATTGTCTTAACAAGAAACTAAAGTTAGTTCTGAGTTTTAGGAAAACATATACATACACTACATTAGTGGTATATCAACATACAGAAAACTGTTTTAGATACTTTAATCTAATTATATTGATGGTTTTATACTTATTACAAACGAAAAACTGTCACACCCCTACTGACGATGCATCAAGAAAAGGTAAAAATTCAAAACGTGGTCTGAAAATATAATATGTTGTCCCTGTAAGTATTTAATTAAGCCACCATGTCCATCTGAATCGTTTACAACAACAGTAACATAGTGCCAGACGATAAACTGTGTACTGCAGTGGCATGCGTTGCGTTTTCAAATAGGGGGGGGGGATATTTTCAAAAAATCCAGAAACTGTTACTTAACAAATAGGCCACATTCGTGTGAATAAAATATAATAATTGCTTATTTGCAGTACCTTCTTTCACTGACAGTTAAATTTACTCAACATAAATAAGTAGTTACACATAAACTAATCTATGCCTAGGTATTTAAAAAATTACATTGTAAAAAATACATGACAAAAAAAAAATTATATTGATTGCTGTAGAACAAAATCAATTTTTCTTGTTTTTTGAGCAATTCCATCTATTCTATTGGAATCCCTGTGAATATCTATTAATATCAAACCATATAGAGCATTATAGACATTCCTAAAATAAATAAAATTAAAACAATTTACAGTGCATTTGATGAAATTTTAAAGTTGACGTATACCTTTGTCATTGAATTTAGAAGATGCGTTTTCACCCTTTTCAAAAATATGACCACATATTTTTTTTTAATTTTCGAATATTAAAGATCGGAGATTAGATCGTAGTATTGATTCATATTGGCTAAAGCTTCTTTCCACGTCACATGATGTAGTTGCTATATATTTTTTTGTAAATATTTCACCGTCAAACGAACAAATCAAAAGTAACTTAAAGGACCGCGGTGACTAGAAAAGCCGAATTAGATAAAAAAAAACTTAATTTAAAAAAAAAAACAAAAATTTTTGGTGAGGTCTTTCGAGGTGCCTATCGACTGTTTCCCATTCCATTCTGAGTATAGCGTGCAACCGGTTCTCGAGACGTTTGAAACGGCCGGTAGATGACGTCCAATGAATGGTTTCCGCGTTTAACTCTCATAACGTTCCGACCGTCGTGCGCACTGTGTTAACGGCACCGTCACAACCGTTCACCACCCTCCCGACGGTAGAATCTTTCGTCTCGACTGATAATAATGAAAACGTTTCGAAATACCGTGACGCAGAATTTTTTTTTATACAAGCGTTTAAGTACACTGTTATACGATTTTCACCTTTAAACGTGCGTACACAATATTATTGGACAATCCAATCGTTTATGAACCATTGGATACAGGCAGGCCCCCTACATCATATTTTTGGCCCGGGTACAGAACTAAATCTGGGCCCTCTATCATAACAATTAATTTTTCGAGATGAATTGAAGGGCTTGGTGCAACAACCAGATAAATCCATTATTTGAAATTTTTCAATACAATGTGAATTTAGTTTAAAAATTATTATTTATGCTAAAATCCTGTCAACGAAATATAATTGAATTCATCACTGCAGAAAATTACAAAACACGATAAATCCATTTCTTTAAATAACTCCATCACTAATGATCGGATTTAACTGGTTGTTGCGTCTGATTTTCAAGAAAAATTTTCTTTATACATTTCCGCAAAAAAGTGAGTTTTGGGAAAAAGTGGATTTATCTGGTTGTTTTAGCAAGCCCTTCAATTACTTCAAGACCTTAAATATTAGTATTATGTATAGATTATAGGAGTAGTTATAATTAAAAAATAAAATATCAACAAATTGATAGGAATTCATTATAAATTGAAAACATGTGTAATATTATATAAATAGTATAAACTAAAAATGTATGTTAAAAAATAAAATCTTGAAAAAAAAATGTATAAAACATTTGTTAGGTAAAAATAAAATAATGTGATTATTATAATTTATACTGTATAATAATTGAATGTATGTACCTATGTAATTACTATGTATAGTTCTGGTAGTCTAATAAATCATAATACTTAATACACATTATCATTTAAATTCTAATTTCTACTTTCTATATCAACTAAATTTTGCTTTTTTTGCTTTTTACTGTGCAAAGTCATGTATAATATTAAAATGTATTTGAAACATTTTTCTATTATATATTGTAGTAATTATTTGCGCGAACGCCGGGCCCCAGTACCATTGGTCCACCCCCCTTGTCAGGGCCGGCGAGAGCTTTGGTGGGCCCCAGGGCTGATTATTTCCGGGCCCCGTCACTTATATATACTTATTTTACTGAGATTTATATTGCTGTATAGCATTTTAATACAGTAGCGATACTTAATATTTAAGTTGGATGAATTGTAAATAAAAAAACAATATCTGGTATATAAAATCTTTTATTAAAATTGAAGAAAATAATGTCAACAACTATTGAACAGTAATTAACGAATAATTAGGTTCATTAAAAGTGTTCCCTTTCTGGCATTTTTCATGTCAAAATTTAGAAATTTACGACTATAGTATATATATTAACCATATTATTAATAGCACACACTATATAATAACCAACTACGCGATTATACCGATCGAACCCGCAATGAATACGCGTTTGTTTTGTTATCTATGTGTGCTCTGTGTTGCGTATTTTGTACAATATAGTAGCCAATTAGTAGGTATATATTATAGATAGTTGTTTAATTTTGAGCAAACGGACGATAATGTCCCGGGTCTACAGGGCTTGTACGGCTATGCCTAAATACGCCTTTGACAACGGGCCCCCTCGGAGGTCCGGGCCCCGGGGCTCTGGCCCCTACTGCCCCACCCTCTCGCCGGCCCTGCCCCTTGTGGGGGCCCTGCCCGCGTCTAAGATGCTGCGGCGTCCAAGTCGACAATCTCCAACGAAAGTTAGCCTAACCTAACCTATACCTATTATACTCAGTTCTCCATTGTAAGCTCTATACGTCGGCGAAGACGACGTTCACGGTATGAAATCGGCTTCAGAGACCAGACAAGTCCGCGCAGTGGTCAGTAGTCGTTACTGTGTTATGATGGCGTATGATCAAAAGTGTAACACGGCAAATACAAGCGATCGAATGCCACGCTTTGCGAGCGAGATCTTTCGGTCGTAGGTTACAGGAGCGGATCAAATCAAACACATTTCAATATACGGTTTAACTATAATCAACATTTTTATTAGTAGACTTTTAACAACGTAAAGATGTTAACATTTAAAAATCATACCGATGTATATTATTTTATCAATCGTACAAATTACAAAAGCATTTTTCTAATGTAGTTACATAGATGATATTATTATCGTTTAGTTTTTTTTCCACCAGTAAACAGGTGAAAACGGTAAATCTCAGCATATCTCGCGGTCAATTCAAATATTTTAACAGCATGTCAAGTCTAAAGTTTTAACTTACTTAGTATATTACATACATTATTATGTTCGTTGCGATTAAATCACCTATACAATACACAGGTGTTAATTTTTTTTTTGACGATCTCATCCGCGGTTATGTGATTGAAAGTTAATGTAAAACGTAATTTAGGTTAAAAAAAAAAAAACTTTAAACATAATTTTTTTTCGCAATCAGTAGATGTGCTGTTCTACAATTTTATTGCTTTCGTTTCGTTCTACTATTTTTTTTTTTTTTTTTTTTTTTTGGTGGACAATAATTATATATTATATTAACACACCTTAAAATTAGATCGTATTATCATAAAAACCAAATCAAAAATCAAACAATGACAATGATTAATAAACAAACAATCAATACAGGAATCAAATATTTTCTTAAACATTATTACAATGCATACTTAAAATATACATAGGACAAATATCATATAATATTATATAAAGTAAAAACGACTTTGTGTACAACGACGAATCTCGACTACTAAAATGACTCCGACGCGGACGTTAGAACAATTTCTAATTTTTTATATGCGGAAATGTACAAAAGATTACTAATACGAACGTCGGCTTTATTTTAACCATTGTTTGACAGCTGAAAAACAAAAAAATAAACACATTCGAGTCTAGGTTTCCTGGTATTGTACACGGTCGTTCGCCATATGTTTAGAAAAATAAAATAAATACAAATGAAATCATATTATACTATTGATTATGATAATATCATAACGCTTAATAAATATATAACATATTATGTATGGTGGAAATTCTAATCGTATTCAATTGAAAAGCAATGTCGACAAAAAGAGATATTTTTAGTAAACGATCTACATATGGAGTATGTTACGCGAATTAGTTAAGAAATTCTTATAAATTAATGCTTTATTGTTTTGTTTCTTTTTTTTTCGTTAATATTTATAAAATTACAAACACGATATGATTTGGAAGAATAAAAAAAGGTTAAAGACTTTTTATCGTAAAATTACTTCAAAAGGAGGGTCCATAGGTGGGTGCACTTATTTTGTAGGGTAGGTAATATACATTATTTGATGTACATATGAGCTGGTAATCATGAAATAAATGCATTCGAAGTATCATTTAATTAGATCGTGGATGATTTCATTTTTTCGGTGACAACATTTTCTCGAATGGTTTCAATGGTATCGTTGTTTGAATTTTAAATTCCTATCGTTAAAAACGACCATAGTTCTCGGGTATGAAAATACGTCATACTACGGTATAGTACGTACAATGTATTAAACGTATTATAATACGTGATAGGTACGTTGGTTAACGGTACTTGGTCGAATGGCAGGGTGACGTTATTTCAATTGAATCAATTCAAACATCTCGATAGACAGTAAAAAAAAAAAAAAAAAATAAAAAAAAAAAAATATTAACGTTCCGGAATCGAATCCGGACTAGGTACTTTTGAACGGTTGGGTTTGGTATGTGTTGCCGATACTTAAAGACGATATTTCTCAACCGAAAAACGTGTCTAATTCATGTCGGTGTGAGAAAAACAAAAAGATCTCGCGTAGAACATCGTTCGAGAACAGAGAAAATCAACAGTGGTTTAGAGGCGAGAAAAAATATACACGATTCAATACGACGAACATCCATCAAACCGTACCGAGTCGATCGTTTCTTTTTCATATCATACGTCTTAGTAAACAAATGCTGTGGTAAATATTACATTGTCGCTACGTCGGTTCGATTAACACAGATATAGGTACATCGCTATATTATTACATAATTAAACTTAATTATTATCACCGTTAGTTATCCACCCAAGTATCTATAACATTATAATCATCGCGTGTATGCAAATAAGTGTTTGTTTTTCGTCTGAACGAACGTTACGAAATATGAAATCGTCCGCCTCGCGGTTACGATTTTCAGTTTGGACTATCGGATCTACTCCTTTATATATATATGTATGAAATATTATATACACGTATAGTATATACACAATATGTATATCCGTAAATTTTATCAAACAATTGTCTATTTAATTAAGTATCTACAATAATCATAAGTCGACTAACAAAACTATAATTATATTATTATTGCGTGTAAACAACATGATCGAATAAAACTAATAGTATATAATATAATATATTGTTCATATAGCACATAGATTTAACAATATGTTTTTTCTCTGTACAAAAATTCAACTAGATAACGAATGAAACTACGGTATTTCAAAAATTTATTTTAGCTCCTTAAACATAATATTTTATACATAATATGAAATGATACGTAGGAAAATAAAACGGCTCCGTTGCGGGCTGGTCGCGACCAGAGAGCTGTCTCGTTGTGCGCCGCGTAGAGGTTATCGTTTTCGCGGCGCCCGCGACTCGGCGAAACACACGATCTCGACAGGACGTATACCGTACGTATATGACAGTGATCAATGATTAATGACAATAATAATGATTAATGATAATAATAATAATAATAATAATAGTTATGACTTAAACCGAGGTACGGGTGTCGTCGTAGTTAAAAAATAAAAAAAAATAAAAAAGAAAAAGAAAATACTCAAGGATGAGTATAGAATATATAGTCTAATTAATAATCAATGTTTTCCGATCTCGTCTCGATGCCACAGCGTACCATTCCTATACCCCGGCCGTCGACGATGACGCACGAGCACGATTTAAGATATTATCTTAATTCGTACGCACGAGTGACGCGTATGACCCCACCGTCGTAGATACGATATTTCGCGACGACGTGCATCGCATCCCCTATACGTTGAAATGAAAAATGTTGATATGTGATTGTTCGTTAACGAGTGTAAAAAACAAAACGACCGTGGGCAGTTTTACTACGCGCGAAAGGATCTCTCGGCTGAGATCGTCGACCGCCGTCGGACGCACGTCGTACGCGCAATGCAGGCGTATAGGTTGGACCCGATGTCGTCGACACGCACGGAAACGTATACACGTGAGCGTTTTCTATGACGTATAATATTATTATGAGGGGGGGGGAGGGAATAAAGTCGTTTATTAAAACCGTATCTCAATGCCCGCAGTCAGACGTGTTGCTCCGAGATGGTAATTTTTTTTTTATCACTCTACTTCTGCGCTGTCCCCTGCCTCGCGCCGGGTATTTCGCTTTTCGAGACAATTGCACGCGTTCGGCGCGATCGCGAAGTGCGTCGTTTACGACGTTCCGCTGCAACGGAAAATCCGATCGCACGGCGAAACCACCTCTGTCGACGCACTCGGCTCTCGACGGCAGCCAAACACCTGCCGATTCGTTTTCTCTCATCACGGACGTTGTGTAGTGTGTTTTTTTATCCGGCGCGTCAATTTCACGCGTTTTCAACCATTGTGACGTACGTCGCGCAGCCGATAACGCGGAATCGTCGGCTAAGAGACCTTCCGGCGGAGGAGGGGACGTTTCGGAAACCCTGTAAGTATAAGAAATGAAAAAAAAAAACGAAAAAAACGTACCCCGGTTAGGTAATGTACGCACACTATTATCGTATTAGCGTGTGTAAGACATATATGTATAATAAACGATATTAAAATAATATTGTGATAATACGACGTGTAGTACAAAAACAAAACAGAAAAAAAAAATGTAAATAATTAATGCCCTTAACTGCTAACAACTCTATGTTACACCGTGTGCGTCCACGCTCGTATACGAGACCGCGCGAATCCGGGACACCGATCGTCTCGGCCGAGAGCAATGACGCGATCACGTCGTCGACCGTCGCGTTTTCGCGGTGATGTCGTGCGCGTGTTTTGACGATCTACAGAATAATATATCGTCCCGCCGTCGACCGCGCAAACGAGCGAGTGCGTCACTACCCGCACGGTAAACACGGCTGACGTCGGTCGCGTCCTTGATAGGTAAGGAAAATCGAAAAAGACCCGGAAACACGAGAGACGAGAGAAAAGACAAAACCGCGCGCGCCAGCTCGCGTTCTACGATCGACGCGTATACTTTTACCACTGTGACGTCACGACTCAGTGGCGGATCTAGGGGGGGGATCATGGGGGTCATGACCCCCTCCAGAATTTAAACTTAGGTCTTTACGTTATGTTTATTTTACAATTATTACATGCATAATTTATGGAATTTTTTTTTTTTTTGCTCTATTATAATATAAAATAGTAGGTACATATAAAATTATTGTACATTTTCTTTCGTTTTACATTTATAACAGCGTAAGTTGTGATAATTTTTCATTTTATAAAACATGACCCCTCCCGAGTTTTCCTTTTGGATCCGCGCCTGCGTCACGTCGACCGTCGTCGGTGTATTACGAGACGCGCACGTGTGTGGTGTGTGTGTGTGTCGTATGGCTAGAGAACCGAGTGTAGAAGAGTGTGTACACGATTCGTGTCCCGGGGGGAAACGGTTTAAAAAACGTCGACGGACCGGGGGGCACGTCTTTGCGGGGCTTTGTCGTCGTGTCGTGTTTTTTCGTCCGATCTCTTCTCGCGGCGGCGGCAGGAAACGGGACACGAACACGTGATTGTTTCAAACGATCCGTCGCAAAGACGCGAACGATAAAAAAAAAAAAAAAAAAATCGAAAACCAAAACCAAAAAATGTAAAAGTGAAAAAAGCTCGGGTCCTCGGCACGCCGTGCGAAACGACGTCGTAAAAACGACAGGTACGTTTGATGATATTTTTTGTCCCCGCGCAGTCGACACGCGCGCCGTCGACCATTCAACACACGGACATGCGACGACCACGACGACAGTACCGCACTGTACGTGACGGGCAGTGTGTATCAGTACGTGGTGTCACATTGCGCGGCGGGCCGTCGTTCGCGCGGTCGTCTCGACGGCTTTCCGGGTGAAACCAGTATACGTACGTATGTCGACGGTATCAGGACCAGAGTAATAATATCAATAGTGAATAGTGATAATAATAATATTTCAAGTATGGCACACACGTGACGATGTTATTGAGTCGAGTCTCGCGTGTCATGTGGATATCAACGACCGTGTGCAAATGTCACTATTATGGTCGTCGTACGCGTTAGGTTTGGCGGACGAGGGGGGAGAGGGGCTGCGGTATGAGGTGTTCGCGAAAGTACACATAGAAAACAAATTTAATAAAAAGCAACCCCTCCCCCTGCGTGGATGTCGACTTTGAGACGAGTGAACGGTACGTAATCTGGACGACACCGAATCATCTCTTTTTTTTTTCATTTTTTCTTTTGTGTGTGTGTGTGTGTGTATGTGTTATGAGGTGCCGCCGGAGAGAGAACTGCTTTCGCGTCGCTCCCTTGACTTACGATCATGACAATAATGTGACAACCACGGCGACGGCACCACGTTATCGCACGTACACTGCACGTAAGTCGGGTACACAACAAAGTTAATAATAATCAATAATGATAATCGATGACAATCTGCAATAATCTGCAATGATCAGTAATAATAATAATAATTATAATAATAATAATAATAATAATGATAATAATAATAATAATTAATAATAATCATAGTCGTGTGGATAAGTGTAGTCGTGCGCGGCGCGGCGGGCGGCGGGGCTTCGTGGCCGGCGGCGGGCTTACACGTACCATTCCTTGACGTCCTGTCTCTTCTTGCCCTTGTTGTTGTTGCCGCCCACGCCGCCGCCGTGCGATCGGAAGTTGTTGGTCTGCACGTACGTGGGCGACGGCTGCCTGGACGGCGGGTAATTGCCCGGCGACAACAGGTTCGCGCTGTGGTGCAGTTGCTGCTGCTGCTGCTGCTGGTGGTACAATTGCTGCTGCTGCTGTTGCTGCTGGCACAGCACGCCCCTGTCCGCGTCTGGCTGGCCGCCGTACGCCTTGGGCATCTCGATCTTGTACCGGTTGGTGTCGGTCCTGTACTTGACCTTGAGCACGAGCAAGATGATGAGCACGATGATGATGAGCGTGGCGGCCGTCACCAGCACCACGAACGCCGTGCTCTCGGCCGCCTTCGTGTTGATCGGCGGCTCCACGTGCTTGGGCGGCGTCGGCTTGGCCGCCGGCGGATAGTTGTCCACGCCGAACACCACGTGTGGCGGTGGTGTCACCATGGTCTCGCCGTCGCGCTCGTCGTAACCGCCGCGGTTCACGCCTCCGCCGCCCCCGTAGTCGTAACCACCGCCGCCGCCCGGTTTCGTGTCGTAGAACGTCGACTGAACCGTGGTCGTGGTCGCCGCGGTCGTCGTTGTGGTCGTGGTCGTCGTCGTGGTCGGGCTGCTGTTGCTGCCGCCGGTGGTGCTGCCAGTGTTGGTGCTGCTGGTGGTCGAGCCGGCGGAGCTGGTGCTCGTGCCGCCCGTGGCGATCGGTGACTTTCCGCGGCCGCCGCCGGTCGTCGGCGACCAACCGCCACCGCCAGTTACCGTGGTCACGGTCGCCGCCGCGTCCGGTCTCGTCGTGGCCGACGGCGACCAGTCCGCGTCCGTGCGGTTGGCGCCGCCCGGGCCCGGGGTACTGGACGCGGCCGCCGGGCCTCTTCCGTGTTCCGCGGTCGTCCGGTTAACGGACCACGACGTCCTGTTGCCGGCGCCGCCGACGGGAGTCACGGCCGCGTGCGTTTCTGAGGACACGAAAACGACATTTCGGTTTTAATAAAGAGAAAAATATGATTTTTTTAATCTTTTTCAAAAAAAAAAAAAAAAATTATCTTTTCTGTATTTATTCACGTGGACTCTTTTTTTTTTTGGCGGGCACGGCGCAACGCGATTTCGAAACGACGTGAACCGCGCACCGGCCGTCGTGCGGTCTACGTTGAATTTTCACGGGCATCGTGCGGTGGAAAACAAAACGACTTTTTCAGAGGGAACAAAATATAATCGGTCTCCGTCCCGTGCGCCGGTATGGATTATAATAATTCGTACGGCGTAGGAGGTACGTTCGCTTTTCTGATGTCGCGGAAAATACGAGAATCGTATATCCGAACGTTCGAGGTAGGAGTACATTGTATTTTCACGATCGCGATGTGCGTTTCGCTAGTTTTCGAAATTAAAAAAACGCTCTGATTCAAATTCAACGGTTTCGACTTGCACGCAGGAAATCCCGTTAGTAAGTTTTATTACCGGCAATACGCGTAGTACAACGAGTTCATGTTGGCCATGATAATAATAATAATATAAAAAAAAACCGAAACGATTTCACGGAAGTAGAAAAAAAATGTTTACTCCACTCGAATCGTTAGTTGTAACTGACGTCGAATACATTTGGTGAGTAGGAAACTCTCCGAAGAAACACGTCGTTACAGACGACGTTCCTAACGAAAGCTTTATACGCCGTGTGCTGAAAGTTGGATAGAGATCGCGTAAAAACTCTGAGCATTCTTGTATAACAATGCCAGGAGACCAGAGTCCAACGTAGATAATATGGGCCCGGGGCAACATAATTTGAGGGACCTTTAATATTTGTTTAATGTAATTGAAAAAATACAGTGAACATTAAAATAACATAATTGCATTAGTGAACAAAAGTTTTAATTATAGAACAAAAATTAATTTTTAATACTAGTATAATATTTAAAAATAATTATCAAGTACCGGTACAAATGAATAATATTAATTAATGTTTACTAAATTACATAATTAAGAATTAAATCAATGGTTTCTTTCGAGATTTTAGTTCACTAAACTTCTGAATTACATTTGAAAAATCCAATGTGTTAGTTATTTCACTTTCAGCAGATAGACGAACGAGTGAGTTTAATTTGTCTTGGTGAAGGGGCGTTCTTCTGGCGTTTTCAATTAGTTCTAATTTTGAATTTGTTCTTTCTGCTTCACAATTCGAGATTGGCAAAGTTAAATAAATTCGTAGAATAATGTACACATTTGGAAAGACTTCTTTTAAATTATTTTCATGTACATATAAGTTTTAATAGTTTTATAAGTAATTCACAATACCACTTAAATGTTTGATTATAAACAGAGGCCCGGGGACTCAAATTATATCGGGGCCCGGGGCAGTAGCACCCCTAGATTACCCCTAAGTCAGGCTCTGCCGGAGACTGTAACCTGATTGGTTGAAAAACTCGAAAACTACTCAAATTTAGCGTGTACTGTTTACATTAAATTTGACCGTAACATATTAATATGTATACATGTATACATATGTTCGGTGGAACTTGTCTAGGACCGGGATCATAAAAAAAAAATGTCCCGCTTTTATGGGTTTACGTTTCGTATACGTCCTTCTCGGTCTCTCTCGGATACGTTTCGCCGTATAAATTAAATAACTGTTAGAAAAAATATCCGCTTTAATTTAATTCCCAAGAGGGGCACGCGATATTGTATTATTTTACTGTACCGGTTATGTATTATTATAATACCGCGTGTATATTGTAACAGCGGATACAATATACGGTTATTTTTTTTTTTTCTTAACTGAAAACGAATTTGCGGTGAACGTTGTAGGGAAAACTTTCAGGAATAATATCGAACCGTGTACTTATTAGAAGCGTAACGATAAAACGCCATTGAAGTAACGCGATTCGATTATTAATTGGCGTCGCGTACAGCGTGATATTTATTATTTCGAATTTAGTGATGTTGTGGGTTTTTAAAACCTTTTTTGATGTTTGCCTATAAACGAACTAAAATAACATCGTGGTATAAAAAATTTGAATGTATTGCTTTTTTGTTTTTATTTCAAATGGATAGAACAGCATCAATTAAATTATATAGTTTTTCAGAATTATTAACTCGCGTTAATTGTATTTAAATTTATTTTCCTCTGTTAAGTTGAATCGAATGTATTTAGAATAATGGAGAAAACTCTACATAAATCTATGAAATTATAAATACATATATATAAATAGGTATTTATTTAAGGGATTAATAATTAAAATAATAATTGTCTGATTCGCTGTTCATTGTCATACTAGTGAAAAAAAATGTTTATGTATATTTACTTTTTGTTGTGGTCGCCGAGTCATCAGTAGAAGAAGTAGGACCAAATCCTGAACCCGTAATACAATCCGTTTCTTCATCATCACACGCACCCGGCACTTCAGTTATTAATGACGGCGGTGGTACGACCGTGGGAGGAACGTAGACCGGTGTGATTAAGTCGTCTCCTATATCACAAGAAATATGATTATTTTCAATTAATGCGTTAGATCATTTATTAAAAATCACACTGCTAGGTATTTAAATTCATTTTCTATCAATTCATATGTCAATCGGACAAGTTCAACGAAATCGGTCGACAGATTATTATATTTGTGATTGTATTAGTGACTTTAAATGGTTCTACATAATATCGGTATTTGGTATTGGTTAATCATCTCGGTTGGTTTTCTTTTGTTTTGGTTTTAAGATGGTCCAAAACGAAAAATTCATCACTTTACAGTACTTAAATTTGGGAAATCTTTATGGGTCATGTAAAACCACTATAGTAAAACCGATGAAATACGTAGTAACATTTTAGTGTATTAAATCAGAAAACTGATATTAAATAGTCAGTTAAAATTCACTATTACTCATTTCAAATCATGAAATTTCTTATTGTTCTGAAATACTATACAGACATTTCATACTATTTATTATTTAATACTCGTACTGTAGTCTGAAAATTTATTTAGTCTTATACTTCAACAATTTTTTTTCGATTTATTGGTCTTCGTTTAAAATCAAGCGAAGTATTATCGAATACTAAATTTTGCTCTTTATTCAAATTCGTTTACGTAAATTAGGTATTTCAAACGTATGATCGTTAATCAAACGTATACATCATATATGTATATAAATTATATCGTAGTGTCTACTCACCAGACCCAGTGTCAAATGTAACTGTACACTGGTCTTCATCATCGTGGTTACAACCTGATCCAGCTCCAGAGTACACCAAGTCGTCCATTACTCCTGATGCTGGTGTCTAAATATTTGAATTTCAATTGTCATTGTAATTACGAATACTTTTTCACAACATTTCATATGACTAGGGCTGGAATTCTGATGCAGAATCATTTTTTTCCTGATGTTCTAACAAATTGTAACTCCGTAAAGGGAAAGATTTATCAGGTGATATCGATTATTTTAATTGGATTTGAACGACAAATTTTACCTTTTAGAAATTTGCAGCACATGTTTTTATGTTTTAAGGACATTTTAAAAATTTTATTTTTACAGAGACGTAAATTATTGTGCAAAATGTATTATTGTAATAAAAATGAGCATATTGATTAAGATATAATATACGAGTATTATAGTGGTCAGATATTGATGAAGTTGGAGTGATTTTATTTTAAAACACATTTCGTAACATAATTTTTGTTTAATTTTATTTTAAAACTGTCAGATGACATATTATTAAAATTTTAAATATTATTTAAAATTATTTTTTTAAATGTGAATAAATTTATTAATCTGTTAAGAATTACAATTTTTTTAAAAAGATTTTCAAGACATTTTCAAATTTTTTCATGAATTATTAGCGCATCTAAATTGCTATCAAACATATAACATAATGATTAGTTCAGGACAAGGACAATGCGTACAGTTTACACAAATTTCCTTCAGTGCTATAAGAATTCTCGAGAAACAAAAAAATAATCGGTTGTAATGCATAATTCTATACGACACCACAACATTATGTAAGACACAAGGTTAGTTGTGAATAAAATTGGAAGGTCAAATAAATAAAATACTTTACATTCTTTATTTTATTCTATTGTTATTTGGAAAAAAAAAAGAAATAGAAAAAAAATCGAATAATAATAATAATCCGAATTCACCTGTTGCATGGTGTCCAGCAGAGAGTGCTCGTTCAATCGGTCCAAAATTGACGATACTTGTTGAGCGTCTCCTTTGCTGGTGGTCCTGGGATCTCTGTTAGCCGTTAAGTCAAACACCCTCAGGCCATTGAAGACCAATCCCACCATTACTCCTTCGAACGCATCGTCAATGCGCTGTTTCGTTTTATTCCAACGACCACCTACTTGGATCGTCGACTGTCTATTGAACACGCTGAGTTGGTGTCCTGTAAAGGTCACACGTGTATTTATTATTATTGTTATTACCACAACGGTCTACGGCATTGCCGTCGTTTTATTTCGCGTGGAATAGTACGCACCCGAAGGGTACAGGGTTTGCATACTGTTATCGTCTACTTGCAGGGTCGAGTTAGGTCCCGACCGCACAAATCTGACCAAATGATAGGAATTGTCGTTCACTTTGATGTTCGCCTCTCCAATGGGATGATCATTGGTCCCGACGTTGTAAATTACCACAATGTGTCCGTTTACCTTTTGATAAAAACGAAACGTCGTTATGTTACGAAGCGCAAGATTATACACCAATGCGTATAACAGTGGCCGTTAATTATTATGGTTTGTATTAAAATGAAAACGTAGTTATACATTTGTACAGTACTAATATAAACTTTGGCCCAGTCATTAGACGAATGAATAATCGAATCTAAATATGAGTTTCGAATTACAATAAAAACATTTTACCAGTACATTCAACGTATAAAAACCAAATGTTTTTAATTAAATATTGTCCGATGCGTACTGTAGAAATTAGCTAACATTTTACCGAGCGAAACTTTATATAGCTTTTAAGCAAACATGTGATTTTGCTCATTTATTTAAAAGTTCAATAAATTCCATTCGAGAATGTATACGAATTGCAAAAGTTACGTGGTAATGTGCGTGACCACAATAGTAACAAAATTGTTAGTTGAAAGTAGCAAAAAAAAAAAAAAGAATATTATTTTCCCGAAAATTCAGGATAGTTAAATTCTTGTTTAAAAGTTGAACATTAAAAATAATTTTCTGGATCAATAATAATAATAATAATAATAATAATAATAATATTAATAATAAACGTACACCGTCTAAAAAACTAGAGTGCAAATGTGACATTTTTCACATGCCATATGAAATAAACGTTGTATATTCTGAATTTAAATGTCGTGTAACGACTCGCACACGCGTATGATGGAGCGTTATGTGACGGAAGTCTGAAAATTATCGTTGACAAAACACAAACGTAAAAATTATTTATAATTTTACGTGTCAAAGTTGTTGTGCGCGATTTTACTTTTATTGAAATAGGTGGAAAACGTCACTATTAAAAGTGTGTACAGTGTTATGAGATAAGTTATGAATACCACGATTTTTCAAAGCGTTGAAAATGTAAATTTATTTCATTAATTACAAAGTTCTCGCCATACGAAATGGACGGTCTTTTCCATTCCCCTCCTCCCCCGAAATTGAAAAACGTTTTGACGGGTGCGTCGATTTTACACTTACCATTTCGAGTTGCAGATAATCGCTGGACGTGCCGCTTTCCACGCGGAACAGCACGCCGCTCGGCCGGGTCGTGATGAAACCCAACGCCAGCAAGTCGTTTTGCATGTCCGGCTGGCGGCCGTCGGGGAACGCGTACGTCACGAGACCGCCGTCAGGACCGAATTCGTAAGAAATGGACGCTGAAAGCGGTTACAACAAAAGATCGTGTGAGAGGATAAAAAAAAAAAAAGAAAACAATCGAATTGCCCGAATTTTTGCCGCGCCGAGTGGAAAAAATCTCGAGCACAGCGAGTGACCCGACAATTTCATCAAGTCCTCCCCCCCCCCCCGTACAAACGTGATTTTTCTTTACTTACGTTCTGAACACGTCGGCCCGACGTACGCGGTCATGTCGCAGTCGCACGAGTACGAATTCCATTGTTCCACGCACGTGCCGTGGTTGTCGCACATGTCTAGCGTGCACATCTTGCTCAGCCCTGTCAAACGGAAAACAAAAAGGCGTGCGCGATTAGTGTGTACCGCGAGTTCGCCGGCGTTTTGCCGACGTCGTCATCATTAGCGCGCGGACGTATCCGAATCGCCCATTGATTATTATGCGTTTCGCCCGAGCGTTATTGGGATTTTTAAAAAAAAATCTGATTTTTGTTTCGCGTTTTTTCACGTCTTCAGGAATTTGCCCCCGTAAAATTCGAATCGTTTTACTATTGTTCAAGGGACAAATCGATTAATAATACACACTAATACTAAATCACAGTTGATTATCGGTATTTATTTTTTCGTTTGTGATTTATGACCGATTTCACAGCACGACGTCTGTATGCATACGATTCAGTCGATTACCGTTGAATAAATCAATTAGGATTTATTCGTATTTTAATTTTTACGAGCGTTTTAAGAGTTTTTGAGGTTTTTTTTTATATATTTAGTTTTCTTTGAGGGGTTAGGAAACATCCGGGCAAAGTGTCACTTCGGAGTTCGCGTCTTACCGTCACAGCCCACCGTGATCAGTGTACTGGGTATCGTGGCGTTCTCCACCATGTCTGGCGATTCGCCGTTGTACTCCAGCCCCGACATGCACCCCTCGAATCCGTGTCTCGAGTGTATGTGCTTTGACTGGCGTTGGTGCAACTCCTTGGGTACGCCACCTGTCGAAATACATCGGCCACGTTCAAATCACGAGTTTTAATTGTAATTACCACGTAAAACCTGTACGACTATTGCGAACGGGATCGATCAGTCGCCGGGAAACCGGTGATAACTGTTCAGTCGATTCGAGCAAAACGCGAGCGTGTTTTGTAAAGTTAATACACTTTTTCATTTTACGAGTAAAGTTTCACCCCGATAAATCACTCATTCGGATGATACAATATGTTGTTTGAAAGTGATTTTAGCCAAAATACGAAAACACGCAGTATCAACATAATATAATACGAGCAAATATTAACATCTTAATGTTGATCTTGTGATTGACTGAGAGTTAACTGAGACTAGATTTTAAATCTTTTACGACGTATAGCTATATTAATTATTAACAATAAAAAAAAAGTGGCAAGTACAATAGAAGAAATAGAATAGTTTCGTATCTTTTTAGTTGATGTAATATGTTGAAAAGGATTAGATCGTAATTAGGAATCTTCAATATTTGAAAATCTCGTTTTCCCAACACGAGTGCCACCTAACCGTATCTAACGTTGGCCATGTACCGCGGCCAATTAACTGTCAGAGTTCTACTCACCGACATAAAACATCCCGTTCAGTTGAATATTGTGCGGTCTAGACATGGTCGTGGTCGACACCACTTGATCATCGATGACCAGACAAAACATGGTGGCCGATATTTGCAACAAGTGCACCGAGTGCCAATAGTTGTCACTGTAGCTGTTCTTCGACGAGTCCCGAAGTCGTATCACGTGCGTGCCCGACCGGATGTTGATGAGTACGTGGCCGTTGATCAGCTCGGCGAGCGTGAAGTCGTTGTGCTTTCCGCCGTTGTAGAAGAACAGTCCAGACGTATGCTTGGTCTTGAACCGGAAGTACACTTCCATTCTGGAGTACGCCTTTAACGGTGGCAATCCGATGAACGTGTTCTTCGATAGGAACGTAACCGTGTTGACCAGTGACGGAGGTTTTTCTTGTTTTTGGTACTTGGAGGTCATGTGAACTTTGGGCAAGTCTTCCGAGTCTGGAAAAAAATTGAAATATTATCAATACAAATAATTTCGTTGGCGTTTGAATGCCACGCGTATGCGTTAGGAGTTACTCACATCCTCTAGTGGAAATTTTCGCGAGATCAAAATAATTAATTTTGTTTAATATGAATTGCTGCATGCTTCCGATAAAGCTCGGTAGGTTCGCCATTGCGTCTGGATCCTTTGGAGGTGAGCCACCGACCAACAGACCTTGCCACTTCAGTGTTATTTTGTCTTCCATATCTGAATCATCTATATTTATCAATAGTAATAATAAAGTAAATGAAAATAATCACTTTTAGTCGCCATCTTGGTGGCAACATGGAATAAAAACAATAATTACTTTTTACTGTGACATTGTCCACTTTTAATCGGATTTCATGTGCCCTTCTTATATAGTGAACTGAATGCCAGTTGTTATCATCTAAGTGAGACCCACATAAAACCACCTAGTAGAAAAATAAATTGAAAGTTAATGGGTGTTACGTGTCTCGATCTGTTCGAATAAAAATGTGTTTTGTTTTAAATGTGAAGTAATAGTTATGATTATGAAAAAAAAAAAATCATAAATTTAAATAAAAATCTCTGAGACAATTTCATTAGAAATTATTTTGATTATTTTTGCAATTTTTATGATTTTTTTTTGTTTTTTTTGAAGCTATGCTTCTTTACGCGGGTTCTGTTGAAGCTATGCTTTTTTCGCGGTTTCGCTGGGGCCCGCCGTGTAAAATCGAAGATGTCCAAAACCGTTCCGTTACCGCAATGATGGTGCGGTGTCAACTGTACAGTAGTATGAATACGCGTGTACCGGGTTCGAATCCTCAAACCATAATAAAATTTTTTGCACTTTTTACCTAAATTTTTTCTGAATTTACGTCAATATGGATCATTTCCTTTATACGTCAACTTATAAAATCTGTTTTGAAGCTATGCTTCTTTACGCGGGTTCGGCGGGAAGGGGCCCGCCGGGTAAAAATGGAAGATGTCCAATAATATAACATAACATGATATAACGTTACCGCAATAGCGACTAGCGGGCTAGCAGACTAGCAGGCTGCGGCAGCAGCGCATTGTTAAATAGTTAATAATACTTGTCCACGGTTAAATTTGAAGAATTCTATAAATAGAATAGTTTAATGTGCTGTAGGTTGTTGGTACATTACTATATCGATAACCGATAATTACGCGCGAGCAGTGCTCGTTACAGTTATTACTTAATACTTATCAATCGTTCTACTACAATCGAGTACTATATAGAATACTAGACTACAAAATATTTCGTATTTTCATTAGAGTATTAGACACGTTCGAGTTGTTCGATGCAGTACCTAATACCTATAGTAATAATAATATATTCCCATAACGCTTACAGAATTAATTATTCTCAACTTTTTTACCAAACGTCTAATTGTAAGTATTTTTATAATATAATTCATATTTATAAATATATAATATATGCTAATATTAGTACGAGTATCTACGGTAGTTACTCGTACTAATAGGTAATAGATAATCTACCAATATTGTATTTTTTATTATTTTATATTATTATCCTTACATTTTAAAATCATTATTTGTTTGTTTTTATTCTTTATATTTTCTTCATATTGTTTCCATTTTATTTTGACGAACTTCAATTAAAAACTTTTACGTAAGAGGTTCTTTTTTTTATTTTTTTTTTACTATTCAGTGAAAAATACCGTTACGAAAATTATGAATAAAATATGCACCTATTGTCATCAAATTAATCGAGTATAAATGCAGTGTTTTGTACCTTTTCTTTGTCACCGATTTTCAACGCCAATCTAATTTTCCCAACGATCAATGCAATTTCTAGTCTATCCCACGAACTATCAAACGTTTTCATCAACACAGCCAATGGCCTATTTGTTTTGAATCGAAAATACATGTCTTCGACTTGGGTGGTCATTTTTTCCGGCATTATTGCTTGCAAATACTGAGTTCCATTAAAACTGTACATCGATGATTCTGTAAAAATAAAAGATCGACTTGATTGAAGTAGATATGACGTGTACACATAATATTTTATTTATATATTCAATTATTTATAATAATCAAAGTTTAAAGAGTATACTATAAACGAGTTTCGCTTTGTTTATAAATTTAATTAATCTTTTAGATCTGACACTAAGTTGAGAAAAAAAAATATTGAGATATCAAGTGTGTGTAATAAATAATTTTTAAAATACATAGGATTTAATATTAAATTACTATACACGGTTAAGAGTTTTGAAGTTGTCAACTATTTCGTCGATCGTATTATCAAAATAAAATACTTTGATGTTTTGGAAAACCAATGTTGCTCTTAAGAATTTCGTAATACTTACTATTCACTCGTCGAGGTAAATATTATTTCAACTCGAGGTTTAATTCATGAAATTTTAAGAGTCAAAAATAATAATATTGGACCATAAAATAATAACTCGCATCGTGCTACGATGCATTACTCGGTTCGGAAACGTTGTTGTTGACTATCCATGAGTTTTTGTCGTCCGAAACATTGGGAAATTAAGAGACGCCTATTGTTATCATTATTATATTTAACATTACCTTTCATGCAAGTCGCCCCGGCGTACTCGGTGTTCGAACAGTCGCATATCACGCGGTTCCAACCTTCGTGACAAATCCCTCCGTTGTAACAAGTGTCCGACTTGCAACTGTTTGAAGATTCGGGACAATGTGGCGTTATTGACACTGTTACCAAACACACAGCGTCGACGTTAAAACAACAAAAAGGAAATGACAATGTAATTCGTCGACGTAAAAGCCATACAGTACGCTCGTCGATAACAAATAATAATAATAATAATAATAATAATAATAATAATAATAATAATAATAATAATAATAATAATAAATAATAATAAATTTAAAAACAAACTATCCCCAACGCATAAGGTGACGATATATAAATCGATATTCTGTCCGGTCTGGCTCTAGGGTATTTGACTTTGGGGATTCGTATAGTCGTCCAACGCCAGAACTTTTCAAGCGCGGTACAGTCAATATGCTCGGGTCCAATAAAATGGAACCCATGGTAACCAAAACAATCCCCGCAAAGACTTAAAACTACCTTTCCTCAAACGATTTGGCCGAATCCAAGTACACCAAATTCTATTCCAAATCACATTCTCATATCAATCCACTAATTAAAAAAATAATGCTCTACCATACTCATACTCAGGAGATGAAAAAGCCTATGGTCTAAGGACGTGTTTAATGCATTAGACAAAAAAAAAATGGTGAGAAAATGTGAATAATCTAGTCCGGTAGTACTGTTGAGAGTCAATGAGAGTGTTGGTCTGTAAACGTTATTAAATCAAATGTATTCATCGTAATTACTTATCATATATTATATAGATCGTAATATTATATTTTTTTATGAAATGAAAAAAAAAATGGATACGTTCTCATTAGGTTTATCAAGTTTTTAAAAATGGTAGTCATTAGAAAAAAAATAAAATTTTTATATTTTTATTAAAAAACACATTTTCAGCACAGATGAACTCTGTATGTAACTCTGTACAACTCTAAATGTAACTCTATTTATTAAATATATTTCCGAATCAGCCGACGCGCTTACTGTTACACACGGGCGTGTGCTAAATTATGTAAATGCAGCTCGCGAGATAAGTCACGTTCGAATAATTACTCGAAAACGCCGGTTAGGAAATCGGAAGTTTTCTCAAGTCTTAAAATTATACGTCGTTTAAAAGTCTAAGCCGGTCAAAATCACGTTTAATCCGGTCGGCGACAGTGGAAAATGTTCAGACTTTCGTCGTCATAACATACACCGTTTCCCCTTCCCCGACCCTTTGTCACTATATACCCGGGTTACCGATTCGACGTGTAATTATTATTATTATTATTATTATTATTCTCGCTGAGACGAGAGTTAATTGGCCGTCGGCCCAACGTGTACGTACCGTGGTCTTGTTCCAGCGACAAGCTGACCAAATTGATTGCCACGCCGTCCAGGACGAGGTCACGCACGCACCCCACGAATCCCGTTTCCAGCGACAGCGTCCACACGCCCGGCGGCGCCTTTTTGCGGTACACCGCCCGGCCGCCGAATCCCAGCATGATGCCGTTCTGCAGGTGCAGCTGATTGGAATCGCCTGGAAACGACGATCAGACGAGTTGTTGAGACGGGCTCGAGAGAACGGCCGTGATCGCGGTGACGTAGTCATCGTGAAATATATTATTGTTATCGCCGTCGATCGACGATCGCGTGTGGTTCGATCACCGTTCGACGTGCGCGTACGAGCGCGGAGAAAACGCGAGCAACGCGCGCGAATCGCGAGGCCGCACGAATCCGAACGACGAGATGAGATTTTCGAAAGCGTTTGCGAATTTTCGTTTATATTATATTCGAGGTCGGGTACGAAATCGAACCGTAAGTTTGTGTCGTGCTTCGTAAACATTGTGACCGTAGAGTTTTTTTTCTCTTGACTACACGCAGTAATTATTATAATCTTTTTTTTTTTTTATTTATTTTTTTTTTTATTTAGAAATACGCCTCAACTGCCAGGGTTATTGGCGTTTAAGATATACATGTTACAGTTTAATCGTGTTACTTAATGATACTAGAGCATAAAGAAATAAAAGAAATAGAAAAAAAAAAAAGTATATAAGATAATTAATATGATACAAATAATATATAATAATTGAATTGTAAGTGGTATGTTAATATTTATGTTATATTTTTTGTAGAAGGTTTGTTTCTTTGAGAATTTCTAGGAGTGAAGATGTTCTTTCCGTGTTTGGAGCTAGTATTTCACAAAGGTTGTTGGGAAGCATGAGTTTGTCTCTGGCATCTTAATTATTATAATCTATTCGGTCCAGAAAAAACGAAATAAAACACCGTGAGAGACGAATAACCGCAGAGCGTCCGACGGTTTTTCGTCGTCGGACCCCGAGATGTTCGAACTCCGGGTTGGACTGCGTTACGAAAAAAAGTGATTGTTCGGCCGGAAAACGTACCGAACGACTGGTGGTGCCATAAAAAAAAAAACGCCCATACTCGATGAAGATAATATTCAGTATTAATTTTTTGTTCAGAAAAAAAAAATAATAACTTGTCATTAGATTAAGTCGCAAAGCTTTTCTAAAAACGTTAAAATCGACAAGCGGTTTTTTTTATTTATTGAGTAGCTGGACGAAAGTTTCGGACAAAAGTCACTGCCTCGAAAATCGTCTCCAGAAAAAAAAGCACATCATTACAAAACTAATAGATCTATCACTTCATCAAAAATTTAAAATATGTGTCGTCAAATAATAAAATTAATTTGTTTCAAATTTTCAATATAGGTATACGTATATTAATATCATGTAGTGAGACCTCCCTTAACGGACACTTCTAAATAGCGGACACCTTCAAATAGCGTACGTTTTTGTGGGGATGGAGACATTTCCAACTCTTTTATTTTTCCCTCCGAATAGCGAACACCGCTAAATAACGGACAATATTTCGGCGACCGAGAGTGTTCGGTATTCAAAGATTTTACTGTATTTTAAAATTTAACCGTGTGTGGTGGTGTATGTTAAAAGAAGAGTTAGATCTGCTTCGGAGGTATTTTCACTCATCAAATGATATATATGTATATATATATACCCTCTTCCATCAGAACACAATCATAACTACGGCACTGACAACAGCTGTTCACTTGAAATCATCCACTATCATGTCATACTTTTAGTACGATAAACATTACATCAGTATTCATATTGTATAATTATGAATACATTTCATGTATACATTTATATTAATTTAAATGTTAAAATTTGTAAGTGTTTATGTGACTGAAGTAAAATAATCATACACGACAAACACGATACTTGCTCTGTTCATGGAAGGGTAACACGTTTATTACTATAAAATCACACAAACACACACACACACACACACACACCACACACACACCACACACACACACACACACACACACACACACACACACACACACACACACACACACACACACACACACACACACACACACACACACACACACACACACACACACACACTAATCTTTCATGTTTATATATAGGCACATACAATTATTTATTAATTTTTTTTATTTTTATCGCGAGTTTTACCGTTTGTTGTGAAATCCGACGAGTAATCGTCCACGGTACAATGTATGTCTCTGTCGTTGCGCCATATGGAAAATTCATGCCATTGGCCGTCGTTAACTTTTGCTTTTTCTGAACTCACTTCCGCGCGAATGCCACCAGCGCCCAGGTCCAAATACACGTAAAGTCGGCCGTCGACCATTTCAACGGCGTAAATGCCAGTCTGGAAATAAATTACATCGAAAATCAGTCATCGTATCATTTAAACCGTTTTATGAATGCTATTGTGAAACCATTATGGCGTTTTATGCAAATTCATTGGACCAAAAACATTTTTAAATCGTACGTCATGGCTGCGGTGCAATGCCAAAATCAATCGGGGAATTTTGATTGCGTGATTAATTGGAAATCGGGGGAAGTTATTAGTGCATTAGTACCTATCTGCTCTATCGATAAAACAGTCATCGACGGATAACGTGTATTTTTTAATGTGGTGACATTTTGAAACTTAGCTGCCAACATATATACGTTTTTGAAAGAAGTTACCGAATGAACGTATTTAAAATTTTTTATTTTATTCTAATTGACTTTTATTTATTCATCATTGATAAAAAAATTGTGAATAATTATTGATATTGTGTATACAATTAGTGAAAGACTATTGACGAAATTAATAACGAAATACTAAGCAAACAAATTATATAATAATCATTGCAATATCACACTACATAATACAAGCTATTTCCTCCTATCAATACTGCTGACAGATATGTATAGGTTCAGGAATATGTGTTTAATCGATATTTATATAAATATACATATATATTTTTCCCCTTTTTTTATTGATCGAATTGGTATACACCTTTATAAATGCATTGCACAAGTTTGTCTGTAACTTTTCACATTAACCTACATATAGATAGCTTATTTATCCTGGTAACTTCTAATACTCATGAGTACCTGCTAGTACTTGGTAATATCAACGGTTTGGTTAAATCTGATCCAGTTCACGGGTATATTTTAACATCCGTGCATTGATAAAATATTTTCCCGTAAAATAGTTATGTATTACATATTAATAAATTATGAACTCTAAAATGACAATGATTGATGTCTACAGATTTAATAAAATAGTTTTAATAGAAACAGCGTATATGGCTAAAAAGTCGGTTGAATAACGGCAACTTTGGAGTAAAGATTTTTTGGGCATCGTGACAAACTGGATTTAACCATTACACTTTTTACATATATATATGTGAATACCACTGACGTATACAAATCTTGTATGTAGAGCACTGGCGTTTTTCTCTAAGTACTGTGAAAACTAATAATATAGTAATACAGTATTGAACATTTGAAAGCAATGATAAATCATTGTATTCGAAAACGATTTTTGGCAAATTTCGTTTTACTCTTGTGTACCTACTTAGATATTTTTTAAATTTTAAGTGCACATAAAAACAATTTACAAGTTAATATTTACAACATTTATTAAAAATACAGTAATGATACGTCCTTATAATACGATTTCAAGTCCTCATACTCTGAACAACAAATCCTATTATAAGAAATAGAAAAATATAACAGCTATGAAGTTGAAAAATTACTTATAATTAATGTTAAGCTATTTGTATGAAACACATTTTTAATCAATGTACGTATTATCCAGATACATTACACGGAATTCGAATATTAGATAAATCATTGAAAGCAGCGGGTTAATTATAGGTTTGTGATATTCATTGAAATAAGTATTATGTACTAAAGAAAATAAGAAAATCAATTTTCCTAAAGCACATGTGTCAAGTCATAATTTAGACCACACACTCACACACTATTTCTATTAAATCGATAACAGACACAGTTAATAATAAAAAGAGAAAAATCAATAAGCTAATAAATGCAAAAGATATAATATTAGGTACATATTTCTAAAGTATACACAGGCGTTGTATTAAAGAATAAATGCGACCCATAGAAACGCCTCGGGAATATAGTTGATATTCCCTCGCCCGTTTTGAGCTTGACTTAAGCACAGGTAAGAATATCACGTTATTTTTATGGCAGAGTAAAAACGGTACTTTGTGTCGATGTGGTTATTTAATGCTCGATGTTATCTTGCATGTGGGTGAAATGAAAACTGACCCGTCAAAAGAACATAAACTTACTTTGTGCATAGGGACGTGAATGTGGTTTTATGGTATACCTGGACTAATAAACTTTGGGTTTAGGTTAAAGAGAAAAATGTTACTACGAGGACACTGTGCTATATTTAAGGTTTGTCAAACAAAATACTTTGTTTTCAAATGGATATTAATATTAAAACAAAATATTGTCTTTGAATTCTTTATGAATTACAAAATCGGTTTACTGATGTTTTAATTATAAGCTGATTACGCCGTTATGATTATGATTTCAAATAAAAATATGATTTAATATACACATTTTTTTTTTTTACAAATAAATGATAAGTAGATATTACGCCTTATGCGTAGTAATAACGATTATATTTTCCCGTTTGGTTTTAGAGCGGTTTACAATCACGATTCACCCGTGAATATTTTCTTTCTGCTGGAGCTGAAGTTGGCCTGACTTTTGTACATATGAAAAACATTTAACACCGAGATATAATTTCTAGCGTTATTGTGACGAACAATTAAACCAAGATTTTCTTCTCAAACGATTCGATTACTTCGAAGTGAATTGTCCATGCGTGGTATTTTAAATTGGCAAAGATACGATACGGAAACGATAAAAAACGGATTTTTTTTTGTGTGTACCAATATATTTTTACATTTATTACCTGGTTAAGCTGAGTCAAGTATATTGTAGATGCGGAGTTTTATTGCGATAAGAAATGGGTTCTAGTTTACAATAAATCAAGTATTTACGGGCTGGGTTCACATCGTTGAAATTTTTCTTTGAAATAAATGATGACTACAGATATTACTGTTTCGGATTTTAAACGATTTTCGTCTATGCCACCAATTCTTATGAATCCACTTGATGTTTCGACTGCAGTTTTAGATTTTTTTAAGTAACTCGAAAAATAATGCATAGTTTATAATTTTCAAGTGAGTAAATAAAAATACTGTATTTGTCATACATTTTATTTTCATCATCAATCAGCTATTATAATTAAAATCTATAGTGTTGGTGGTTTTATTAAACTTGATATTTCTTAGGCTAATTTGAATATTGAACAAATAATTAACAAGTAATTGTTTCCACAAATCGAGTAAAGATTTTTACTCAATGCTGATAATTTTTCTCATTTATTTCTCGTTTATATAGGTAGCAATATAGGTATAGGGCAATGTATAAAATTGGTGCTCTTTTATGATTTTATTATACTAATTTTAATTGTTTTTTTTAAAGTATGCAGTCGATTTTTAATAAATACATATTTAAAATGTTAAATGATTTTTACACGTGTTGTTATTATTAACATGATAATTTTAACGATTTTTTTTTTTAGAAAATTAAAAAATAATTAATATTATGAAATATACATTACACCTATACTTATTATTTAGTAATCGCTGCATTTTACCAATTAAAAAAAAAAAAAAAAAAAAATAGAGATGATGGAAATTTATGTATATTTAAATTTGAAGGGTTTAGATATAAAAGTCATGTTGGTTGACGGTAAAGTACGTATAAAAATAATAAATTCAATAAATTACTCAATTTATTTAGTATCATTATTCATTAATTAAAAAAAAATCTATTGTTCTTTTTTCTAACTAAATTAAATATGTCGAGTAGTCCCAAATACATTAGCTGAACAGGTTTGTGTTTTTGACGTTTTGTACGTTTAATTGATATGTGTGTGAAAATATTTGTAATTTTTGTTCGTGGATAGTAATTCAATGAATTAATTAAACAAATACCATAATGAATGAATTTAACAAACTTTTATTTTTTTCCATTTATCTATACAACCATATTAAATTTACTTACTGTATGTTCAGTTTGACCTCTGCTGAAAAACAATAGTCCATCTGGCTCGTTGGTACGAAATTTCACAGAAATCGAACCACTGGTTGTACCATCCCAATTAGGCAACATCTAAAATAAATGGAAACATTAAATCATTAAAGCCAATGAAAATATAATAAATGCAATTTAAACTTCATATTTCAACACATAAATTGGCTAAAAAAAGTATCTAAGATGCACGAATGTATTCATTCACATATTTTTTGATCCTGGGTGAAATCAACGTTAATGATAATAATAGGTTCTATAATGGTGTTTATTTCTTCTTTTTCTATTCTGAAGACATTTTTTGGGTCAGTTGTCTAACTTTGTCTAACAATTTTATCCAGCAACTTTCAGTATCAAAATTGCATGTAGATGGTATAATGACGATGAATGTCTTTCTGTTCTCAATAATTTTTTCAAGCGTTTGGAGATATTTCCAAAAACTGAGTAAAAACAGTAACATTTAACGTTAACGTGGTTTTTACTAAAAAGATTTTAGTATTTTCTTCACGATTCTAAAAAAAAATATAACTAGAAACTTGAATTTTTTAACAAATACCAATGACATATTGTTACATATTTATAATGACTAAACATAAAACTTTGGAAATATCTCGATTTTCGAAAGTTTATTTGTAATAGCGTTTTTAATATTTTATAAAAGGTTTTGAAAATCTAATATGACTTTACATATTATCTTAATTAACAATACATATAAAAGTCTGAAAAATCATCAATCAGGTTTTTTTTTTTTATCAGTGTTTAGTTTAATTTTTATACGATTTTTAAGAGGCTTATCGTTATATCAATTTTAGAATTATAACATTTATGAAAAAAATTGGTCAATTCAATCTTTATGAAACTTTTGATTCCGATAGATCATCATTTTCTGAATTTTTTTGAAAAATAAGTTTTCCTTCGATCAAACTAAAATGTATTTAATGGTTTTGATGAAAAAAAAACCAATCAAAAATTAAATTAAAATTAGTACGTAAGTTATGCGACCTGTGTTATTATGAAGTTAGTCAAATATTTTTTATAAAATAGCTATAATATTTTTCACCGATACGAACTCATAGTGTAATATTTTTAGAATAGTAAAACTGTTATAATATTAATACTGTTATAATATAATAATAATTATTATGAATCAATGTGTCTTCATTTTATTGGTATAATTGAAGCTCAATATTTAGGTGGGTGAATAAGAATGTTAAATGTTACTCAAACCACAGGTTTTTCATCTTCACAATCCATGTAAAACTTATAATAATTTGGAATTTATGAAGTAATACTATTATTTAGTATTTGTCAATGCACATTTTAATTTAATATCATTATAGGGAAACTTATATTTATGAAAATGTCTTAATTAGTGTTATTTGTAAAATGTTTGATATCACTACATTTACGCATGGTTTATGCTTTTTTTTATCAACTCTTTTTAAATTTAAAGAAGATCCACTAAATACAGTATACAAATTAAAATTCCGAAAATAATAAATGTCAGTATGTATGGGTTTTTCGTCACCGTAATAATGTTTTTTTAATGTGACAGGAAATTAAAAACTCTAAACGAAATGCTAATGTGATGACCAACTTTTATTATTGTGTACTTATTTAGGGATGACAATGTGTTATATATTTAGATGAGCATTGTTTATTCGTAATTATGGTTTAAAAGTGTTTTATTCATATTTGGTTATGATATCAAATTTGTCATTTGTGAATGATTTTAATTCTGGAACGGGATACCATTTTTATATTATTTGCATCTATGTATAGGATTTCTTGGTATCTGAAAATGTTTTTTTCACTTCTATTTATGATAAAATATTCTGTAGTGAGTTAGTTTTTAAATGTGTATCTACTTATTTTTGAAAAAAGTAGTTAAAACACGGATACTGAATAGTAACGTAAGTCCACAGTTTGCCACTCATTTTCCTATTGTTTCAAAACAATAGAGAAAAAAAAGGTGTTTTTTTTTTATTATGCTAGTGTTTCCTTCTTTAAAAATACAATATTCAAATGTTGCTTAATTTTATATATCTGAATACTAATTAAGTTTTTAAACTTAACTTAAAAGTAAAAATAGTGTCAATCCAAATTCATGAATTTGGGATCAAATTAATTTTAAAACATCAAGTTTAATTTGAATGTATAATTTTTAAAAGACTAATTCAAATCGTCGTCTTATTTATTATTTTTTGATAGAAAAACCATAGAATTTTTTCTGTTAATATATTATCCAAATTTTTAACATTATTATATTATAATATGCTCAATGCTTCATTTATAATATATTTCTATTATTTTCAATTCATAAAAAATTAAACATAAAAATACAATACCACTTTGCGTAATTTCACGAATAATAGTGAACCTATTATTGTGACAAGTAAACATATAGTTATTGTTTTGTATGTTTAAAATAAATGTCGTTGATGATAATTAAATACATTTTTGTAAATAAATAGTTGTATTTTATATTTAAATGTTGCTATTGAGCTGGGGTAATGATGTTTTTCATGAGATAAACGAATAAACAGAAATTCGCTCTTTCGAAAATTTAAGTTACCTATTGAACTAAATAATTCTAAACGGTACATATTGAATTATATTATTCAATCATGTTGATATATAGTTTTTCATATTAAATTTTATGTATTTTTGTATTATATTTTGAAGTACGGTATAAATTGTGTTTTTAAACAGGGTATGCATAAAATATAATAGATTCATCGAAAAATCGAAATCACTATGAAATATTTGAATGAGAACCGTGTTATTCGAATATCACGTTATCGTCAGAAATGTCTTTAAACAAATATTGATATATAGGCATTTAAAGAAGAAAAAATGAACAAATGGCGTTCACGCAATAAATGTTCAGAGTTCATAAAAAGCGAGGAAAACTGAAGAGATAGGGAAAACATTTGAAATAAAAGTAATTTTGAATCGTAAAAAGCGTGCAATCTTATGAATATATCTTCTTGCTGAATCATTCTGTAGTAAAAAAAAAAAAAAAAAGAAGGAGAGAAAAAAAGAAGAAATATTTTAACGGGGAATTCTATTTTTATCATAACGATTGTATACTCTACATCGCATACTCTCAATATCTGTTTGTACGTGATGTGAAAGGTAATAACATTTGGAAAAGCCAGAACGGATGAAAAGAAATTCTACTAAATAAGGAATACTGTTATTTTCACGGATAGGTCAGGTAAGAAAGAACCAAATGAGCATAGCGAAGAATGTAAAGAGAATTATATGCTAAACAATATTCATTTTAAATCTTCAAACTGTAAATATTTCGAAACTTTTACTGGAGTCTCGAGGGTGCACAGAGAAGATATTAATTTTTATTTATCTTTACTTATTTTCATAATAAATTCAGCCTGTCGAATCAGCTATAATTCTTCAAAATCTTCATCGATATGACCAGAAAACTTTATGCAAACAATCGTGTCTGCAGATATAAAGTTTTCTTCAAGTTTAGTGCCATTAGTCGACTTTTGCGGACAGAAAGTTAATTTATGCTATTCATTGTTATCGTTATAATCGTGACTATCGTAATAATCGAAATTATTTTTTAAAAAAACATTTGGAATTTGGAACCGACGAATGGATTCGTCATAATGAACAGGAAATAACCTACAAAAATTACTATTAATTTGTAAATACCGATATTTCATTACATATTTTCAGAATAGTTGTCTTTAGAATATTCAAAAATAAATTATATGGAATATGGTTTGTCAAATTTAAGATGACAGTTTTTTTTTTCATGAATATTGTTTTAATATTATCTTTATATATTTTTTATAGTCTTATTACGAGTATGATAGTTTTTTTGTTGAAATAGTTGAAAGCGAAAAATAGATTGCTATACTATAATTAGATATTTAAAAAATATTAATTTTATAATTTACGTATTGTGTTTTGATCATTAGTTATTATTAGTGTTATTTGTTTTAACATCTAAAATTAACTTTCGAATTAAATGAAAGTTTTAATGTCTCGTGGGTTGTGCCTTTACGTCAACAGAAACAATTAAATAATACATTAGTATACTGTTTTTTGAAACAAATGTTCATCTTGTATTAATAATTAGATCATATCATAGTTTGTGTAACTGTAATTAAATACATTCTTACGTTTTGATATTGTATTTCCAGTAGAAAGTTGGTATACTATTGAATTTAATGGCATTACTACGAATTATACATATATATATATATATATATATATATATATATGTATATATGAATTATTTTGTCCTGTGCTGCATATTTGATTTTGAATTATAAAGCGAAATTTTCATATAAGTATTTATTTAAGAAAAATGATTTCATACCGTGGTTATAAATTATAATCAACACATTACACGTATATACTCAAAACTCATCATGCGTTTTGCGCAAAACGTGTACCATGAACTATTTGTTAATGTGAAATATTCATAACTGTATACAAGTTATTTATTATGTTTTATATTATATGTAGCCTGTTTAGGAAGCTGATGTATTGACATTTTTTTATTTGAAAATATTGCATTGGTTTTCATCAATAGTCAATTACAATAAAAATAAATTGTTGTATTTCGTATTTGATAATATTTTAATTAATATAATATGATATATTATGTATTGATATCAACATCAGTAAACCGTACTTCTTTTCACATCCAAATACGAGTCCCGTGTAAGTCTGTTACAATGTTGTTGAAGTAAAAATAAAAAATAAAAAGTTGAGTATCGACGGGTCTAATAAATTAGTTCACCGTAGTGTAGTACAAAAAAAATGTGTTTTATCAGCATTAATATTAAAATTAAAACTCAAAGCCAAAAATATACAATACATATTTTGGTGGATATTTGTGATGCTCTGTGGGTGAAAAAATTGCTTCCGTATAAAATCACACGATGGCTACTGTACATGTAACCTAAACAAGTATTTACTATTTGGATACCGATTAAAGTTAAAATTGACCAATCTATCGGAAAACAAAATAGTCTGAAAGGACAGACACCTTGAGGGATTCGTTAATTTTCATTATCCGGTTTGTTTAATTCACCGACGGTCGGTAAAATTCTCCGTTCATTTCCAGTTAAATAATTTTCTAACTACGATCTAGGATACACAGCCATAATCTATCTTCAATAACAAACGGGTAGATTACAAAAAATCGACAATCACCTTTACAAACATAAGAAATTCCTACGTTAAATAGATATTTAGACCGTAAGTCATACGCGATATAAATAATATATAACATCATAATGTAGTAAATTGATTACATTAAGCTTACATTCTTAATACTATCACCCGGAGTTTAATTTTTAATTATATAATTATAAAAGAGATTATTAAAACGATAATAGTATGGTACAATATTATATGATATGATTAAACTAATACTCTAACATGATACATTTCTATTAGTTTTGAACCTCTTGAAGAAAAGATACGATCAATTAAAACAGCAGAAAACCGAATGCGAAATTAATTGTTATTTATATTATCTATTGTTTTAATGTTGCAGTTAAGTTAAGTAATTGATATTTCGAATGACTTGTAAGATATATCCGCGCAGTAAATTAAGAACACGCCTGAAAGAATATGACGAAGTTTTAAATACAATGTTTTTACTTATATTTTATTAATTTAATGTTTTGATAGAAAAAAAAATCGATAAATCTTCGTAAAATATACTGAAGTAAGGAAATTCTATAATGGATACTTTGAGGAGTTTTGGATTCTTCAGAAATCTCATTGAGTTGAGTCAAATGGAAATCGGACAGTATTCACGCTAGTCAAGGTATTGCCGGTATAATATAATAAAGTGCAATCCTTTTCTTTTTTTCTTTTGGAAAAGAAGAATATTTTGTTGAAAATTGGGCTGCTGAGTGCTGAATAATTTATCGGTGAACATATTGGTTTATCGGAGTTTGAGAAATGCAAAACGTTATTTTTCTCGCGTTAAAAATTGTATGCACAGTTTCTACGGGTGTTTTTAAGACGAGATATTTTTATATCTGCACAATAATTTATATTGATTTTACCCTAAAGGAGGTTTTCGAAAAAAAAAAATGTTTTGATGGCAGTGAAGAGGAAAATGTCTGTGCTTGAACTAATATGGTGTTGAGTCTCAGTGGTAGCGATTCATCTCGCTGACAAGACTCACCGAAAGTATCCAAAAAGTAATGCAAATATAAAGAGTTAGACTGGAGACAGGATAAATATTACTCACTCTAGTGTCGACACTAATTGAAACATAAATGATGTGTTACTGCCACAACTTTCCAACCCTATAGTATTATCAGCTAATGATTATACCGAAGATGCAATCGGTAATTTTATTTTGAACAGTATTACACCATAGAATTTTATTTTCTATAAACAAACCGTTAAAATGAAAGGCGGCATTCTAAAATATACGTTTATTGTAAATCTTATTTTCAAAAAGAAAACTTTGTTGTTTCCCTTAGTTATAAATAACAATCTTTTGGAACGATTATTTCTATTCAAAATGTATTTGAGTTATTACTTTTTTTTTTAAGATAAAAATGTTATCTTATTTTATTCTTTATAAAGGTTTTGAAAAAAAAAAACAATTAAGATATTTAATATAAACTTACTGTTTTCAGTAATTATGTGTTTTGCATAAGATAAATCGAGAAAAGTAGTTTTATATCACATTTTTGATTGAAGAATACATTTTTTTTTTTTTTTTAAGGAAGACAAACAATGTATAATAGAGTTTAACAACGTATAATAGTTCTAAAATAAATTGTTTAATTTATAATTTCTTTTTAGTTTTAATGTTTATACGTATTAACATAACTCACATAGTCTCATGTGACATTTATGAAAACTACTGTAATTAATTTCATACTTTTTTAGAGATGGTGTAAGATATCTCAGTTTTGAACTGCATGTATTTACTTAGACAAATGCTGATTACTTTATTAAATAAAATCTAAATGTATATGCCAATTATTAATTAGAATAAAGTTATGAACTTATTAAACAATAATTTAAAGTAAAATGTAACAAATATTTTAATTTCTCTTAATTAAAGTATAACGGTAATGGAAACAGAGCGCTGTGATTGGGAATGTCCCAAGTTTATTATTTTCAAAATTATATGATTTGAGTAATTTGTTTTGAATAAGTAATTTTTATGACTTAAATCTCGATTGCAATAATTTTTCGATGATTTAACAATATTATTGTTCAAGCACTAACAAAATCATCGAATAATATGTTACATAATTCAATAATAATTTTTTTGATATATTATGCTTCATATAAGTAAATTTAAAAAAAACAAATGATAAAAATATATTTTTAACACTTCAAACAGTTATGTTCATTTACAGTGATTTTAATTTTAATGTTCCATTAGCGAAATTGATTAAAATAAACTACGCGTTTGAGTACGAAACTTGGCGATTTATTTAATTACAATAATTGACAGGTGTGATAAATTATTAAAAAGTCCATTAAAATTGAATTAATTGATTTTTAAATTGAAAATACCTATTCAAAGGTAATAAGAAATACAAAATAACTAACCGTCAGGACTTGAAAAATTGAATATTAAATTTGTTACAAATGAAAATGAAATATTCAGACGATGAATATTTGTGGCTTCTTTAGCGAGTTTGTCGGAAAATATTAATACAGTGAAATTAACGTCGGATTTGGTCGTTTGCGTCACACATTGAGGGGCTTGAAATTTGTTCAGCATTAGAGTTGAACAAATACTGGACAACAGGTAAAGAAACGACGAAAAATTACAATAGTCATTTTGAGAATTGTCCGATCGTAGTGGTGGTGCGTACAAAACGTCTTTTATCCGGTCTCGTTAGTTGCGAGGATGTCGATAAAATGACGGATAATGGATGTGTCCGGGACGGACGGCGGCGGTGGCTCTCGAAAATCGCCGCCAATCAATAATGAACGTACGTCGGCTTTAAAAGTTTTCAAACAATTAGTGACAGCTACCGCCGGCGCCGGTAAAGTGGTGTTTGACACATGTCTTGTAGACGTATAGATTTGGCTGCGACATACTGTGTCCTCAACTAGTGGACGCGTTGGAAAAAACGAAGACAACGAAACAAATATAATATATATCATGTCGATGAAAATTCGGTGACGTTTCTCATCGCGAACGTGATTCCGTGTACCGGAGTACAGGTTATGATATAACAAGTGGAAACGATTATTGTTTACGAGCGTACAACTTACACCGCACGAGGAGCTTTATGATTTCTTTTTGCGCATTCTTCAATTTTGACCTATTTCCGAAGCGTTTGAAATTGTACAAAAATCACACGTAGGGAGACTGGTCCAATTTATCGTGATCTACTGTTGAATATCCGTATCAATATGTGACCTACCGTTCAATTTGATCAATCCATCTATGAATCAGCTCGGTAGCAATACTTTTAATTGTTTTAGAAATGTAGGTGACTAATATGGTAAATTTTATAGTACATTAATTCATTCTATATTCAAATATATAGCGAATCGCTAAAATAGTTATACGAGTTTGCTTTGTCAAAATCGTGTTACTACAGAAAGTAAGATACTACATTGTATCAAATCATCATGTTTTAACGTTATGGTGTTAATCCGATCAAAGCATGTTTTCGTCTGTAGTTGTACGTATATGCCATATTATCAACAAAGTTTTGTATATATTTAAGTATATTCATTATGAATCAGAAAGAATTTTAAGATATATAAATATTTTTCAATAAAATAAATATTTCATACTATAAGTGCCTGCAGGTAATATGAAAAACATTAGTGATTGCCGGCCAATATTTGCGCATAGTGATCCGGGTGGTATATCGAATTCTTACCCGTAAAATTGTCTATTTACATATAAATTCATATAAAATCTGTTTAACTTGGTTTAGTGGGAAACCGTATTTCATACGAATGAGGATGGTTGATTAGTGATAAATAATTATAATATTTAATTTTATCGAAGTCGTAATAATACGTATAGTATGTAAACACAATAATGTGAAACGTGTCAATATTTCAGAATGATAATTGAATGGAAGGTCACTCCTCTGAACTCTGAAGCAGGTAGCTTACGGTAACCTAACCGCAGGTAGAACTCTTACGGTGAATTAGTATTATTTTGTTTTTGTCTTAATATTTTTTCAACATTGATGGAAAATTACTTGATGGAAATTAAAAGTGCTAGCGTTTCAAAAGTTAAAGGCTTGTAAAGTAAATTGAGTTTTAATAATTAATAAAAAGTTTAGTACAAACAATATGCCATGAATGGGTATTCCATTAATTTAGTAAAAATGTGATGGTTTGTTTTTAGCTTTGAATATCAAAGCCAAACAAATTGTTTTGTATTATTATAATAACATCGTAACGATTCTGCTGTTTTTTTATATTTACCATAAATATACACATTAACTATTTGTAATGCTGTAATGCATCTATTCCAAATTATATTCACGAAAAATTGCTTCTGTTGAATCGGTCAGGTGTAAATTAAGCACACTTTTTGTTATTTATTGTAATTATGATTTTGATGTATAAAAAATAAATTTTTAAAACGAGTCGTCTTTTATTATAAAATCTATTACATTTAAAACAATGATCAGGAATAAACCTTTCAAGAGAATATTATTTATGTTTACATTCAGGTGAAAATAACTTTTTACATTTGCATTGTTATTAAGACGAAGCTGCAATAAATGTAAACGTTTCTGGAATGTTGCGAATTGAATATTATATTTGCTGTGATGAGATTTTACGATTTAAAGTGATTCAAATGAACTTATTTGAATATTATATGGTAATAACATAATGGTGCGTTTTAATTTTCATAAGATAATAAGTAAGTGCCTGCGTTTATAGATTACGCTTAGCGGCGGATTTATTTATTTCACGCTAAGACTTGTGAATTCATAATTTTTACCACACGGAGGGAAGAGAAATGTAAATAAAGAATTCACGATTAACTGACATTAAGAAGTAATCTACCTTCATATTATAACAGGGTTGAAACCACGGGCGTTTTGTACTTATACGATAAAATAATTTATGTTGTACCGAATAAAAATTACAACTCTGAAACGGGTAAAAACACGTAGTACACATTCCGTGTTTCATATCGCTCACAGATAATGACAAATATAATAACAATGTACTCGTAATTGCACTATAATCATAATATTAGATATATAACTAATTTTACCATATAATTTCATTTTATAGTATTTTATTGATTGTTAAAATGTTTATGTACTTATTTAGACGTAATAAGTTAATAAATATTTATAGAACCTTTTTTAAATTACAATGCATGCAGATATTTAAGCCATTAATCATTTCATTAAAGGCAACTTTAATTACGCTAATGATGAGGAATGATGTAGTTACTCTATTGTAAAAATACAAATCCTAGCTATAAATAATGATAGTGTTACGATAATCAGAACCTTATGATGTAATTTATTCTCTGTAATTTTATGCAACCACGTAATTCTAAAATCAATAGAATAGAAAAAAAATTTTTTTTGTACTTACTAGGAACGACCTGGGCGTAGACAGGCACACGGGATCGTCCATTCCAAAGTCTTGACACGAAAATTGCAAACGACCGTATACTTGTATGGTTGAAATTCCTGTTTTTCCCATTTCCAAGAAATCGTATTTGTTTATACCATCGGAAGTGTACTCAACCTTTAACATTTTAATAATTACGAATTAATAATAGTGACTAAAATTAATTATAAAATTTTTTGATGGAGCTGGTGGATTCACAATTCATTTACAATTGCATTTACAATTCATTGGTGGAGCTAGAGCCGGCTTGACAGTGGTTTAAATTATAATAAAACGTAGGCAAGTTTCTAAGTGTATGTGAAACCTAAATAATACAATTGTTATTCGCATTTATAAAATATGATATGATTCGGTGGAAATACAATACAAAATATTACGTCAACTTATAGTAGTTGTGCATAAAATAAAACTAGTGTTTTTTTTTCTTTTATACTCGAACAGTGAACTTTTTCATCTATGAAAAATCGATGTTGATATTTCTATTTTTGGTCAAGGTAGGAAATCAAGTTTGATTTTCCTTTATTATTCGCGTACTATTGAGTTTGGTAGTCAACGAAGTTTTAATTAATTAGTAATGACTAGGGAATGGACTTTAATGTCTAAAAAATTAAGAAAAATGTCCTTAAAAAATACGACAAAATGCCTTAAAAAAATGCTTTAATTCCAAAAAATGCACTAAAAACCATTAAAAATGTTATTGAATTCGATAAGAACAAAACTTTGAACAGTTTTGTGTACGTAGAATATTGTTAAAACCTAAAACTTATAAAAAAATACAATATTTTATCGACACCAATTAGTTTTATATCGCGTATCATAACGTTATCGAGATTATTTAATGGGAATTACGTATAGCTGTATAGATAGATACAATCAGCCGGTCTTCGTAAAAATAACTGATTTACGAGACAAAACCAAACATTCAAAACAATAAAATTTACATTTAATGTATAGATTGTAAATTTTCATAAATAAACGACATTTATTAAAAAAATAAAAAAAATGTATATTTTTAAAATTTTTATAATTCCAAGCATATAATATATATACAAAAAAATGACCTAAAAATGAAAAATGCTCTAAAAATGTCAAAAAATGCTATAAAAACTAAAAAAGTTTAAAAAATGCAAACAAATGCAAAATAAAAGTTTCATTTTGAAATTCTCTGATGTATTCTAATCGAATTATACACTTAGAAAGCATTACCCTATGCTACCCTTTAAAAAATTTATTTTGCATCAAAGCCCGTTCCCTAGTAATGACAGTTAATATGAGATTGACCCTGATCCACCAACTGTTAAATGAAAATTGTAATTATTTAAAACAGTTAAAACTAACAAATCATTGACTCATGGACTGTTCTGAAAATTAATTGATTTGATGGGAAAGCGTATAATCTTCTTGAAATTAGTAAATTTACGATTTGAAAAAAAACAACAACTATTGTTAACAACACTTAACATTTTCTACTCTGTTCTTGGGCAGGTACTATTAATCTGAATATCATTAAAAAACTCCCGCAGTGAATTATTTACACGCAACATATCGTTTACACTTTTATATTATTGTACATTGTTATCATGTTGCAACTAGAAATTACTCTAATAATTTACCTAATATAAGTAGCATATATTATTTTTTGTAAGTAATTCATACGAATGACATTTATTACAATTACATTTATAAATATATAAATATATACATATCTTTTTTTTTTACGTTAGCAAAAAACTATTAAAAATGTTATGTTGAAAAAGAAATGACTTGTAAAATTGTATTATAAATAACTGTCTGAAAATATCAATATTTCTTGGAAATAACGTATATTTCACAATTTTTTTTCATCATTTCTGGAAAAATTAATAATGCAGTTTTCATTAAGCTATAAATCAGGTTGTTTTTATAAAATATAAACCCAAGGCGTGTAAATATTTACAAATAATTTATAATAATTTAAACATTGTATATAATAATATACACGTGAGATAACCTTAACGTGATAATTATTATGAACTTATATACGTGCAATGTATAATCACTAAAAAAAAAAAAAAAAAAAAATAGTGCAATAATTTATAAATTGTTTAATATTATATCATGTTTTTAAATAAATTTGTTTAATATCCTCTAGTTCATTAACGTGAATTTTTCGGAGTCGGTAAATTGCGTCCCTATAAGTACGGTCATGGTCATATACTATGTGAATTGCGGCCCGCTTACTTTTAAAACATACGTAAATTGCGGCCCGTGTACTTTTAAAACATACGTAAATTGCGGCCCGCTTACTTTTAAAACATACGTAAATTGCGGCCCGTGTACTTACGAGAAAAAATGAACTTTGCTTCCTTTCAGTCTCCTATTGATACAACCAGACACAGAACAAGAAACCACCATGATGTTGAATTACTTGAATTGCACTTTATAGTTTATAGTTTATAAATTATGATCGAAAAATTGTGTTTCAATCTGAATCCATATAAAAAGATAACTGATATATAAAACAACATTTTTATATTTTATCTTTGGTTTCAATCACAGAAAAATTATATTTCATGGAATAATATAAAATGTCATGGATTAATCAATCATATTTTGCCCTGTTCGCATACGGATTCTAGACTTCAATTTTATTCGTTGAGTCGGCTATCTAGTTGTTTTATATATCTGTGGTTGCTCTACAGTTAACAGTATTTTTTTCAATCTAATAAAAATGGACGTTATGAAAAGTGAAAGGAATAAAACGTTGAAAATAGTTGATGGTTTCAAATTTCGTTTTCATAAATTTCTAAACAATGATATTCAACGTTGGTGTTGCACAGTTAAAACGTGTAAGTATTTTTTGAAATTTGATGATAATAATATTTGTATAGATAGTTTTAAGTATGTTATAGTTATAGTCCTAAGTCTGAAAAATGGGAAGGAAAATATTGGTTTTGTGGAAAAAAGGCTTAAACGTAATTTACATTTTAATAAGAAATAGTTAGATAGGCATATGTACAAAAATATACCCGGGCCGCAATTTACGTATATATAAAATATACCTGGGCCGCAATTTACGTATGTATAAAATATACCTGGGCCGTGATTTACGTATGTATAAAATATACCTTGCCGGAATTTACATAAAAAATTTGAAATGGGACGCAATTTACAGAGACCCGAGTTTTTATATCGGTAACTAATTTAAGTTGATGAATTTCTGTCAGCTCGTTGTATAGTTGAACTGTTTATATATTTTTTTTTATTGACTTTGGTAGTATTTTAAAATTAGTGATCATTCTAACTAGAGTTAATTCAGTTTAATAATAAATACATACGTCGACTAGTAATAATTGCATTTTCTGGGGTATTTAAATTAAAGTGATTTATTTCGTATTATACGTTCTTATATGTTTAATATATTTTTAATTGATGTATAGATGCATATTTATTACTTTTTATAGTGACTTTAACAAAAGATAAAACGATTTATGAAAAATAAATGTATTAAGTCTATTATTTATCAAAATAAGTCAACACTAAACTAACTTAGCGAAAATGGTAGGTATAACTTATACAGTTGAGGTGGTAATAAGAATAAATGTATTACTTGTATAATCATCATAATATTATTGTCTTTAGTTGTGAAATTGATGTAAATAATCTTGATGTATGATACATAATTATTGATCAATTTTTCCCCGGTCTTTTTTAAAAATTGAACATTTTTAGATTCTGAGTGAAGCGAAGGATCTTATGGTTTTACAATGATGTTTATTTTTTTTTTTCTGTAAACACTTTTTCGTATAGAAATCCTTGTCCAAAAGTTTCGTCCAGCAACTTTTTAGATTTGAAATTGAACTGAGATGGTACTTTAGAGAGGTCATTTTTCCAAAATCTCCATAGTTTTTCCAGTAATCAAGAATAACGATCGAAAAACTAAGTAAAAACGGTAAAATCGGAAAAAATTCGCCGTAAACGAGATTTTCACTGTTCAGATTTTAGGTATTTAGTCATAAATCGAAAAGTATTGAAGCTAGAAACTTGAAAATTTTATCCAATATCAAATACATACTTTTTTATATTGGACAACATTTTCAGAACAATTATAGCACTTTTGACTTAAATATAGAACTTTTAACTTACCAAATTGTTTGAAAATTTTTATGTAATATAATTTTAAATATTTGACAAAAAGTTCTGAAAATTTAATATGACCTTACTCATATACCTACCTAATTATCCTAACAAAATTTCAAAAATCGCTAGTCAGGACTTTTTTTTATACACACTTTAATAAATTATTATACGACTTTTTACGATATTGTCTGATTTCTTTTAAGCTTATTTCTAATGAGTTATAATTTTTATAACGATTGAAGTTTAAATGAGTTACATCTAATTGAATATTTTATGAGGGTTTAATTACAAAAAAACTCACCAAAAATTATACAAATAACCGTAAAATACGTAAACAGTATTTAAATAATAATACATTATATTACACTGAAGCTTTGCTCAGAATCGTTTTATACTAAAGAAATGAGTCATCATTTCTTTAAAACTTAATACATTCATCACCAATATCTTGTCCGAGGACCGAAGGGACGAAGGACGAACTTGTACCACCATCATCTCACTTGCCAGCTTTTTTCAAAATAATACTTGAATATAAACTTTGTCATGAAATAAAATCAATTTCAATTGGTTCAAACAGTTTTTTTTTCTTTATCTCGTTATTTCCCAATTAACTGTAATTAACAAATAGGAATTTCCCAATATTTCGATTAATCTGAAAAGTTTTTCAAATCTATTTTCTAACATTTCTGTAGTAGATTTGAAAACCGATAATGACGTTTCTATAATGACACTGAATGCATAATTTTTAAACACTAAAACAATAATTTACGTCCCGAACATATACGAATAAATCAAATACATCATACTCTATTACAGCGCTTGTTAATCGAAGAGGTGATTCTCATCTCCAGAGAAATAACGTAACGCAATCACTACTGAGCCAGTGGATTCACGTGAATATTTTTCTATTATTAAATTTTACTTTTCGTATGCATCCCACGAAGTTCGTGCTCGCCTTGGTGCCCGGCAACGCGACGGTGTTCTCGCTGCCACCCAGGTATAAATATCCCAGAGGCAAGGACGTAAATGCACCCGCCGAACTTCCTTGTTCGCCGTAGACTTCGTCCACTGTCACGGCCAGCTGTAATAAATAATGTAAATGCATATAACTGTTGGCGAGAGAAAGATAAATTTTACGGTTTTTTCCCCTAACGCCGCCGAGTTGTGTCCTAAGAAGTCTTATAAATCATACTCGTGTGGTACATTAACACTATTACTATTTGCTATTATTATTATTTTAGAACTCGGGCATATAATTAAATTCCATCGCCGTGAATACAAATTTCCGAGCGTTTTGCATACAACACATCTGTGCCAGATTATTCGAGGCACAGTATTTATTGTCCATTGTAACGTCATTATTTAAATTCGTAGGAAAAAAAATTGTATAATTTCGTTCGTTTGGGACGTTAGCGTAGGAACGAGAATTATAACATTAGGGTGGCGTTCGTTTAGTGCGGTGCATTATTCAGAGACAAATTAAACGGAATTCGTACAAATCTAATTACATTTCCGAGTGATTCCTTCCAAAATGGTATGCATGGTGTTAATATTATGTTGATTCGTGAGCTACCAATTTTTTATGTAACGTTTATTTACTTTTTAAACTGGATTAATTGTATAATGCATTACTGTACAATATCGATAAAAAAAAAAATAAATAAATAAAAAAAATAAAAATAGTATATACGTAAATATTGGGGATTTTGGTTGAAAAATAATATTCATGTATTATTTACCTGAATTAATTGCGTAGTATTATAAATAAATACCATGTACGCATGGGTTGATCAATTAATAACATTTCAGTAGAATTAAAAAGTTTTTGGTTTGCTAAACGTATACGATAGTGAAATTGCAGTTTGAACAATAAATTTATTTTTATTTTTAACTAGTAATATTACCTATTTACGAACTATTTTTTTAATTGAAATTTATTGCGTTATGTGATTCGATAAAATTAAAAATTCACAAAAGATTTTTAATAAAATAATTTAAGTGTCTATACAAATCAAATGAGTCCGCCTAAATCGATATATTTAAAAAAATCTATGTGACAACTCCTCGCATTATGTTATTTTATGGAATACAGTATCTTACAATAAATGAAAATATTATCGTATATTTTTACTGTCCTTATTGATTTTATTCATTGAGGCATTTTGTGTTTTAATGATAACAAGAATATATTTTCATTATAAAATAATTTGTTAAAATTTTATCCCTAACTAAACGTTTTTGGATGTGAACAGCGCTTTAAATGAAGTTTATTAGTGAATGTTTGTCTAGTTTTAATTGGACCACTATCAATTATTATGATATATCACATAATCGAAGTACAAGTCGCATGCTAAATAAACAACAGAAAGTATAATTATTTTGATTTAATTAAATGACAAAGTGTCGGAGTAACGTTTTTAATGATCGGTTAGGTGAAATCTTATTTCCATATTTGAATAAAAATTAATTTATAATAGTGTACGGTGGTTGAAAAAAAATGCACATTTTATTGAAATACAAATTTAGCCTAATATTATTTGTGCGTGCTGCTCTAATGTGGAAACCACAGAATTTCGAATGAAAAATCGATATTTTTGTTTACCACATCGGGGAGAATGCACGTTCCTAGATCAATGGTGTTATATTTTTTTTTAAGCTGGAAAGCTTATTTTGATTTACCGAATGATACAGAGACAATGAAAACTGTTAACAATGGTGTCAACACGAGGAAACCGTTTTCAACACACAAATATTATAATAGTACTCGTAAAAATAATGTATAGTGGCGTACAAATAAAAGTATACATACATAACATAATACGTATATACGTGTTTCAGGCTTTCATATTTTATCACTTTTATAGTCAACTGTTTCTCGAAGAAAATTAAATATCTTTAGATTTTTTTCCCCCGCGTATTAAAAACGTCCACTTATCGAAATTATATTAAAAATATTTTTTATTTTTATTTTCATAGTCTATTCTTTTCCGCGAGACTGCGTATTTATCGTGTTGATAATAAAACGGAAATGCGCATCCTTTACGCGTTCGCGAAAATTATATTAGGGTTTCCAGTCACGTATACATTTTTTACTAAACGTTTTCATTTGGCCGATGTAGTTTAAATAATGAAGTCGTAATTTATTCGAGTATAATTCATTAAACTGTTCGCGAACAATACATAGGTTACCTAATAAAAGGTTCAACTTTCAATTTAAAATCGATGAATTTGTTATTCGTAGATTATAAAACAGTCATGGTAATTACTGGAATTTAGTCAACTAATTTAGATTTATTTTCGTATAGCTATTAGTGTAAGTTGGGATTCGAAAGTAAAATACGCATTAAAAAAAATATAAATAATTGTATTTAAAGGGTCATTGTTTAGTCAGAGAATATTAGAATTTTCGAAATTGGTTTTTGCGTTAAGTAGGTACCATCCGTTCGAGAGTATTTAAAAAATATTTAATTACTTAGTTATTAGTTTAAATATCTTAAACAACCCATGTTCATGTATCATATTATACATTTCTTGTAAGATCTGCACAAATATTGGTTAACATTTGGACCACTTGATAAACTTCATGCTCGAGGTAATCTATGTAATCTGGATTTTTTTTTTAACAGTCTACTAGAAATATATCTTGTTATTTTTAAATTTAAAATTTATATTTATATATCTCTACTTGAGCTACGCTTTAACTACATTTCAAAAAAAAAAAAAAATATATATATATATATATATATATATATATATATATATATATATATATATATATATATATATATAGTTTGAGAGTTATACTTAGCTATTGATTCATGATAGTGAATATTATAACATAAAAAATATCACCAACTTTGATGCTAATATAATGATATTATGTTTACGACTATGTAGTATCGATAATAGTATTTTCAATTATTATTGTACAGTTTAACTATATGAAGTAGAGATATCATGATAAATAATTAAATTCAAATTTATGATACTTATTATGTTGAATAATTTGTGTATTTTAATTGAATAGCTTAATTGAATGAATAACAAGTGCGTTGATATGAATTTGATTCATAATAATAACAATATTTTTTTTTCGAAATATTATTGAGATAAAATGATTCAGTACTGAGTTTATCTTTCTCTTTTGCTATTGAAACTTAAAGTGTATTTGTACGTCTTAAAATGACATTTAACCAAGTGTATTTTGTCGTTTTGATAATTCATTGTTAACTATCTTTTACTAGTTAAAAAGAAACGGTGAAAGCTCAATCATCAAATAAATTTTACAATATACATCGGTACTCAAAATTAAGTCAATATTATTGGTAATCATTATCTTAGCTTATGTTTTAATTAATTACAAGAAATAAATGATTTTTAGTTATACTTGTGTAGTAAAAAAAGTAAAAGTATTTCAATTACAGCTAATGCAGTATTGTGAAGAAAAATGCTCGGTTAATAATGTAATGTTGCTGTTACGTGATATTGACTGTCAAATTTTAAAAATCAAGCTGCTGTATTTTTTCTCTACTTGTCTACTTGTCTAGAAACCATTTTCTTTTTGAAAATATTTTCAGGAAATGTGATTATCGAATTAATCAAATCATTAAGATAAATATTTTATAAAAAATTTAAGAATGTTTTATTTTTAAGTGCTGAAAGTAACCCTCGGTCGTTTTTTGATGTATTGACTTTTAAGATCATCGTAACCTGCAACTTAGCCGACTAGAACAAGATGAAATACACACTTAGACGTTATAGTAATAATAAGGTTTCACTGTTTCAATTCTTTATTCTTTGAAGTATATTTTAATGATATCTTTTAAAAATGTGTACATAAATAAGTTTTTTTCACTCTCTTCGAAACTTACGCAGACGACACAGCCATACTCACCTCAAATGCTGACCCTGCCATTGCCAGTCAACAAATCCAAACCCATCTAAACACCCTAATGTCTTTGTTCAATAAATGGGAGATTAAAATCAACGAAACCAAATCATCACATATTACCTTTTCTCTAAGACCACAAGACTGCCCGCCGATCACTTTGAATAACTCTACTATTCCGCATTGCGCCCAAGTAAAATATCTCGCTCTAATACTCGGCAAAAAACTTACTTGGGGTCCTCATCTCAAGGATAAACAGAAAAAGTTAAACAGCAGACTTCACCTACTCAGGCCCTTACTAAGATCTAACATCAACATTAAAAACAAAATTCTGATATACAAATGTCTCATCCATCCCATCGGGATTTATGGCATCATACTCTGGGGCCCAGCCAAAAAGTCTAATACTCAAACGATTCAAGTTTTTCAATCAATAAGTCTCCGTATGATCGCGAAAGCTCCCTGGTACGTAACGAACAAAGTACTCCACGATGACCTTCAAATGAAAATTACCCACGACACAGCCACCAATTTCTACAAAAGATTTCATGGGAAACTCCTTTTGAATCACAACCACCTCATCACTCAATTGGTCTCAAAAACACTTCCTGACAACTCCACAAGACTTTTCAAACGCAACTGATGCACAGATCTTCTTAACCAATAAAATAATTTATATTACTCATAAAAAATTTTAATTCATTGTAAAAGGTGACTCAACTGCGAGCCTTCTTACACGTTACTCAAAGCCATTTTCATATTACGCTATTATACCATATCATATTTACTAATTGTATATAATGTACAGATTGTAAATTTTAAATAAACGCAAAAAAAAAAAAAAACAAAAAAAACAAAAAAAAAAAAGTTTTGATATAGTTGTGAAATATTGCATTTTTATTTCTTATAATTGTAAACAAAATTATTTAAGTAGAAAATTATAGTCTGTGAAGTAATTCAATCTACCATACCATTTTATAGTACTAAAGTAGAAAATCGTAATTTGACAACATCTGTATTATTTCATATTTTCAATGTATTTGGGTCTTCTAAGTACAAGTTTTACATGACATATCGTCGTTCAATTCAATAAGTCTTACATACTCAATGGAAGTAGTGTGTTATCAATTTAAAATCTCTGATATATTCAATGTACTTAGTTGTGTAAACCACGATGTGGTATTGATTTCCATATAAACCATATATTTATTAATATACTACGGTTTTTGGACAATTTGATTATATTTTTTACGCTGTAATTATTGTTTGATATAGCAGAATTAGTAGATATAGAAAATTAATGTTGGAATAAAAATAAAAACATACCTTACAAAAACTGGTAACTGCAGATATCTGAAAAAAGAAACATGCAAAAATGATTATTTGGACTTAATATTTTTTCCAAACGACCCGTCAGGTCGTTAATTTAATAAATTCCATTAATGCGCTATTTAGTAGACATTCATTGGCAACGGAGGAATGTTTGATATCATTTTATTTGAAATCATAAAATCGCGCATTAAATCATAATTAAGAAGAAGAAGATATAAAATGTGTTTTTCTAGTTAAACTGAATTTAGACTTAAACTCAACGCAACAGCGTATTATTTTATTTTTTCCATTGGCTTACAATCCATCATGCAATTCATACCTGTTACTAACCTGCATCTAATAGGATTCATTCGCCTTATTATTACATCAAATATTCAATTTGATCACGTGACGTTTTTTTTTTTTTTTTTTGTAAATGTATTACCTTATATCATTGTTATTATTTCACAGTGATTCGTATTGTATCGAAGTGAGACATGGGCCTCAAACACGTCTATGGCGGTTAAACGAAGTGAAGATTCATATTGGGACACGAACTGACGTGAAAACGTATTACTATGCACTTAGGACGAATGATGTAGTTGCCGTTTGGTTCGTGATAATACGACACTAGGTACCTGTGTAGTAAACGCTATAACGAACTATACGTGACGCATTGTGTTTATAGCAACATCATAATGATAATAAAAATTTAAGTACAAAGTTTTCGTTTAAAGTTTACGTAACTGAGTTTATCTTTGTGAAAATTATAAGCGTTATTATAATTAATGTTTTTTTTCTCTTCTGCTTGTTATCGTCCCGCCACGGGTCGTGAAAAACGTGTATTGTGCCGTCAAACTTTTAATCGTAACGACGCGTAAATCGTAAATCACTACGCATATTTCTTGCGATCGCATACACACAGTTTTTAATCTGTCTGTAATAGGAAAAGTTGACGCGAAATTGTCGATTTCGCGTTTTGTGATTTCCGGTCAGTACGCACGGCGGCGCGCAGACTGTACAGTAATCGCTGACGACGGAGGGCGTGTGCCAAGTCGTTTAATCGTTTCACCGTCGTGTCGATGGAACGTCGTGAAATCCGTTTTCCAAAAGGAAATCAAACGAAACAAAGACCGCACGAGGTCACGTACATTTGCCGGAGTCACGTCGCGTTACCGTGAATATTGTCGCCCAGCAAAAACGTTTTTCCCGCCGCAGCGAACAGATTCGCGCGCCACGGACCCGTGACATATTTTAGTGCAGGGTCGGGAAAACAAATACAGAAAATTATTGAATAAAAATAACGTTGGTATTTAATGCGGTCATCGAGGGATTGTCAACAGATAGCCGGCTAACGAAATCACACGTTCAGCGCGACCGTCGTCGCGTTTGCGAAACTGCTTGATGTATATTAGGTGTCTCGCGGAGATTTACACAGTGCGATTTAATCCCGGATAGTGCACGAATTAGAATTTCGTTCACGTACTATTTTTACGTCAACAGAACTACGTTTTTATGAAAAAAATAATTTTTATTGTATTTTTAGTACCTAAGTGAGTTTTAAGTTTTTAGTTTTCTTAAATTAAAACCGTTATTTATGCCGTGATATCATGAAATACGATATTTTTTCTGGACGTTTATATTACTAGTCAAATCGTTTAAGATCTAAGAATACAAAAGTTAAGAGTAACAGAGTAGTGGTGGTATATTTCCGTGGGAAGCCTCCGGATTTCTTCGTTTTATTCGGTACTCATAACTAGTGGTTTTCAACCTGGGGGTCGCGAACGATATGTTTGTGGGTTGCCAAAAATAATAGAGGAAATGAATTTCCATATTATTTAAAAATAAAATAAAGTTAATTATTTATTTTGTTCTATATCAATAATATACGTTTTAAAATAATGTTGTATCATAATCAATTACATTTTTAGGTATATATTAATCAAAATTGTATACCATGTAAATATTTTATCAGTAATTAAATCAAATTTTGATAAATAAACAACATTTTTTTTTTTTTTTTTTTTTTGAAGGGATCGCATTATAAAAAAATTAAAAATTAAAAAATTAGGGGTCGCGATCCGAAAATGGTCGGAAACCATTGCTCCAAACTTTAAATGATTATATATTCTAAACTATTGACCAATTAAATAAAAATCGAAATACAAAATGTACAAACAAAACATTGTATTTCGTAATATTTTTTAATGAACAGTGGTTTCTATTCAAGAAAACTAAAAATCTTGGAAAAATGACGTGGAATAAAACTAGTAAAACACATTTTTAAATTTTTTCTTTATTAAAAATATATATTTTCTATTAGCTTTTTAAATTGTACGTTAAAGCCATTCAAGCGTACGCTCATTATCCAATGGGGGCTAAAATGTATTGTGTACATATCCGTGGGATACCGTCTAGGTGTATCGTCCGCGTGGATCGGGCGAGAGTGCAGCCCTTTTGGGGGTGGAAAAGCGCTATGCGTCAAGCTTTCACCCGTGTTAACGTTCGACGGACGGGGGGGGGGGGTCTAGACGGCCGGCCAGACGGGGAAATGAAATAAAGGCTGACCGTGTCGTATCGCCGCCTCGTCGAGCGCAACGAACGTCGTCGGCACATGTCCGGAATAACGGGGGGGGGGGGGCGCTATATTTTACGGTCGGGTGTGTTTGCGACCGATCGAAAGAAATCTCATTACGTCCGCGGTCTTCCGGAACGACTAGCGGAAAAACCGCGTACGTCTGACTCACGCGGGCTGCTGTTCACGGGCGGATTCGGATCCGAGAGCGATCGATCCGACGAAGACACGACGCGAAGCCGCTGGTCCGACCGGACGCCGCGGCGTTGCGGGGACGACCGGCGACGGTCAGAAGTCGCCTTGACGCGGGAGCCGCTGTTTCGCGCGGTACCCCGCGGCAACGCTCTAAGGCGGAGATCGGTGTTACGCCCATGTAGAAGTCGTCCGTTCGGAAACGGATGTAATGTACGCCGTTCCGGCATTTTTAACTTTTCGTTATTACTGGGCGACTGTTATGCTCTATTTTTCATTTACATGGTTTCAAATATTTTTAATATTTTTCAATGGCGAAGGCTTTTTAAAATGTAACGCATATTATGAAAAACAACATATTTCTATTTATTCATTTATTACTTTGGAAAAATCTATTACAATTTTTTATTAATGGTTTAAAGTATGCAAGCTTTGAATGTTTTGAACAGTGGATTGGAATGACGATAAGTTCTTTCTATTTTGAGTTTGAACTATAAACTTTTTATCATTTTACGTCCTAGATGAGCTGAAATACTTAATACGTATTATACTATGGTAAACGCGTGCCAATGTGGCTAGGCGCAGATAGCGACGAAATACTTTTTGCATTTTCTCTGCCACATTAAAACCATACTCGTGTAAAAAATAAAACAAAAACAAAGCTGTTTATGGGCATCACACCATAATCCACCAACGTCTTATCGTTCGGCTGACAACCACTTACGAAATTAGAAAGTATACATTTGACGGATGAACAAACTGCCGCGCTGTGTGTCTGCAGTAATTAATGTCTAAAAAGCATTACGGTGAATTAAAATCCCTTACCCCTTGCACTTTGCGCGTGACCGATATCTTATGCCACTGGTTGTCGTCGAATCGTATTCTGTTTGGCTTGATAAACATGTCCAACGAGCCCGTGCCCACTCTCATCGTCACGGTTATGCCGCCGGTGACGATGCCCACATTTAAATAATTGCTCGAACCGTCTCCTGAAACATTCAAATCATGTTCGTCTGATGCGCTGTCAAAAACAAGTCCGAAAGACGTGTTTTGATACAAAATACAATTTTATACACGTGTTTCGACGAATGTGACGCGTCACGTCAACGGGAAATGAAACCAACCGTCGTCGACAATTTTTACACCGAACCGTGAAACCAGTATATACCAGTAACACGAGAACGGATAGTGAGATAAATTTAAATTGCGTTACAGTGTGACGAAAAGTATCAAAATTATCGTGAAAATTCAATTTTGTAAGACGAGTTAAAAAATTTAGTTTGAATTCTCTTGCACAAAATATTTAATAATAATTACTGTATTTGTATGATATATTTGGACATTGAAAATCAGATAAAACGTCCAACAAAGTTGATGAATCTAATCTAATTTACCGTTCACCTGTCAATAAAATATTCACCACGAATTTTCATAATAACACATCATTATCGTACTATTTGGTTAATAAATTAATATCAATGTAAATTTAGTGTGACTTAACGTTTGAAAAACTTTTTTTTATTATTGTAATTTCAAGTGTTCAAGCTTGGTTTTTTAATTTTCAATTTTGTCTAATTATCAAACATGTTTATTCATATTGTTACCGACTTTGACACCATGAAGTGTTTAAAAGATTTTTAGAATGTCCATTGATTTTTTTTTACAATGCAAATTAATTTTTGTCTTGTGATATCGGTTAATATGCATTAATTTTTTTCATTTAATCATACTCGGTGTATTGATTTATGAGAAATATAACACTTTACAAACTTAATGGTATTAACTTAAGTAGATTTTTACTGATTTTATTCATCTATGAAATATTCTAATATTAAGTACCTAAGTACTTCCGTTATACTAATAAAATACTTATATTCTAATTTTGTAGGTTCAATTTAGATAATTATTTACTGAAACATACATACTGTTTGAAACATTATTTTTCAATTGAAAAGATTAAAACATTTATACAAAATATTATCATGATATAACAATGTATCATTTCTTGATAAAACCTAGTTAAACAGTAATTTTTAATCAACACATTTTAATCAATAAATATTTTATGCACGATTGGAAATTGATAAAAATAGTTATAATGATCTATTATGACTCCAACATACATAATAGTATAGTTGAAGTACTTCAAGCCAAATCAATTTAAATGTTAAATTGGTTTTATTTTCTTGACAATGATAAAGGTTTTTTTGATAATTTAATTTCAAAAAAATGTTAAATTCAGTATATAAAGTAGGTAATTTTAATGTCGAAAACTATATTCCACCTAATACATTATTTGATGGAAACTTTGTTTTGGGTTGGTTAATTCGAGCCGTTGGGTAGAACTAAAAGTAATTAATCATTCAATTTTAATAATTATCTCGAACAGAGCAATGTTTGAAGAGTTTTCTTGCAAATTGTACCAATGTTTATTATCTTCGTAAAATAGTGGGAATTTGAAATGTTGTCGTATAGTAAATAATTAAATATAATGTTCTTATAAAATGCATAAATAACGCTAATATCAATAAGTTCTTCCCAGTATAAAAAAACTGATAGTGTAGTATAAAATTTAGTTTTTTTTTACAAAAGTAATTTATCATGCTGGTAACTATTTAGGTTAACTTTTGATCACTTTAAAAACGTTTCTATTCTCATTGTTATTTTGATCTATTGTTTGGAAAAATGTTTTCTGTTAAAATATATATTACATAAAACAGTGATTTGATAATTTTGTCTGCGAATTCCACTTATATACATTTTTGCTTTAATTATCAAAAAATATGAATTTTTTTACGTATTAACAATGAGTGAATGAGCTAAAAAATGTCAAATAAAAGTTTTTATTTATTAATCTTTTTAAATATTTTGATGAACCTAGTTCAGAAGATTTCATATTGATTAATTGAATGTGCATAATCGCAAGAAAGATTTAAATTCATTATTAAAATTGGGGATGAAAAGAAATAGTTAAGTATTCATATTATAGTTGTGAAAATTTATTATATGTTTTAAAGTATATAATTATATACGTAATTTGTTTATGACAAATTTTTTGAGACTTTATGTTTCTACATTTTTTTAAATTGTTTGTTCACATTAAAATGATAAGGTTCTAATAATATACGTTTAATAAGAATGAAAAACGTTTTTGCACATTTAAATAAATTTAAAATAATTTAATAGCGTGAATATTGTTTTAAAATAAAATACAAATTTATTTTTGCATTATTATATTTTAATGAATTCATTATTGAAAAATTAAAACATTTATTTGCGAATTTCGAGATTTGAAAAGAACGTATGTTCCTTTAAAGTATGCTTCAAAACTTACCCATGTGGTAAAGCAGTCCAGCAGGTTGTTTGGTTTTGAAATGTAGTACAAATGAATCACCTTCAGTATTGCCATTAAATGCGTATTTTAAAAATTCTTCGCCAGTAAACGAAGCTTCTGCCATAATCTTGTCTGTAAAAAATAAAAACAAAATAAATTATACAATAAAAAAAATAGATTGATTTTTTTGATGAAATAATTTAATAATATGCAATTTTATGTTACTACAGAGGTCTATCTTCCTCTAATTGTCCAGCTGCGTTCAAACTGTCATTGAAACACATCGTAAATTATTCGATAACGATATAGGTTACTTAAGAATTATTAATGAATTTATTACATAATCGTTCGATTTTATTTTGTCAATAATATATTTGTAAGTTGTTTTTTTGCGCAAACCACGATTACCCATTTAAATTTTGTTTTAAACATGAAAATTAAAGAACGAAAAACTATTAAGTCAATTTTACAATATCTTATGATTTTACACAGCTTTTCAGAATATTTATTTAAATTTAATAGAAAAGAAAATATATAATTCATAAATGGTCATATGTTTATCGACTCTGCGAGACCTCTAACACCGACTCCTGGATCCCTAAGAGATCGAAGGACTACATTTAAAAACCACAAAGTTGACTGAGATTAATCATGAACATTTTGGAAATACGTATCATGCATAATATTTTTAGTCTTATTATAGACTGAGGTTCGTAAGTGATATTTTCATTTGAAAATGTAGTGTTTAATTTTTTAGTTGGTTATTTAGTATTTTGAGCATAAATGTATTTTAAGTATATCAAATAATGAAATACTCATCTAAAGTACGATGTATATTCCTATATTACATATCTTTTGTCTAGTTGACAGAAATGTTTTCGAGACATGTGAAACATTTTTATTTTGCCTTTCTCAAGAAACAATATCCTAGCGAGCTATTATAGGTAAACATTATGGATCTTGTGTGTTTGACATAAAACAGAATACTCGGTAAGAAGAGATGTACTGGATAAAGAATGAAAACATTATTGTTTTTGAAATATGTTACTAATAAATATAAATGTATAACTGTAATAGTATGTTGTTGAATACTTAAATATATATGTATAATATGAATATTGTTTTTGTATCATATCTATCATGTCGAATGGAATGAATATTGAATATCTCAAATATTCAAATTTATAGTTTAAAAAAGCCGGTTTTATTTTAATTTAAATGTCTACATTCTGAATGTTCATATCGGAGTCGGTAAATTGCGTCCCTATAAGTACGGTCATGGTCATATACTATGTGAATTGCGGCCCGCGTACTTTTAAAAAATACGTAAATTACGGCCCGAGTATTTTTAAAACATACGTAAATTGCGTCCCAGGAACTTACGAAAAAAAATGAATTTTGCTTCCTTTCAGTCTCCTATTGACACAACCAGACACAGAACAAGAAACCACCATGATGTTGAATTACTTGAATTGCACTTTATAGTTTATAGTTTATAAATTATAATCGAAAAATTGTGTTTCAGTCCGAATCCATATAAAAAGATAACTGATATATAAAACAACATTTTTATATTACATCTTTGGTTTCAATCACAGAAAAATTATATTTCATGGAATAATGTAAAATGCCATGGATCAATCATATTTTGCCTTGTTCGCATACGGATTCTAGACTTCAATTTTATTCGTTGAGTAGGCTGTCTAGTTGTTTTATATATCTGTGGTTGCTCTACAGTTTACAGTATTTTTTTCAATCTAATAAAAATGGACGTTATGAAAAGTGAAATGAATAAAACGTTGAAAATAGTTGATGGTTTCAAATTTCGTTTTCATAAATTTCTAAACAATGGTATTCAACTTTGGTGTTGCAAAGTTAAAACGTGTAAGTTTTTTTTGAAATTTTATGATAATAATATTTGTATAGATAGTTTTAAGTCTGTTATAGTTATAGTCCTAAGTCTGAAAAATGTGAAGGAAAATATTGGTTTTGTGGAAAAAAGGCTTAGACGTAATTTACATATTAATAAGAAATAGTTAGATAGGCATATGTACAAAAATATACCCGGGCCGCAATTTACGTATGTATAAAATATACCCGGGCCGCAATTTACATAAAAAATTTGAAATGGGACGCAATTTACAGAGACCCGTTTATATAGTGTTAGTAAGTGTAATGTAGCGCAATAGTTGATAATGTAGCTACATTGCAATGTTATTATTCCGAAAAAATGTGTTGTTCATTAAAATTTTGGACGTATAGTGTTATATCAAAAATTAAAATACTCATAATTATTATTATATGTATTTGTGAGTGGTAAAGAAGTATATATAAACATATGCATCCATATACAGTGTAAAATGTTATAAAATTGACATTTTCCAGCATTATTTCCAATTAATGTTTTTATCATGAGTAGTATAATGCATCGTCAAAATATAATTTTATGGTTCAGGTGAATCATATCCAGCGTATTTTTTCATATTAAACGTTAAAGTACGCAGTAAGCAAAAACAATGGCAACAATAATGACATAATACAAATATACATTAATCATGACCCGCAGGCGTTGAAAATAAGTTTTTATTCAAAGGTCAAATTATTCAAATTACCAAAGTCAACTTAATTTTATGTATAAGTTATTTGATCGAGTGATGGAGATCGACGTTCGACTTCGAATTTTACAAAACTTTTAAAATATTGAAAAAGTATAAAACGTTTAGCCGGTTGAGTAATGTCAAATGAAAATAATCAAATTAATTATAAGTAGGCGCCAATTAAAACACGTATTGAATATATCTAAAGCCATTTAATCGCCCAATGTGGAAGTTGTTAAGAGTTTGAAATAAATCCAGTTGAATTTTAATTAATAATGAGTAATGGATGTGTATAATATTATTTCGATCGATAAATTATAATTAAATCTTATCTAAAATAAGAGGTTTTATTGGTGGCATAATGGCTCGAAAAGTATACATAAACAAATGTATTATAATTTATAATATTCTCATTGGTTTTAGGCATTATATCCTTGCCCGACATCATCGGTCCGACAATACGTTTTTCGACAATACATATTCCTAACTCTAAACTTGTCCGACAAGATATTTACCGGGTTTTGAGAATAATATAAATTTATATTTTCCTATATTCGTTATCCAATGTGATCTAAACGTCTTTTGAACATAATCATCGGCGTATGCACACATATTGAAACGCATATTGATATATGTAATGCATATATAGTAAAGGTGGCAAATTTTTGTCGGTCAAGTGTCAACGTTTTCCAAACAAGGTTTTTCGTAACTATTCACGTGTCCCCTTCTCCCCAAAAAGAAAGTTGAGTTAAGTCAATTTTAGTTTTTATTTTATAAATTATGCATATTAAAAATGAAATTATATTTTAGTATGTATTTAGTTGCTGTATTGTAGTAGATAAAGTTTTAATATCAAAATATCAAAATTTCTAGTATTAATGAAATATATAGCTTTGTAAGTAAATTATAAGTAAGTTTGTAGGTCAAAGTATTTCTTTACTTCAACTTGATGAAAGTCATTACAGAGAATAAACTATCAAGTTTAAGTTTCAGTGAATAATTGAAATAATAGAATAAACCACGTTTTTTTAAACGTATTGTGCATAATTATCTGAAAAGTAATTTCAGATTCCAAATATTTCGGTGTCTACTTATTTTACCACGTTTCTTTGAAGATGGTTTACGTCTATTTACTACATAAGCTTAGCATAAACGTCTATGAGATCAAAATTCAAATGTAAAAATGTTTTCATCGAAATCGTTTTAGTTACTGTTTTATAAATATTATAATCCAAACTTTGATTTTTATGAAAATTTTAATAAATTCAATTTTTTGACGTTTCACTGAAATATGGTCAACATGCCAACTTTGGAACGTATGCCTTAGGTCCGCTACCCCTGGACTATACAGAGTCGATACTTGAAAATCTTTTGTAATGTGTATGAATAAAACGTATTTGCGTTGTTGATCAAGATCTAAACTGCTATTTGTGACGAAATTCCTAAATAAACCAATAGGTGACATAGGGACAGCCAATTATTTTGTAAACGACATTAACGTGAATTTTGGTTTGATAATTTAGTAAGTACATGAATACGTATTTTAGAACTCACTTAGATATTTGCATAGCGAATAAGCATTTCTATTATTTCTAAGGGGAGTCACTCATAACATAAAATTGTAATTAACGTAATGTTTTGTCAATTATTTTTATATTCATTTTTGACACACATTTGTTTGCCAAATAACTTGATATTATAGAGAAATTGTATTGCCAGGAAGTTGGGCAATATAAATATCAGACAATTTAATGTCGTAAAAGTGTACTGATCTCATTACTCTTGAAATATTGTGCATAATAGTCATTGTTACGTTTAATAAAACAATATGATGTTTGCATGACGAATGACAATACATGTATTTTTTATACTGAAACATCTTTTTTCCAATATTATATATTAATTTAATTAATAATTTTACTATTACTAATTTATACGAATTTCTATTCATTCGAAGTTCTATTCATTTAAGTGGATGGTCTAGAAAAAATAATATCACCGAAAGAAACATTAAGGTAGATACTGTGTGTCTAAGAGAAAAAAGTAAACAAATAATAAAGAGACGGTGTTAAGTCTGATTACAATAATGGCATTTTAAGCTCACCCGTCACAATGGGATGCGTTGATAGACAGTAACCGAAATCACGAGAAAAAAAAAACGATTTGTGAGCGAGCGTGTGTATTCATATATAAAATAAATAATACATTTTCCAAGGTATCTTTTATTTCAATTTTCAGTATTAACACACAGAATAACATCTGATCTTAATGAACGCATAAATTATTATCTGAGAATTATTTGTCAGTATTCGTCATCGAAAATGATTGAAAAATAACGAAAAGACATTTTTTAAATTTTCGAATCGAGTATACAATTTAAAATGTAGTACTTAAATATGTTTATTAAAATTATTATGGGTAACAATCAGGTGTTTTTCTAGATTAAAGAGTAAATCACGGTATTACATTTTCACAAAAAATTTAAAATTATAATAATATTCGCACGTGGCCATAGTAAAATGATCGAAAATCTGTGTTACAATGGTGTATTTTTTAAAATATGGTAAAATTATACACATAATTGTGAATAAACCTTTAAATATTTTACCACCCGAATTATAATGATAGGAAGCAAATGTTTTATATTCCATTAAAATGTAATCGTGTGATTTAACTTCGTACTGTCTATAATAAACAAATATTTCATAAGTTAAATTCTTTCTCGTCGTTATTTATTTCTGAGGATGTGTTCTTTACACATTTTAAACATCGATATCAGATTAAAGATATTTTTCATCGCGTGAATCATATTGGGTTGTTTGACGTAGTAAAACAAAAAGTCCGTTTATTTTAAACTAATATAACTATTTCCGGTCTTTAGTTGAATATTTAATACATTTAAATCGAGCACAATATTATTGATTATTTATTTTTTATTAAAACACATATATTTTGCATAAAATATTTTTTTTAAACGCCATGAAATGACACTAAAAAGTGAAAAAAACTTTTCGGGCATTTAGGAAATAATTGGAGTTTTTTTACGACACTGGATATAAAATGCGTATCGTAAAAAAAAAAACTTTTGGTTTAATTTCGCGTACGCAATTTACATTCTTTATTTATTTTAAGTTATTTGTTCTTCTGAAATTAAAGTACATTCAAAGGTTCATCAATTACCGTGCGAAAAGTTTTGTTTCGTGAGGTTTAAAACGTGGCAAAGGCGTACTATGAAATCTGAATATTTGTTTTATTAAAAGTTTTGTTTTTCGAACCGAAAGAGCGACGGGATAAAATCGGTAGCAAACCATCGGTTTGTGTCGTACAAGTGGCGTTTTCGTCATATCTGTTCGTTGGCAAAACTGCAATGCGTGTGGCGTTGAAAAATATTGCATAATATCAATTAAAATTGACGAAACGTATAATAAAACAACGGCTCAAGCCAACGAAAGACTCTCTCACGTGCGAGACGTTTTGCAACTCCTTACTCCACCCGAGTCGATGAAAATTACACCTAATATGTCTTGTAAGTAATATAAAGTCCCCAGTACGTGAGTGCTCCTGCAGGGTTCAAGTATGCGGATGCTGCGGTTTGGCTAATTGGGCACCCGCTGTAGGTTAGTCGGGGCACTCCCGGGAAAAGTATACAGTGGAGGCCTTTAATAAATAAACAAGGAAATATATTTTCTTATTATATAAATGACATTAACTTTCATACTTAGTAGGTAGTAGTACAAATTAACTGTTTATTCAATAACATATTATAATGATTATAAAAACAATCATATCGAGTAAAATATTAAATTCACTTTACGAAAATAAAAATCGTCTCAACTGTGTCGTTATAACGGTGATTAAGTAATAAATAATTATGTTCAGTAATTAAAATTAAATTCTAAGAACTTTTTGTAGTGTTCAAAAGACAGATGTCAACTTTTTTAAACATTTGTTGTTCGACGGCCAAACATTAACAATGATGGTCAGTAACGAGTAACGGATGAATTAACAACTGATCGACTGAATTTTCAATTTTGTGATATTACCGAATTATTTAATTAGTATTTACAATGAATTGTCGTAGATCGTTTTGTAAACTGCAACTGTTTGACGTACGGTTCTAGACCGACATGTGTGTATTCTATATTTAGAAACGAATTTACTGATTTTATTAGGTACATATAATAAATAAAAAAAAAGCTGGTAAGATAATGGTGGTGGAAGTTCGTCCTTCGTCGCTTCGCTCCTCGGACAAGATAATGGTGAGGAGTGTATAGCACTTTCTATCATGGGATCACCTAACCTAACCTCGGACAAGATATTGGTGATGAATGTATTAAGTTTTAAAGAAATGATGACTCATTTCTTTAGTATAAAACGATTCTGAGCAAAGCTTCAGTGTAATATAATATATTATTTATATACTGTTTACGTATTTTTCGGTTATTTGTCTGATTTTTGGTGAGTTTTTTCGTTATTAAACCCTCATAAAATATTCAATTTTTAACTCGTTAGAAATTTTCTGTTACCAAAAGATTCGAAACATGTTTTTATATCTATATTCCAAGTTTCATTGTGATCGGACACACCAAAAAAGATTTATACAGATTTTAAGTTGAAAATTAACGTAAAAACAGTCGATATTCATATACGAATTTATATGAATTTGTTAAAACGTGTATAAAAAAAAATCCTGACTAACGATTTTTGAACTTTTGTTAGGATAATTAGGTAGGTATATGAGTAAGGTCATATTAAATTTTCAGAACTTTTTGTCAAATATTTAAAATTATATTACATAAAAACTTTCAAACAATTTGGTAAATTAAAAGTTCTATATTTAAGTCAAAAATGCTTTAATTGTTCTGAAAATTTTGTCCAATATAAAAAAGTATGTATTTGATATTGGATAAAATTTTCAAGTTTCTAGCTTCAATACTTTTCGATTTATGACTAAATACCTAAAATCTGAACAGTGAAAATCTCGTTTACGGCGGATTTTTACCGATTTTACCGTTTTTACTCAGTTTTTCGATCGTTATTCTTGATTACTGGAAAAACTATGGAGATTTTGGAAAAATGACCTCTCTAAAGTACCATCTCAGTTCAATTTCGAATCTAAAGAGTTGCTGGACAAAACTTTTGGACAAGGATTTCTATACGAAAAAGTGTTTACAGAAAAAAAAAAGAAAAAAAAGAAAAAAAAAAAAAATAAACATCATTGTAAAACCATAAGATCCTTCGCTTCACTCAGAATCTAAAAATATATAAATTAAATTGTATCCTTATGTCTATATATCTTATATGTCCTTACCCGTTGAATTCGCGTTCACAGTGCAGTGCATACAAAACCATGGATTATTAAAATTTGATAATAATTTTACAAGATCACGATAAAAACAAAGATATTGGTGATGAATTTTACCGTTTTTACTCAGTTTTTCGATCGTTATTCTTGATTACTGGAAAAACTATGGAGATTTTGGAAAAATGACCTCTCTAAAGTACCATCTCAGTTCAATTTCAAATCTAAAAAGTTGCTGGACGAAACTTTTGGACAAGGATTTCTATACGAAAAAGTGTTTACAGAAAAAAAAAATAAAAAAAATAAATATCATTGTAAAACCATAAGATCCTTCGCTTCACTCAGAATCTAAAACAAAGTAGTATTAAATTATTCAAATGCTGTGCGATGATAACCGTTTACCGATAAAAGTAACTATATTCGTAGTAATTTGATCAGAAATCGTTGTTATCGCTGGACGTACTTGTCAAATGTTTTTTCACCAGCTTACGTAGGTAATAATTATTATAAGACGTTTGCTCTCGTCGTGATCTGTAATTATCGCACGTCAGATACCGAGCAAATGATATTGAACGTATACGATTACCTAAATACGGTCATAAATGTCAATGTCGTAACGGTTTTGTCAGTGATGAACGGTTTAAAGTTTTGAGTAATTAACGACTCGACGTATAATTTAGAAGGTAATCGTTTGGATAAAAATCCGAATTTCAAACGTAAAACGTCTTGTGCACGAATAAAAGTGATAAAAAAAAAAAAACCAAAAATACCGAAAAAAATCGTTTTCTAGAGAGACAACGTTTTATTCCTGGGCGTTCGTAGATTTCCGTCATGAACCATGTCTCCCGATAGATAATCCGTCGAGCTCGCGCTCCGAGTTCCCCAGTCGCGTGCGTGCCGCAAATCGGTCAACATTTGCATACGTGACGCGGTGACGACGATCACTAACGCGTACGCCTCGCCGCTGAGGCAAAGTTTTCTTTACCTTTCGTCTGGACGCACACGCTAATCGCCAGTCGCTCTGTCGGGATTCCGCGCGACTCGCACGCACGGGGGGCGACGCGCGTCAACCTTTCTCGCCGTCGAATCGCCCGGCACGTCGTCGTGTCGCAGGTTCGAAAACGAACCTGAAACACCGGGACAAGACGTTCACGTAAGTTCGAGGCGTTCGTGTTTTATTTTCTCTTCCCACATTCGTATTTTACGGCGATACGTTACGTTTCTCGTCGCCCGTCCTCCCCGCGTCTATACCTCGAACGCGGAGAACCCTCTGCCGCACGGCGGGATAATAAATTATTTCTGTTCCGAGAAAACGCTGTTTTTTGAAATATCCCGAGCTATTTTTTTCGTCGGCCATCATGTTTGAGTCCATATTTTACAGGTTGAGTAACTTACTTTGTTTTCGTCCGTACTCGCCGTAATGCGTTCAGACGATTCGGAACACAATCGTATTTTGTTGTATCTCGAAACTCCTGTCGCACTGTTTTCCACGTTATCACGGATCACACGGTTCATCGTGCGATGTCGGCTCGTCGTGTTCGTTGAGTAAATCAATAGTTGATCGTCAGACATTCGGTTTTTATTGTCAAATGATCGGATACGAAATTCGGTACGCTGTAGGAACCTACACAGATCGTCCGATCGTTTACTAAATGTCGTCTGTATCATGAAAGTCATGTAGGAAATAATCGCGTAAAACGACTAAATTCTCTGGTCCAAACTGGGGCAGAGTAAATAAAGTCTTGTTTGAAAAACTATTCGAAAAAATAACAATACTCAAAGAAACGTATTTGATGCGAAACTACGAATGACTAAATCCGTTATGAAATCATGTTCGGCAGCGGTTCTCAACCGTTTTACATAGTCAATAATACTTACAAATTTCGGACTATTTTCCACGTGAATTGAAAATACGAGTATATTCTTTAGAGCGCAATCAGGAGTGAAAACAAATCTTCAATCAAGTATTAAAGATATTAAATAATAATTGTAGAGACACGAATGTTGAAAAATCATAATCTTAAGAATTTGAATTCAGGTTCGGTTATTTTTTGTTGTTGTAAAATTATGGTAAAATATTATTGTGATTATTAATCGTATGAAATACAAATGTTACTCATCTTAATACATGATTTTCAATACGATGATGATAATTGTAATTTTTTTTTCTCAAAGTGACGGACGTTCTTCATGTACACCACCTTTAAGCTTTTCTATGTACCACCAATGTTATGCGTAACACCGATGTTCTACGGTGTTGATGAAAAAATTATGTATACACCGTGGTTTTCTAAATGTGATTGCTCATCGTCGTGACGAATCCATAATGTAAAACCCGTAACATATTCTGTCATAATATCGCGAGTATAATACACGCCATAACACAAACGAAGATAATAAAATAAAAAAAGAAGACGGAAAATCGTTAGATTTTTTTTTTTATTATTGTCTTTTTTTTGTATGCATGCTGACAAAAGCTACGGGACCAAGACAAAAACCTCGAGGGCTTGTTAGCACGTATATATAAACATTGTACACAACTAAAAAATTATTAATCATGTCACTGAATGACATTCAATTTTATCGGGCACAGTAAAAAAATAACGAAATATGTATAGGTATAATAGAAAAGTCCCTGACAATAGGGTCGTAAAGTAATCAATGCAAACGTCGTTTGAAAAATTAACGATTTGACCTTTTGTACGGCAGACACTAGCGATTTCAGACGTGAAATGCAGAGTTGTAATGGTCATATTTTGGCATTTAAAACGTGCATAGGTTACGACGGCAACCCTAAATTCTTAAGGCGTAATTTCCACGGCTATACGAATGCTTTTGTACGGGGAACAGCCGAAAACAAATAAGTGTACCGTTGACGTAGTGAAAATCATCCATTGGCAGTGTATTAACAAATTCAGCAAAGAAATCGTTTTTTACAGGATTTCCAATCTGTTTTTTTTTTTTGAATAAAACGTGCTTTGTGATCGCGCAGACGAATATTGTTCAAAACTATAAAATAATAATTGAATTCCTAAACCATGTAAGCGTGTGATACTCCCGCGAAGATCGACACACTCGATGGTCATCGAAACAGTTCCGACTTCAAATACAACACTATCAGATTTGACGATACGACATAATGAAAACATTCCGACATACACTTGTACTTTGGCCATCAACACGCCTATTGAATGGTCGAAAGAAGACGTTATTCGCGTCTTCGCCGTATGTCGTATGATTTCCATCCAAGTTTTTGGCATTTGATATCGATTTCACACACATCGGTCAGGCTCTTAAAAATCTATGGCCGAACTGTAATAATACTACTTCTGCTCAAAATATTATTTTACACTCACGTCATCTCTCGTCTCGTGCACTGACCATGTTGTCCCGTGTCGTTGCGATACGTTTGATTAGGTAAACGTTAAAAAAAGCCGTCACGTCGACATCGCATTAGTGTGTATTATAATATACTCGTAATATCATGAGCGTAGCGTTTTTTTGCCCTTGAACGAATTTCGCCGAGAGATTATAGCTTACAGAGTCGTGTAAACGTCTTTCGCCGAGAACATCGTACATCACACATTATAATATCGCGTCTGAACGATTTGAGGGACAAAAAAGTATTACGCAGCATTCGTTTTATACGCATCGAGTAAAACACTAATCAATGCTTCTGATGGCTGCTCACGTAAATTTCATGCACGGCACGACTGTTTTTCGAGAGATTCTGCGAAAAAAACACGTGAATTGCGATCTAATTAATGCGCGTCACCTATCGTGATATTATTTACCGGCTCGTTTTCGTCGTCGACTATCGATTAACCGTTACTCAGCGCCAGTGCCGTAGAGATTAACGTCTCTGCCCGGAAAAGCACAGGGTTCCGAGCTATTACGACGTGAAACTGCAGCTTTTTTTGAATTTTTTTTATTATCGTTCCGTTTTGTTGGTTTTTACGTCTTTTTCGCCGGCACGACGGCATCCCGGCCAATTCGCGAATCCACGCTAATCTGACCCCGGAGGTATTTAGAGGATGATTATTTTGTCCGGGACATCGTGCCACGTTGATTAAACGACGCTGCGCCGTACACGCGGACACACGCGAGACGTAATTTGCATGCACCGGCTCACCACCGCCGACGTTCGACTTAATCTTCGAATTTTCAGTCCTCGCGCACAAGACCGCGGCGGCGGTGGCCGAACGATCGCCGCGGTGTGAAGTTTGTACGCGCCGTAAGGACGTGGGATCCGTTCACGTAATTCGTAAAATAATCCTTTGCCGAGGGCCCACGAAACCACGTCGGGCGGCGGTAAAGCTCTGCGCTAAAGAATACTTTTCCTCGTCATAAAAGTCGGCGCCATAATCACGCGAGTGACGCGACGAAACTTGGCGGTCGCGCAGACGGCGGCCATTTTCACGGAAACGATGCTCTCCGTTATCCCGGTGTTTACCGCGACACGACGAATTCGACCCGGTCTCTCGGGCGTAGTATTCTCAAACGATTTTGACGTCGTATTTTTTGAGAAAAATTAATGTCGATCGGTTTTCGGTTTTTCTGGCCAGAGAGAAAAAAAAACCCACCCCGCGTTATGCATGTCCGATTCTACGCTAAACGCAAAGCCATGACGATCGTTAGCTAAGTAATGAAATAACTATCATTTATTCATGTTAAAGTACGCGTATTATCTGTGTTTTATTTTGTTTTTTTACTTGAGTTTTAATATTACTCTCAAGTCTGAGAATATTTCAGGTTTTTTCTCACTATAACATGTAAATAAAACAATATGCCATTGTTTTTATCATATTCTTAAATACATAGGTTAATTTTAGAAATTGAGAATCGAGAAAGTGTTTTTATGGTGTAATTCATATGAAAGATGAATCTTTGTCACCTTACACAGTGAATAACAATCTATAATAATTATGATGTAGAGGTAATATAATGTTTATTATTTTGTTTTTTTTTGTTAATTTCTTTGATATTTTCCACGATGAGTCGACTCGTACATTTCATCGACTAGATATCATTATCTATGTACTATATTTTACTACTTTTACTGTATTAAATTGAATAAGAAATAAAATCGAGTATTATGAATATGTTTTATATTTCGTATAAGAACTACTAAATATAAAATTATATGTAAGAATTGAAGAGTATCCGAATAAAACGGAATACATTTTCAATGATAAAAATTATTTATACTCGGTGAGATACAGTTAAAATATGTTTATAATAAAAGTAAAGAAAATAATAAGTTAATGAGTTTTACATACTTTTGTTTTTAATTTGATGTTGTGATGCCTAGTATAATATATTCATAAACATATTAAAAAGTATATTATTTAGAAAATAAATTAATAAAATATACTTAATTTTCTTAACTAATCCAATTCGATAGTAATACAGAAAAAGGTAAATAATTAGATGATTCAATTTAATGTATATGAAGTTAATGTCAAAGAACAGTTTAAACCAAATAATGCAAACCTATTAAAGGTTAATATCAAGTAATATATTCAGCTTAGACCTTAACTAGGTTATGAATTGAAAAAAAACTCGTTCTAAAAGGACGTATGAATAAGGAATTGGAAATACGACTATAAATGGAGGTATTTAATTTATTGTGCAAATGTTCTCAGAATTTTTACGTAGACTTCTGAAAATCTTGATACATTCCAGAAAATTAAAATCACAATTTTTAGATAAATATTTAAATGCAAACTTAACACACTAGTGGAACTAGTGAAAAATTAAATTCTTAAATTATTTATTAAAAATGTGTTACTTGATAAATTTATGTAATATATTTTTATTAAGATTAATACATCTACCAATAGTAAAAAAAATTAAGAGAATAAGGAAAATTTATTGACTAAAATGTAGTTGGTACTAAAGTTAGTTTATGTGTAACGACTGTTGTATTATGATACTAATTCAATATTAATCGTGATTGCAGTTGCACATTTAAGTGTTTTCAACAGAAATTAAATTATTAATATAAACGTGTTTCTTGTTCAAAATAATAAATAAATATATAATAAATAGTTTTTGAATTTTGATTTATTGAATACGGAAGTAACATATTTAAATAAAAGTATTGTGGTTTTGTGTTGTTTATTGACACTATATTAGGTTATTTATGAAATATTAAAATTATTTTTTGGAAAAAACAAAGTTATTCATATAAAGGTATAAAATCGTATAAAAAGTGAATACTGTAAAGGATTCTTGAGTAAAATATTAATTTTATTATCAATACTGAGTAATTTGATTTCTCTTAATAATAATAACAACATGAAAAATATTGATTGAAAAAATAATTGAGTTTGTACAGATATTTTACTATCATACGATTATGTTTATCTTTCAAATATACACATTATATATATATATATATATATATATATATTATATTGGAAGGCACTAATTTTGTCGGAAAAACAATTGAGTTTCAGCTGTAATTGATCGTATATTTATACCATTGATCAATAGTAGAACAAAAACAATTAAAAAACGTTTGGTTCATAAAACTCGCTGTAAAATTGGTTTGAAATGGAATTTAAATAGGTCAAAGGAAATCCGACTTTAATAGATTTCCGGTTTATTTAAAATCTATCAAATCAGTAAACAGTTTTTTCTTTTTACTATTAGAGCCGTAAAAACATACATTTGGACCAATTTATTGGTGTAGTAAGTGTTAATATGCTATTACTTTTACAGTGTGAATTACGAGAGGGTGAAAACTATTAAGAAAGTCAACTAAATTATTCGCTTTAAACGGGAACATAAATTTATACTAAACAAATAAAAAAATATTGAGCTTTTTTTTATTGTTTTAAGTGATGCATATCACATCACCATAATCATAGATTTTAGAACAATGTTTATGTTTATATTCTATGCGTGTAGAATCAACTCACGTATGAAATATTTAGAAAAGAAAAAAAATGAATATATAAATATATATTAATGTACCTATATATATAATATTATGTTTGTAATACATATATTATTCACCAGAGGTCTTTAACCCTTGCCACTCAATGCCTCTTTATTTAAATGTATAAAAACTCACGTGCCCCATGAGGGATGTGTTCCCAGATTGAAAAACACTTATGTGTATATCATATTATATAGATGCATATTATAAACTTGTGTCTTACATTTTTTTAAATAAAAACCCTTAAAACATTCGTTCGATGTTGATTCTTACATTTGTCAACAAGGTCAAATCGAAAAGATAAGCGACATAGTGGCCTGATTTGATTCAAATACTTACGTGAATTTGATTTACAGATTCTTATACTACACTTATCACTATACATAATATAACCAAATGGAAGTTATGAATAAATTATATGACAATAACATTTGAAAAGTAGCAAATGAGAGAAAAATTGATCCAAGATTCTGGTGATAATTTCTTTTTTTAAAAGAACACAGTCTTTGGTACGAAAAAAAAAACAAATACATGTCAGTATTGGTTTACACCGGTCCTTGGCTAAAATTTTGTCTGTTTACGTTTTACCGACACTATTCATCAGTCTGTCAAACATAATCGTTCAACAACATAATTATTTGAAAGCCCAGACCAAGTGAAAAAAAAAAACAATGAACTGTAAACCACTTTTATTGCACGATTCCAATAATTATTATTCGGATGAGTCCTGACCATTTGTTATTATTACGTTCGACCGATGAATATCTTTACTGAAAGAGTGGGATCACATTGATATGCAGATGGCGTATTATCTCTGTTGCCCCATTTCGGTTCACTCGAATACACACCGTTCACGGGTTTTCTGGTTCTAATAATTGTACAATGTTTTATCGCCAAGTTTTCATGTTATTGCCGAGTGAAAATATGAAAAAACATTTTTATTCGAACGCAGTATCATATTTTATTTTGATAAAACGAATATGATTAGTATTATAGCCATAAATTAAAATTTCATACATTTAAAGATCGTTACTGCTATTATAGTTATGTCGCGTTTGAAAAATATTTATCGTGCGGTATTTACTGTTCGATAAAAAAATACTACGGTCCTATATTCACTTAAATACACCAATTAAAAATTATTTTTTCAACACTATTAGACGTCATATTGGACACGGACGGGGTTAGATTTGTATTCCAAGGACCCACGGTTGTTTGTAGCATAAAATAAATACGAAAATTATAATCCTGCGAGAGTACGTGAGTGTTCATGATGATGTGTACGATGATTATAAACGTACGCGTAAGGCGGTGACGGATGCAATATCGTAATGGAACTGTAGATAGTCAGGCACGTCGGTAGCTAGGTCAGTGTAGGGATACTGGGGTACACGTAGAAGGTACCTGTGTGTGCGACGTCATTGCCCCGACGCCGAATGAGAACGTAGGTTTTTCATTTTATTTATTTTACCTCTTCCGATTTTTTGACAACACGTCAAATCGGAAGCGAGCGCTTTCCCATGAATAATATATACGCCGAACAGGGCGAAGTCATTATTAGAATCGTTATTTAAAATCGATAAGAACTAAATAAAAATAAAATAATAATTATAGGTGACGTACGTTTTTAATAATAAGTTCTGATGTTGTTACCGACTGTAAACATTGAAGTTTTATATAAATCAATAACTTAGGTTTTTGATCGCGAATTTTCTGAATGACCTATTTTCGTAAGGTTATAGTTGCTTCAAAGAGAGCATTACTTTTATCATCTGAATTTAATAACATAGCAGTATCGGTGATGTTCGAGAATTTTCACACGGCTTGTTATGGATCTCGTCCACTAAATGCCCCCGCAGGGAGTGTTAAATATTTTATTCGTTTTCAATCCACTTTAAGTTTTTGATTTATTTTCAAGTTTACGTGAATGTATTGAATGTGAAGACCTGAAAATGGCGATACTATAAAATTAATTTTAAAACGTATATTATATTTTTAGTCTAATTGGTAAATTATATTCGCACGTTCGGGAAAACAGTATTATTTTCGTGTCAAATATTTTCTCAAACATCGACTAATGTATAGTCTCATTTAAATCTAGAGTCTGAATGAAATGAACAATGGCACATGTAATTAAACCGCAATAAATCTATCCGTACAACTTTTACTATTTGACATGGTCCGTGTACAAGCGTTACAGTTTACAATATACTTATTCCGTGCCTTGATACTATTAAGTATTTTGATCTTTCTCTTGCTCAAAAAATAAAATTGTAAATTGAAAATTGCTTCTATTTCATTTTGTACATAAACGAGTTTATAGGATATTTCATGAGAAAAATTATGAAATCAAAGATGGTTCTGCAAAATTAATATAAAATTTTACATCTAGGTATGCTGTCTAGATGAAAAAAGTTGCGATATTTATGACAAAAGCTATTAGAGTTCAAAAGTATTCTGGCAACATTTTATACTATGTAAATTCTTAGTCAAGTTCCTGGGCCATTTATTGGCTTTATAAAGATCAAAGTGGCTTAAAAGTATTTTACTTCTTAACGATAAATAATTTTCATATTTGTAAAAGATAGAAACCCTTTGACCAAATACCTACTGGTATTACTAGTAACAATAAATAATTAAAAGTGCATATAATATCAGTTTTGAATTTCATATAATAATGTACTTAATCAGTTATTATTATTTTTTAGTGCTCAGTAGTGTCTTGAAGTATTAAAAGTAATGAGGTACAATTTTTAATTTGGCGTACTGTCTATATGGCACCTGTGAAGTGTATAAAACATTATTTAATCCTCTACATATAGTTAATTACCAATTAGTGCTATCATTAGTCTAATCCATCTACTCACCTCTAAATACTATGAGCCTCGGGACTTAAAAAATCACTCTCGTGCAGCCACTGTTGGCGTTTATTTCATCTTGAGCAAACATGAATAACTGATCAAATGATTGAGTAATAAAAATGAATCGTTCAAATATTTTATAAATTTGTGTGGAATCGACTAAAATAAATTTAATACATTTTTTTCATATATAGAGATTAGAGATATATATAATATTCAAATATTTACTTACGGTGGTTTGAAATTCAAAGACATTAAATAAATTTCAAACACTGAATTTTTCCAGTGTGAAATGAGTAATAATGAATGTATATTCTAACTTTTTTCGTCGGATGATTTAATAAAAAAAAAAAAAAAAAAAACAAATCGTTTTTGAAATGGAGATAAAATGGTACAAAATTATGAAAATTTATATTCTAATAGACTACTCGTATATTCCAAACTACTTTAGTCAAATAGTTTTTTAAATTCACCACACAAGTTTGAGTATTACACGGACTTGTGGTAAGAATAAAGAAAGTCACAATGTGTGATTTATCTTTTAAAAAACATTCTTGAATATTTTCTCAAAGCCCATGTATTAACGCGGGTATGTGATTCTATTTTTCGGAAGAAATTTTATTTTTATGTTGTTTTCATATTAAATTAATTGACGAAACGGCATCTAAGAAAATACGAAAGAATGGTAAAGGGCACTGGTAAAAGAATGCACTTGTGTGAGATGTAGTTGAAATCGTTTGATGAAAATTATAAATTAACTTGGGCATGTGTTATTCATGAAACGGAAAGTACCATATCTCAATGGCGTAAATATTTTTTTAATAAAAAAAAAATCTTTAAAGAAATAGCTTGCGATTGTTTGTCATTCAAGTACGATGAGGCGTATTCAAATTAGGTATTCTTTATAAGGAACGCAGAAGTCAATAGTACTGTTCCGGATATTTAATAGCTACAGATATTTTATTTCTCATTAGTTTAATTAGTCGTAGGTTAAGCGTACTGACGTTTTTCATATTACATAGTATCGATTTTAAAGCATATTTTTCGGAATTGAATTATAAGACAGTATAGATGTACATAATATACCGTCGTGATTCTAAAAAAAAAAAAAAAAAAAAAAAAATCGAGAAATTCATGATGTGTAAATAATAGTGAAGTAACAACGAAATCAGTTTTTTTATACATTTTGTATTGTATTCGCACTATGCAAGTAAGAAAACGAGATGGGATGAGATCCCAAACATTTTCCCAAACAACTACCGCAAACGAAATGAGTTATTTTATATGATAATTTATCACGAGGGTATTCCTACTCATTCTGGTGTGGATCTAATTCGACCCATCTTTCGTTGGTTTTAGCGGAATTCCATATGCGCTCACTAATATTCATTACTCACTGTTTTGATTTTAGACAAATGACAAAAATAATTCAAAATAATTCAATAACTTTAAAAAGTGATATTGTTGTTCTGTTATCCCCAAAATAAATTTAGTAGACGGTAAATTACATTGATCAGGAAGAAAACTATTTTAATTAGGGTTCAGTTATATTTATAAAATATGTAGACATACGAGTATGATAGTCAAAATGACAAAGCATAATATCTATTAATGTACATGAAAGTTAATATTACATTAAAATAAAAACTTTGTGTATACGAATATATAGATGTGTGTGTGTGTGTGTGTGTGTGTGTACATTTAATATAAATAATTTAAAAATGGAAATCATAGTGTTGAATTCATTCGTCTTATCGTTTTGTAGATTTTTGTTTTCATAATTAATAATGTCATGAAAATTTCTCGACGTAAAGAACTAAAAAACTAGACATTGAGTTGTATTTATTAAAATTAAAGAGTTTTCAATGTATTTTTTCACTAGGTATTAGGTATAATAGTACAATAGGATAATATTTCTTTTGAACTCGCAGGAGCTATCATTTACAAACAATAATACAAGATAAAACAATATGTTCTTTGGTGGATTGTATGTGAATATAAAATAATGTATTCATTCAATATGATATTAACGTAACTGAAGCACTAGACTGATGTTATGAATATTTGTTTAGTAAACTTTTGTCAAAAAAAAAAAAAAAAATATATTATTTTCCTTTTCATGCTACTCATCCAATTATCAGTAGTTTTGTACACGTACGTTTGTGATGTTTGTATGTATTAAAGGAATGCGCTCATGAAATTAATAATTTTTTTTTTTTTTGAACATAAATGGAACACACATTTCACGAATAAAATTGTAAGTATATAATAATGATTTTTAAATGAATCGACAATTGAAATTCTCATGTATATTAAAATACTTAGTAACTGTAAAAACAAATATACGTCTAGTTAAATGTTTCGTTTTTTTTTTTTTTTTTTTTTTAGTTCAAATCATAAAGAATGTATACACAATTATTGTAATCTATTTAGGTACCAAATAATTTGTTTGTTTGGAAAACCTTAAAAATTGAGTAATATATTCATTATATAGCGTTTGCATACCTAGTCTATAAGTCATATTGCGTTATACGAATTGGATTGTCCTCAAACAGTCTTTTAATTTTATTATAATGTGATATAAAATGCATAATAATCGAATTTCGTTGAAATATTCTAATTTTATCTAGGAGAAATAGATAGTTTTTTACGTCAATTAATACAATAAATACACTTATCAAATAAATAAATTGATTTAATATTAATTATAAACTACAGTAAATGAAGTGTTTTTAATTCGAGAACAAAAAGTATTTTTTGGAGTGAAATGCGTAATTTTGTAATAATATTGCAATGTGATTTCAGAACTACTTACACAAAGTAAAATTACGCAAATTCTATGAATTTAATGATGAAGTTGAAATTTATTGTTTTATATCAATATTAACTAAACGTAGGTACTCACTCATAATTTGATATGTTAATTCGATTAATAGTATCATCAAAATCAATTGATCAAACGCATCTATTAATTTATTGATGATTATTAGTTCATGTATTAAGTATTATTCTAAATTTCCCTATTAGAGAATGGGTTTAAATGCCATTTTAATACCAATTTCGTAAAAAAATCTTTTTTTTTTTTATTAAAATGTCAAAAAATCATATTGATCACATTTCAGACTTTTAGAGAATTATTAATATATTATACATATCATAATTTTTAGTACAATCTCCATTCTAATAATTTTTTTTGTTATCTTTAAGCTCCAACTTTATGATAAATTTTTATAGTGTTGCGAGTAAAAAAAAAAAAAAAAAATGCTTTATTTTTAATAACATTATAATAACAAAATTATAACACGAATGAATATGTTTTTGTTTTTTTTTATAGAATTATGGACAAAATAAGAATAAATAAAACTTTGTTATCATATACTCGTATAAACACGATTTAAATTAAGTTTGTCTCTCTGGAAAACTATGATTGGGCTCGTATTGTAAATGAAAATTAATTCACATTCTGTTGTACAGTTCTATTGGATTATTATTAGGCGTTACCTACAATACAAATGTTGAAATATTGGCGAGCTATATATTCACTTTTTAATAAACTATAAATTAATTTTAACGGATGAGTTCGATGTAACACAATAATCACGTGCATCACGTTTGGTTTTTTTTACTTTTGAAAACCGATAATCGGTTAAATCATAAAATATTGCGAATCTGAATTTATCCACGTATCTCTATGAATGAGCCTGATCATATTGTTCCTAAGTTTTCGAACGAGTCTTTTACCTGCGATGCCCAATCGGATCTGAAAGTTGTGCGCTAAAAAACAACGTCAATAACTCTTAATGCGCTCAACCGATTGGTCAACCGACAAAAAAAATCTCGACTACTTGTAACAACAATGGTAAGTCAATAAAAGTAATGAGAACAAAAAAAGAAGAAAAAAACAGTAAATCCCTCTCGGACCAATCAAAAACGTCGACTGATTTCCATGAAAAGCATACAGTTTAATCTGAAATATTCCATGTGTTTTGAATACGTTATGATTGTTCTGATGAAGATAATATAATATTCATGTGTTAAACATACTGCATACGTTTGGAATATAGTTTCAATCACTGCATAACGTATATATTTTAAAAAGGCATACATACATACATATTATATATAGTCACCATGAAGGTGTAGTGTGTACGGTCAATTTCGCCGATTTAAAGAGACAATCTAAAAAAGGTCAGAAAGGTCCAAAAACAAATGACAATGCGATGTAATTTCCGTAGTAAAAAGCATCAATACACGACCTGAATCTATACTTTTATAAAACGATGCACACCAGAGCGTGTAAATGCTACATGTTGTACGTTGTTAACCTGTTAAAGTTATGGTGTGCAGTATAAAAACCGAAATGTATATTTAATTTGCCAAAATAAATAATGTATTTTTACGATACATAAAACGAATCGTGTAACGTACTCTGTTGCTGGGATAGGTATGCGCAAAATAATGACTCAAAACATTTTATTAATGGTATAAAGAAAATAAATTACCAACCTTTCGGAGAGATGTCAAACATATTTTCGACGTTAAGCGTTTGAATATCTACTAGATCTTTTGTTTTCGATCCTTGTTGACCTTTACAATTATAGTTCCCATAATTATATACATCGTTTCAAAATGATTATGCTGGAAAATAGCATAAATATTGAATACAAAGAATGAGATTATTCATCATCGCATTGAAACTCATAACAATGGTCGAGGTGAGCTGGTAAGAAAAGTGCCCGACACCACCCAGTATCTGCATATTGTCCTCTATTTCTATCTTATTTAATAATTTTATGAATAGAATCAAATGAAAATTATCAAAAAACCATTTAATGAGTTATGATTAAATAGACTAGAATGCACTAGAACAGAAAATTAATTTATGTAATTCCGACACAATATAAATAGAAGCATTATTATGGTATTTTTTTGTTTTGTTTTGTTTTGTTTTTGTTTTTTTTGTTTGATGGTATTACGTTCTGTTAATCAATACTTTTAACAGTATAACTGACATAAAAGTGTGAATTTATTTAACTTAAATAACAAAGATCTAGTATTTATGCAATGTTCCGTTTGTAATTGTTTGCGATATAAGTCTAAAAATGTTTTTATCATTATGACAGTGCCTTTGTTTTCAAAATACTCATTCCAAAGCTTTAAATACTCTCAAATGGCAATAATTAAAATTATATACTAGTACGGAATTATGCTCACATTCAAATGAGCTTAAGTTAATTTAAATGAACTTTTTCTTTTTATCAACGTCACAAAAATCAATATTTAAATACATTTATTGTTATGACTACTAGAAATGCTCTTGAAATAGTTTATCTATAAATACACATATAATTTAGTTTATAAACGAGTTATATAATGTAATTTCATTGTGAAATAGTCGTATATTCATACGCGTACGTAGCTGAAATAGTATAATAAAATACACTGAATCAGTAAAAAAACAGAATTTAACCCGTCATTTTCTTATAACAATTCTCTGGTGTTGTTTTTTTATACGCGGCATTCGAGTAACATAACTTATACTTTTACAATGGTGGTTTTTATTTGCGTAGACTCGTATATAGGATAATTACGTTTTTTTTAGGGAGTGATTTCTATTTTTCAGAATTCTCCAGGATCCTAGTCGAAAAATTATCCCATCAGTCCCGCTGAAGCGATAAAAATAAGTGTTAAGATTTTTGGTGGCACAGGAACACCGATGGTGAATATTTTTTAGGTCGATCTTTACTTGGTGGTTGCTTTTGCGTGAACCCTTCGTGTGAAGTAATACTGGAGTAAAATAATGTTTTAGTCACTACTTTCCAATATGATTGTAAATAAATGAATAAAGAACACTGTGCTATTTAATACATTTCAACACGTAAATATCGAACAATTATTTCAAATGAAAAAAATCGACTATTATTAGAATCATTAAAGTTTGAAAAAATGTAAAGTGTTTAATAATATTCGAAATGGCGAAATTAATTTAAAACAACCGAGTGTATTGATGTCAAATTCAACGTTCAGTAAGAAAGTAGATTTGGAGCTATAAAAAAAAAAAAAAAAAAAAAATAAATAATGAAACTAATTTTTCATCTTTTGAAGTATTAATATTAAGCATTTAATGTGCGTGATATTATTTAGATACCAATAAAAGTAGAAAATGGATTTTTTCATAAAAATAAATTATACGCTGAAATGGATGCGTCAAAATTGAAAAATGTCATGTCAACATAGATTACGCGTCGAAACGTCTGCTTTCGAATCATAAACATTTGATCATATTAAAAAAAAAATAAATAAATAAATAAATGAATGGAAAAAAGAATTTATAGTTATATAATGATATCTGTAGTGTTTATTTTTCCGATGGCTCTTGTTATTCGTTTTACAATTCTTGACTATATCTATAAAATTTTATATAAAATATAAAATGGATAAAAAAGTTCACATTTACTAATCGATTAATAAATTGTAGTGTAGTGATTATTAAGGCGTAAAATATTTAATTAGTTAAAACAAAAAGCAACAGTTATTCTTATAGATGATGTTTAAAACAAAATATATTTGAATAAATACTAATATTCTATTCATTCTATAAATTCATATTTATTAATTATTAAGTAACACGTATCTCAAGTATAACAGGTATCGGATTTAAAGATTTATTAATTTATAAGTCATTGCGTTTTCGGTTTTTTTTAAATTATACATTATGAATGATTTATATTGATCATTATGTAGTAAATTATTTACATTATTACGTTTAAAATGTATACAGAGTATAATACAATTTATCAATATTCAAAATTTTTTTTTATTAATTTGTTTTACATCCAAATGTAGTTTTGTGCATCATCGTTAATAAAAACACAAACATGTAAACACAATAACCTATTACAAAAATAATTCGTATTAAGTTGTTTTCTACCTATGGAAATAATCGTGTTGGTAATAAACCCTTTTAAAAGAAAAAAAAAAAACAAAAATTCCGTACACTATTTTTTGCAACCCATATAAAATCTAAATTAAAAGCTAACACTTGTAAACATAATAATAATTTACCAAGTCACGCTCAGGATCGTATTCCCAAATGTAGGGAATGATTCATCGCATTTAAAGTTTGAAATTTATAATAATGATACACCATCATCATGGGTGCTGAGTGCTCGAGGCTTGTTTTCCCTTACTTGGCTGAATAAATAGTGAACATAATAGCAATAATAAATCCAACCAAGTGGTTTATTCAAGGTTATTAACACCTTCTTCTTGTACAGCATCCTGTCCGAAGAGCTAGGAGACGAAGGATAAACTTTTATTGCCGGTGTATGCGGCCATACACATTTTTTACACGATTAATTATTCAACAATTTAACACTATAGCTGGGGAAATTACGTTTCTAACGTAAAATGTAAAATAACAAAATTTTAATATATTTCATAATTTTCAAAACCATTTAAACCGTTACAACACGTATTGTAAACTAACGATTATTGATAATATCAACATAAAAATAACCACGTTTATAAATGATTTTGGTCGTGTAGTGTGACTTTACTGTAAAAAGACATTATGGAAATTAAAGAAGAGAACTTAATCCGAGGTTTTGTTTGAGATCCTACATTAAACAGAAGAGTTTTTGTAGTATCAAACAATGCACATTTCAAGAAGAATTAGTGAAATTCATGTTTGAAATGAGATTGTACATTCAACGGTATTAACGATCCCGACGCGAAACTATACTTGTGTTGGCTTATTGTTGGCCGTGAAAAATTTGAGTTTGATGAAATAACATTAGTAAAGGATGGAAGTGAACTTAAAAATAAATTAAATTATACGAGTCTTTAAAGAATAAATGTACGAACATCGTATTGACAAGTATGGCCGTTTGAATAATATGAGATTTATTAGTTTTGAAAACTTTTAATTGCACAAAGTCTAGTACAAATATTTTTTGAGCTCAATAAGTATCTGGCTTCTCGTTTATTCAAATGAATAAATAATTTTCATTGTATTATATAACTATTTTCAAAAGGAAAATTTACATAAAACATGTGCAGTATAACATAATATATTCATATTTAAAAAAATGTTGTACTGTTGTAACAAACTTGTTAGTTTAAAATAAAATGATTTTAAAGGTTATGTGAAATCCCATCGTATGACCTTGTTTAGAAAAATGACTGAAAGGGCCATTTTCATTAAATTATTATTTGTAAATGACGATTTATGCAAGTGTTTTGAAATTTTACATCCATTATTGTTTATAAACAAAAATTTATAATGTGTATATTATCGTAAGATTTAAAATTAACGTGTAAATTAATGTGTAAATTGATAAAATTATAAAAGTAAAATCACTGAACTAAATACATGGAACGCGTGTATTAAAGAAAATATGAGCCTACTAGGAGGCCGCTATATGCATTCCGAGCATAGACATAATAGAATTCTATTATGTCTATGATTCCGAGTCATGGCAGATATGAGGAAATGTAATGATCTCCATGAAAATCTCATGAACCATGATATTAATCTATTTATATTTTCCCACTTTACTATAAGTTTTATCATGCAAAACGTACATTTTGATACTGCTACGATAATTTCTATTTTTTAATGATATTATTATAAATATCTAACATCTAGGCTATATAATATATAAATCGTATTCTATTTTTTATTAAGTTATTATCAATTGAATATTATTGTTATTTATAAATTTAGTTCAATGCATGTACCTACTATATAATATACTATATAAAATGATGATGTTTCGTAAATGTTGTGTTTGCTCACAAGCTAATCAAAAAGGTATTAGCATGTTTAGGTAAGTCTCTTCGTTAAATAAATAAAAATTATATATAAACGAACATTGCGGAAAAACATATTATATACTTTTATTATAATAGAGTTCCTCTAACTGATCCTGCTCGTACAAAATGGTTTGAAGAAATTGGTATTAAAGAATTTATACCAAATAAGTTGTATTTTTTGTGTGAACGTCACTTTGAAGAAAATGATATTCAAAATTTAAATTCATACACAAAAAAACTGAAATTAACTGCATTTCCAACGCGTTTGTTGGTAAACAAATAATACTTTAAAATTCATTACATTTATAGCTTTTAATTAGTCTACAATTAATTAAAAATTAATTTAATATAATATATAGTAAAATAAACTAAGTGCTATAATAACTCCAGACATGAATAATGATGAAAATAAATTGAACTCAAATCAGTTACCTCTTAGTACAAGTTGTAATACACCGCCTGGAATTAGTAGTGATGAATCAGTTAATGTGTTAGAACAACAGGTATTAAATGTAATGATAAATTATATTTCATATTTATACTTAATAGTTTACAAATAACAAATATAACAAATTATAAATTAACAGATATTTTTATGAATATAAAATTAGGATTATTATGACAGCAATAAAAAGAATAATATTATGTTAACACCAAAAAGAAGTTATGAACAGCAATTAAATATTGTACAGGTACCTATAAAATATATAAATACTACCTAATAAACTATTTTGATAGTAATTTAAAATTTAAATTATTGATTTTTATTGTTATTTGTTAGTCACTGGACTTAAATAGTAGTGTATGTTCCATTTGTGATACAAGAAAACATTTGCTAAGTTTAAAAAAATATTATAAGAATAAAATAGCTGAAATTTTGGAAAAAGAATCTGAATTACCGATTGATTATGTTATATCCGAATAAAAGTTACTGTTTTATCACTAATTGAAGTTAGTTACAATCAATGAGATAAATCAAACGGAATGAATATGGCGGCTTGCGTATCAGCTCATTTTTCATATAGGAGAATTATACACAATTCGCGTTCCATGTATTTAGTTCAATGAGTTAAAATATAAAATATGATAAGAAATGATTTTTATAATTATAATAATTTTTTGAAAAAGTGATGTGAAAACAAATACTCAGTTGGTTCTTATAGTTTTTTCATGGTAATTATTTATTTGTTAGTTATAAACAGTTACATGAACTTCAAATATTTTTGATACTACCAATTTACGATTATTTATAAACTAAAAATATGAGTATTATGTGATATATGATATTTCAATTAAAAATGCACTGTATGGTATAAGTATACTTTGTATGTCAGAATAACTTGAAAAAAATATGTATTTATACTTATTAGTTAAAAAAGTTTATTTTATAAATAAATATTCCAAGAGTTGTTTTGATGAAAACTTTTCGATGAGCTTTCGAATTTGCTGTGTGGTTGTTTCGTTTTATTTTTTGATTTATAATAAAACAGAATTAAAAGTTAAGTTTGAAGTAAATTTCGAAAAGTTTACATGGTAAGCTCAGGTTGTTTGAAACTTTGTTTGCCATATATTTTCTGTGGTTAAATGGAATCAAAGGTTACTCGCGTTATTTAATAGTGACATTAAAATAAAAAATTCTTTGTTTAACTCGTATGAAAGAAATTATTTACCTTATTTACAACAGTTTGTTAGTAGTTCTGATATTTTTACAACGAATTTGTAACGTGAAAAATGTTTTAATTTATTTATTATTTTATTATTCGTAAATTAATGCAGTGAGGTGTTATTTACATTTCAATTTAATAATGTTAATGATATATTATTTTCGTCAAACCAATTATTAATTTAATCTATTGTGTGTATCTTTTTTTTTTAAACTATCAACTATAAATGTTTATTTGGATATTTAGTGTAGTTATAATAATAATGTATTTCGAAGCATTTTGCTGTTCGTTATAGGGTTACTGAACTATAACACTTATAAGAAACTTAAGTGTTTGTATATGTATTTATTTATTTTCGTTACTAAACGTATTAAAAATAATAACAAAAACAGTTTCTCCAAACTACAACACATAAATGAAAATTACTTTGTTGAGCCATAAAAATAACCGGGTAAACTTTTCTGTTTCGATATTAACCTGTTAATATATATATATATATATATATATATATATATATAGTTTTGAAAAGAGTGAAAATTGATAAGTTTCTTAATCAGCAATTAATGTCATACCATTGTTTCATTTGCAGAAAAATTGCACTGTATATTATTACCATAATTTAAAGGGTATATATGTGTGTTAAAAGCAATCTCTTTAAAAGTGTACTTCAAAAACTCAACATGATATTAATCCGGCTAAGCCGAACGCCCACATACACCCGTGCCAGAGTATAATAATTATAAGTGCGGTATTGCAGTTAAACTTTAAGTTAACGAGACTACTTTAAATGAATGACAAACAAGAATTGTATACATTTTATAAAACAATGCAATTTTATGTGTAAATGATATTTATTTGTTATAACTATTAATGAGTGATCACAAGTCGGAATATGGTATGTGCTTTTTTCGCCAGAAAATTGTTTTCTTTTACAGGTACATATATATATACAAACAGAGTGAGATATAAAGTTAAAAAAAACATGTTTCTTATGTGTTAAAGATCGGTTGGAGAAAATTTCTACCGAATTTTACATTCAAAATTGTATAGGTTTAATTTGAAAAAAAACTTAACTTGACTTATTAAAAAAACTAACTGAAAACTTTAAGTTTTACAAAAGAAACGATTTATTGTTTCTTTAAAATTTTATCCATTCATTATCAGTATTATAACTAAGGACTGAAAGAAGGACCAACTTCCCACCGCCTTTGTTGTATGTGGATTGAAAGGATGAAAGGAGAACTTCTACCACCGATATTATCAGCGTTATTTCACCGGGGGTTTTTATTTTATTTTGGTCGTCATAAATTCCTACAAATTAATTAATTTATACAAAAAAATTACCAAAAAAGTACAAACTTACATTGATAAATAAAATAAAATATAATGACCTATTTAAAAGAATAATCTTTGTTCAAGAGCGTTTTTAGTTTTGTCGTTGGTACTTCAGTAGAGTATTCATTTAATTTAATTTGATTTAATAAATATGAATAGCAAATGTTTTTCTTTAAGAACAGTAGTTGCAACTGTATCTTAATATCGATTGATACGAATACAACGTCAAAACAATAATGTGTGTACAATTTGACCCTGACGATAATTTAATACTTTCTACGCAAATACTATGTTGAACGTGATCTTACGCTTGTATAAGATTATTGTTCTGAGAATGATACCACGCTCTCAGCTGAATATATGTTGTTTAACGGCGAACAATAAAACGAAAGAACTATATAATTTATACGAAGTTTCTGAAGGGAAATCTTTTAACAAAGTTATAATTCTCTTCACTTCAGTAAATGAAGACTGCAGTCAATTATTTGAATACTGAGAAAACGTTGATTGTGGCGACACGCATTGGTTCAAATAATATTATAACTTTTTTATTAGATTTACCTATTAGTATGCAAATGCTTGATTTGCGAGTAAATATATTACAATTTATTGTTCCTATGTTATAGCTAAAAATGGACACTCGTGAATATCCTATCAAAAGATTACCTACTTGAATGTTTCATTCTATCGATAGTAAACAGTTCTATGTAATGTGAACAAATTCACTTTTCTTGTAGGTGTCAATTATAAAACCGAGAGTTAAAAATACCATTTTCAAAACAATAACGCTACATTTATCGTTAATATTTATGATATTTTCTATTGTGAAAACTTCAGAGAACAATTAAGACGAATACATCTATACATATACAGTGTACTCTCGATTATCCGTGGAATAGGGTGGCAGGACATCCACGGATAAACGAATTCCGCGGATAATCTGCAAAATTAAATTTTATAGTAAAAATTAAATTGGAAATTGAAATTGAAAATTATTATTACATATTGTTGACAAAGACACACATGTGTGTATTGGTAAAAATGAAAAATTAATAAAAATCATAAATTATCTATGTGCGAAAAAATCAGTCACAAGTTGTTGTTTCTTCGTTTGTAAATTCTTATTTTAATTTGTGATTGACGTTTTTTTAATAACATTTTGTCACACAGAGTTATATTGTCTTATTATTCTAGATATTTAATGATCCCGTCTGAATATTTGAGAGCTGCTTCATGGCTCACTTGCTTTACTGCACATTGTTTTTCATAAATTTTTTTTCTTCACTTTCGCTTTCCGAAACTATACCTAATGCTCTACTTACTATTTGTTCATCACTAAGACGCTCAAATCCTGGATCATTGGCATCACAATTTATCCACTCATTAATGTTATCTTCGTCAACATTCTCTCCTCCAGTAAAAGATTTAGTAAAATTAGCCAAATCAAAAGCAGAGACTTCTTCGTCTTCCTTCCCTATTAAAGTATTTTCCACTCTCGGTAAAATTTTTCTTATACAATGTAGGTACATTCGAGGGTCTAGTATTAAAGGAACATAACATAATGTGTATTGATAAAAGTACACGTGCATCAATATTAAATGAGTGTATTGTATTTTACGTCGTTATCGAGTAATCAGCTATCACATATTCGCAACCCAATTAAACCTATAATGATTTAAAATGGAAAGATACAATATATATTTTTTCGTATACATATAGGTATGTAGACAATTCCACGGAAGACAACGGATAATCCGTTCGTGGGTAATCGAGAGTACACTGTATATTGTTTTTTAATGAAGTGATGTTCGAAATATTTGTTAACTATAACAGAATAATGTGAATTTAAATATGACGATTATGCTAACTTACATTACAGGCGCTCTGAACTATTGTCACGATAAGTCCACTAACATAAGGAAAACTGTACAGTGTTTATATAAAAAATTAAATATGCAACGTGAAAGAAGTATTTTTCTTGTAACTTTATGCTATATATATATATATAGTAGCGTAATTTATTCATTAACAATTAGTTTTTAAATTATTTACGATCATTAAAATTCAATTATACGATTATTTTTAAGTGGTCGGAAAATTAATATCGAAGGTATTGCATTTTTGAATCATTCTCCGCATACCTGTATAGTGAATAACGGAATTAGACTAAAAAGCAATTAGGTAATTACGATTCGTCATTTGAATACTAACGATTTTTATTTTTTTAATGCTAGTTATTCATCATGAATTTGTAAGAACTGTGTAACAATATAAATTATAAATTATCTAAAATACGTAACTCCCGTAACAAGTTGGTCATAATTAAAGTTAAGAAATATTTCAAAGAAACTTTTGTACGCCGTGCATACGAAATTGTATTAAGTTCCAAAGAAAATTGACGAATAACTGGATTTAATAATTTAATTTTATACATAATTTTTGAATCGGTATTTCAAAAGAAAAATAAATTCCTACAAAAATGTTTGTCATTATTATTTTCATTAAGTACCAAGATAAATACACACACACACACACACACACACACACACACACACACACACACACACACACACACACACACACACACACACACACACACACACACACACACACACACACACACACACACACACACACACACACACATACACACACACACACAACACACACACTGATGGGCCTTCACACCTTTTATTATAAATAAATAAATAAATACCAACAATGTATTATAATTCAAATTAATTGTAATGAAAACGTCGTATGACGTATATTATGTAGTAATTGAATTAAGTTACAATTTAAACGTTTAGTGTACCGCATAAACATAACATTCAACATGTTGATGGTAATACGCATAATTTTGTTGCACAACCGAAGTCATCGAGTTATTTGAATATAAACAGCCAACGCCGTTTCATGGTGTAAAATGAGATTATTTGTCACCGGTTAGAAACAGGTTAGTGTTTTAAGAGTTACACATTACCGGTGTTCGACAAATACACGGCAGTCGGCAAACGTCACGGCACGTTCCAAAAAGCCTAAAAATTACGCGCGTCGATTCGTCTTCGAGTTCTCGGGACAAGTTTCGTGCGAACATTTCGTCACATTATAAACCATCGATTCCGCCGCGCGGACGTACAACCACGGAGTTATAGACACAAAGGAAACAGAATAGAACACTGCGCACTGGAAAATTACTTTAATCGTATTAACGACTCCGCGTTTGAGAATTAGAAAATGACCGAGAATTACAACATCGGGAAACATAGTTAACAACGCGTCAAGGAAATAAACGACGTGGCTTAGCCGGACGATTACGTCGGCCGTACCTACGTACAAGGCTGTAATCCTGCGACCTGCATCTGAAGAGGTATTAATGATTCAGTTTAAACGAACGAATTTCGCCCGGTCAACACAAAGTGCTTTTAGTGTAATATTTATCAAAGGTAGAACTAAACACTGCGTTACGGGCATCGCGTTTTTGTGACGACGCGATGTCACAGACGCGTAATATTCACGACATCGAAAACGTTGAAATTCGATCGCCGGCGCGGGACTAATGCGTTCCGCAGCGTTTTTTGTTTTTGTTTTCAAAACGTTATCGCGCGTTTTCTAACGAACCCTACAAAAAACGGGCACGAAAATTCTCTGAAACCGTGTGCAAACAAAGCAATGCCGTGCCAAACGGACGTGGCGCGGTAAAAATGTATTATTATTATTATTTTTATTTTTATTTTATAAGAAATATACAATCTATACAAATTATGAACAATAAGTATATGTGTGATAGGAGTAATAAAAACATTAAAGGGTTTAGTGATAAGGAGCCACCTAATAGTGGCACTTAACTTGGAGTTTCGCTGTTTTAGGATTAAGTTAAATGATCTCTACTCCAGTTTCTTTTTAATTTGCCATTGGGATTTCGGGAAGCGTCGGGATATGTAAGCTTTTTATCAGACGATTTATAATTATCATATTAATTATGATTTTGCCATGTTAGTCTATGGTAAAAAATCAAAATCGAAAAACCGCGCAAGACCACTACGGGAGTTCGTTCGCGGAACGAACGCTAATCGCGGCGATAACGTTTGCTGGATCGGACCGCGTTGTCGAAAACACGTCACGCTCGGGAACGCCGCTCGAATATTCCACTCCGCCACACGCGTGGTGTTTAGAAATTCGGCTAATGCGGACATAATTTATGCGCACGTACCTATTTCGCAGTAAGCTCCTTCGAAGTTCTATCGCGGCATTGACATTTTGGCCCGTCGTCTGTGGATATACAAATTCCGCCATGCTGACAAGGGTCGTGTTTCTCGCAGGCGTCTGAATTACCTCCCGCGCCGCGATGGTGCCCGTTAATTCCTCCACCAGCAATCTGTAACGCATAACATAGTACGTGTTTAAGTTATCAATAAAACCCGCTGTCGATGTTTGGGTTATGGGGACTTTGTTTATTTTTTTTCGTCGCACAACCCTACGGAGATGACAAATTATAACTCAACTCGTCCGTATACCTAACCTAACGAGCTTAAAAACAAAAAAAAAAAACGTGATTGATAGTGTATCAAAACGAAATTAGAGTTACAGAGTGACATCGACTAACGGATCGACGCGACGGTTTAGTTCGCTTTAGTACGACATAATATATCTGTAGTATTAAATAATACTTTATACGTTTTGAAAATACCTAATTTAAAGGAATCGGAACTATTCGTTTGGTTATGTTTGTAATTTTATTTTAATATCGCTCAAAGGAAGAAGTGAAATATTTTAAATCTATATTATAAAAATCGGATGTACGTATTTTTGTGTTGAAAAATAATGAGTGTAATAAACCGAGTTAAAAGAATAGAACATAATATGTTCCCGGGCATAAAGAGAATAACAAATTACGTTTGAATTTCGTTAAAATAGGTCGTCGATTTATTTTTAACACGGGGACTTCATAAATAATGCGAGTGTACTTCTATGTACACATAGTGTTATTGAAGAAAAGCCTTAGTTTAAATTACACGTTAAATTAAATGTGGTTGGTAGAAAAATGTCTTAAAAAAAAAAAAAAAATGCATTTTATTTCCAAATTCATAAAATTTGGGTTATAATCTCTTACAATATTTAGTGTTATTTTCATATCGAACGCAAACAGATTTTTTATGCAAAAAATAGTCCACCGCGTAATGTATATTGTATGCAATGTACTGTAAATCCTGCATAGTATTCACTATATATAACATATGTATAATCGTATATAAATGATAATTCAAAATGAGAAATTCATTTGCTCTGTTAGACCATTTTGAAATTGATATGTTCGAGGAATATATACACCATGTGTTATGTCATCAACAACTAAGTGGTTTACATAAGTTTCAAACCACATGATATATCACATACAAAACTTATAACTATAATTTTATAGTTAATGTAATTTACTTTTATGTGCTCAAGGATATGAAATATAACAGAAATTTCATATGTATAGAAATGTATGTTAACTTTTAACAGTTCTCGGTTATATTTTTAAATGGAATACGAATAGATATGTTTATTTTTTCTACGTTATTGCTTCGGAAAATTACATAATGAAACTCGCAGTATTTTCATTTTTTTTAATTTAGTGTATTATATGCTTTGACAACAGAAACTAAAGATAATGTCTTGATTTTATATAAGACTTATTCGTTGTTAGAATAATGTTTGCGACTATGAATTTAAATTAAAAACGAACAATTCGAGGTATTTGCATATTTTATTTGATTTATATCAAATCTGGGTAAAAATTATCGGATCGGTATGCAATAGACATGTTTACGTTTTGGTTTATAATCTACATAATACCTAAACGATGGCGATTTTATCATATTCAAACTTTTAAATACGTTTTTTTTCCTTTTCCCCGTTAAATTTCAATCAGTGAATTTTAACGATATTAATTTGTACTGCCCGAGTAGTTAATAGCGAACGGTTTATTATTATGCCATATACGCGCGTAATCACTAACGTAGTGGTTGTGAGTGCAGTCACGCTCTCTCGATATTTTCCTAAGCCCCCGATGTGACGATCATAAATTTAAAACCAACAGGCTTAGATTTTCCATAAACAACGCAGAGCGTACGTATTAGTGGCACGGGAACGAGTTTGAAATATAGCGAAGTTCACTTGTATCGTGTTAAAACCACCGAATGTCGTATTTTCTGTCGGCGATAAACGTTGTTGGTGCGAGGGAACTCGCGGTAAAAGTCAGCGCCTGGCCCGAGATACGATTATTGAATAGACTCGAATCCGCGTCGTACGATGCCACACCGCGAACAATAAATGACGGCCGATTCGACGTTTTCGCGCGGAGTAAACCACGTTTATTGCGGACTAGTGTTTATGATATCGTTTCCGAATCACCGTTTTTCGGTGCCGTGTTCAACGCGACGTTTTCAAGTCGATACCGAACGGCGTGGGTCCGCACTAAGTTCGACTTAGGATTGTCGCACGACATCGAATTGTTGACAACAAGA